>OY744475.1:95618514-95983894 GCA_963556175.1 Tipula confusa
TGTTCCATATGTCACAGTCAGCAATCGAAAATGTTTGAGATGATCCGTTGGGTTGTCACTTAATATTGTAGAATCTTAAGCGAAAGACAATCTCACAACAAACCGACACTGTTCTTCCAGAGGATCGGCAAGTTGTAGCGATTGTAGGTCATTCCAAGCGTGTATCACTTCAGTACCCACTCTTGGCAATTTTGCAGTAAGATGATCCAAAATAAAGACATCCACCTCCGTGGTAGTGTTCATATCCAGCCGGGAATTGTAGGTGATCGCTGTTCGACCCTTTGTAGTTGCAATTGGTGCAACTCCAGTAATTGGAATCCGACAGTTGTGACGTGGCAACTGCAGATTCGCGTAATTAGGGACGCTTCGGAGTCCGAGTCGAGTAATGCACGGCAATATTGATATTTTCCTACTATGTCTTTTATATTGATTAGTGCAGTGGGTAATAACAAATACCTTGCGATCATTGCAGTGTTTATTGTTCAAGGGGAGATTTGATTTCAAACGTCCGAGTAATGTGGGTTCTCATCAACTGTATTTGAATGAGCATCTTGTGTTGAATGAAGTGAGGTACGATGTTTTCTCTGGCAAATAAAACAGCATCGTTTTGAAGGGCATTTATTGGACATGTGAAAGCACATTAAAGCTTGGGCAGCTAGTGTCAATGCTTTTGGCTGCCTATTGTTTACGAGTCTCTTCGCCTAGTTTTTGGGGAATAATATGGATCCCGTTTCTCTGCCTCTGTTCCTAATGCCTTCAAGCAATAATAATAATAATAATAATGTGATGCAATTATAATTGGATATGCCAATAATAATAATAGGTGCCGGTGCCTTCTCTTTAGGTATGCCTGGTTGTTTTACCCGTCAGTAAATCAGTATGATGTTACTGAGATCACGAAATTAAGAGAAGGATAAGAATTCCCAATATCGTTTATGAAAAGAACGTCTACGGTGAGCTTTCTCACTAACGCGGAACCCTCGGTCGTGTTATTCCTCGGCCTTTTTACGCTTACAAATAGCTTCTTACGCTTTAAATAGATATCTAATTATATTATATTTTTTCTTTACAGATATTATCAGCCGTATCAGCTGCATCATTTCACATAGTAATTGGAATTTCATTAGCATTTTCTGCCATATTAGTACCACAAGTCGAAGATCCAAACAGTGATTTAAAATTAACAATAGCCGAATCATCATGGTGTGGTATGTACATACATCTATACAATTATTTTTAATTTTCATATATAATCCGCACATTATTACAACGAAATAATTTATTCGTATACTCTATATATGTCTAAAACTATTTATAGTTTTTTACATATCGGGTGAACATAGGGTTATTATATACAAGTTTAATATTTCCTTATATACATCTTAATTGTAATATATTGATCTGGTTGTGAAACTTGGTCTAAATGTTATGTACCATCACAAATAAATTAAAAATGATTATGACAATGACCTAACTTTCGAATTAAAAACGAATTATTATTTAATTGTTGTACGAGTAGCATACCAGCTGGTTAATACTAGATAGTTTTGTTATGGTGTTTTTTTTTAGTAAACAATTTTATTTAAATTGAAAGCGTACTTAATTGGTGTGTTGAATGGCAATTTGGTTACGCAATTCATTTTTTGATACATTGTACATAGAGTATAGTAGTAGCAGTAAGGTGATGATTATCGCGAGTGCGATCTTAAACTTTGATACATATATATGTATATATATATATATAATCACGGCAAATTATCTTCTAAACTTTCATTTCTTGTTTTGCGTTCGTAAGACATATAATTAAATTTCCACAACAATTTAACTCGACCAGATACATATGTATATATGTATACACAATTGTATCGAGAACGATCTTTGCATTGGTCAACCTAACTAAATTGTATTATTCACAATTCGAATTTCTGAATTCATTATTTTATTCTTCCCACTAATTTGGCAAAAAACAGTTTCACCTGACTAACTAAAACTTATTTAACTGAAAATTGAATTTTAATTGAGATAAACATCACATTTGCTGATTTTAAATCACTTTTTAAATTGTTGAAATTTAACGAAAATTTGAAGAATTAATTATGTTCCACATTTATCACATAAAAGTGGGACTAGTTTTGTTGCGCTACATTTCATAGATTAATTTAATTGCGTATATTATACGATATAAGATATTATTGAAACTCATTGATATTATCCACAAACGAAATCCACAAAAAAACTCGAACACTGATATATATATATATATATATATATATATATATATATATATATATATATATATATATATATATATATATATATTTATATATTTGTAACTTAACATAAGTTCCACATTTCGAGTTATGTTCCATACTTGTGTAATTAAATATAACAATTCGATTTATCAAACCAACTAATATTATTTATTTATTTAAAAGGTTAAATTATGTTCCACAGCTTACCACTAGAAAGTGGGACTTGTTCGATTGTGCTACATTTCAAAGTTGAATCTAGTACAATATATTAATTTTTTTATTTTACTTATTTTTTAACATAAACAATCTGTGGATTTGAAAAAATCCAGTGGCCATTGCTCAATGATTATGTTCCGAAAATTACAATGTACACATAAGTTAAAAAATATTTATAAAATTCATATATAATACAAATCTTAATCAAGTCCTGGAAATGCAACAAATAATCTATATCATATGTATTTTTGGCAAGCTATTAAATTAAACATTTTCGGTGCCAAAATTTGTTGCAATAAACTTCTGAATCCGCCTGTTTGGCTTATTTCTAAAATTGAAGTTGGCGACACTCAACTGAACCTCTTTCATACCAAAAAATGGTTTAATAACCTTGAACATGAACCAATATTTTAAAAATAATATTACCAAGTTAACAAACAGTTGAAGGCCGACAATAGTTGAGGCTCGAATTGTAATGTTGGTTTCTAATTCCACAATTCTTTAACATATTAAAAAATCGAACATCCGAAAATTTTCAAAATTCTAATCCTCTTAAATTATGTTCCACAATCTATCTAAGGTCAATTCAGTTTAATTTAGTGATCATGAATAATTTGAAACATAGTTCAATTTTAAGCTTGACAGTTTAACTATAACTCTTATTATATGTTCCACAATTCATCACAGTTTAAGTCGCACTAGAATTGGTTCAAATTCTTTAAAATTGGAAGTTATACGTACGTAATTAAATTGTTAAATTGTGTAGTCTTAAATTATGTTCCACATTTTATCTAAGTTCAATTCAGCTTAATTTAGTGATATTCTTCTCAATTTTTGTTGAATGTTTATCTATATCTATAACTCTATATGTTCCACAATTTATCTAAACTCACATTGAAATTGGCTCAAAATTTGTAAAATTTAAAGTTATTGTCATTAAACGCCATATATGTGCTGTATATTTTCGTACGTAATAAAATTTTTATCTGTCGTCTGAAATTAAGTTCTACAATTTAACTAAGGTCACGTCAGCTTAATAGCATAATGGTTTACTTGAAGATTTAACTATAACTTTTATGATATGTCCCACAATTTATCTAAAAACGCACTGGAATTGCCTCAAATTATGTAAACTTGGAAGTTATACTTTCTAAACGTCATATATGTTCTGTTTATTTTAGTACGTAATTAAATGTTTATCTGCCGTTTAAAATTATGTTCCACAATTTATCTAAAGTCAACTCAGCATAAGATAGTGATATTGAAAATTTGAAACATTTTTTGTTTTAAAGATTTAATTATAACTCTTCTAATATGTGCCAAATGTTATCTAAAGACGCTTTGAAATTGCATCACTTAGCGCCATTTATGTTCTGTAGATTTAAGTACGTAAACCAATTTTTATCTATCTTCTAGGCTTAGCCTTTATACATTCTCAGCATTCAGCTCCATCATTAGTTTGATCCTTTCATGAAGTGGTCCATGGTTTCGTCATCGGGCCATATTCAAAGCTGCTCGTTTCGCTTAAATGAAAGATTTTAAGGTATAATGCTATTTGCCTTGCCCCGTCAACATCTGAATTAATGGTGCACTAAGTTCAAGCTTTTTATCTAACCTTTCTTCGGTGTTTCGAAGGAAACTAAAAGTTGTCCTTTCATGCTTATTAAAATGTTATTCTATGGTGACAATTCATACTGCCAGCCCACCCAGCTCAGCCATATGTAAATAATGCAATTTCTAGGCGTTCGTATATAATCTTGATTATTGTTTATTTAAGGCTCCAATTTTCTTTATCTACTAGTCGCAGCATGAAAAATACTTTTTTATTGTCTTCTGTAATCCTTTTGCTATGTGACGTGACACCAATCCTTCTGTCAAAATCTACTAAAGCCATTTTACAGTTTTGACCATCTTAATTCGCACTCTATTCACAGATACCACGAGTGGTTTTATGATATCGAGCGATTCTTTAAGTTTACTGTTTTGGCTGACAAAAGCTCCATTTAATAGCTGAAACACCAATCAGTCATTTTATTTATAGCACTCTGTGCTATTTCCTAAATGTTTTGTATAGAGTTTCCAGCTAAGAGCATTACCTTATCGTCCGTGAATTGGCATTCATATACTACTATTGAAGACGATGTTCCAGAGGGCCCCAGAACAGACCCTTGTAAGTATCCTTTAGTCACACTGTGTTGAAGTCTGCCATAATTTGTGACAATAGTCGAAATCTTTCAGAGTAATAGTTATTTATGATTGCGTAAAGATTTGCTGGACAACGAATCTGTTTTAATTTATTCATAATACTAGGCCACCACATATTGTCGAAAGTTCCATATTATTTGCATTATTTGCATGCTGGGAAATGGTTGTAGGCTGTGTTAGTTTTTTTGCAGCTAACACATTTAGTCTCTTTCTCAGCACAGTGTCTGCAAGTTTGATCTTTGACTTTGCATAACTTTGCCCGATATATACCCTGCGTTTATTCCAAATAGTATTCCAGGTTTTTGACGACACCTCAATGTCCCACTGAACGACCTTGCTGTTTCTAGGGCCAGTTTTGAAACCAAGCTTAAGGTCTTCTTCTGTGATTTCACCGTTATTTTGGCTAACAATTGCTGTTTCGATTTCCTCTATCTTTTCTATGTGGTACACATCATAAACAATGATTCGGGGTAAGATTTTTCCAGTAGCGCAGCTAATAGTCCAGCTTCTTCCAAGCCCTTGTTAGTTAAAAAGAACTCCATGTCTTCGACATTTGAGGTCTCAATTATAATGCCATTACTGATATTGCTTTTTAATAGCTAATCCTGGTGCCGCGGATTTATTAAAGCTCTAACTTTGGTGTTCACTTCCTCACTATTAGTGAAAGAAGCTTCTTTGCCGACAATGGGTTGTACTCTGACAACCTTAGTTGGGTTCCATTGTGTTTTCTTGTTCTTTTGGTTCATGTTAGGAACACTAGGCTCAAGTACACCATAAAACCGTTAAGTACCTTTAAGGCCGACTACTTCGGAGCTCATTGGAAGTTCAAAGTCTCTGATGAAGCTGAGTCCCTCATATAGCCTGTTGTGCTCAGCAATGTTGATCTTGCTTAACGATTTCATTTCAGCCTCAAGAGCTTTAGTCACATCAATAAAGCGATTGACGTCATCTACGCTTGTGTATTGCTTGCCACTATTTTGTCCTTCAGGCTTTAAATCGGTTTTGTGACTGCAACATGAGTCAGTTGCAACGTCACGATGTCGCTTTCTTTATCGGAACGCTCAGTACTTTCTATACGGAGTTGCTTCCGCCCAGATTCTTGAGGTGGTTATCTTCCTCACCCCATCCCACCGTCTTATCTACTAATGCCTTCTCTGCTCTGAAATTTAGCCGTGTAGTGGATTTTTATTTCACCCTTAAGATGTGACTGATGTTTCGTTGCCTCCTCTCAACCACTAGAAATACACAGTTGAGGTGCAGAGACAAATTGGTAACAATATAGTCCTTATAATTGCTTTTAAAATCAATGTTCTAATGTTACAATTAAAGGGTTTTCCATTTGGGACTTGATAACTTTGACACCTTTTACCGTGAACGCACCCTAAAATAAATAACCAAACTGTCAGTGTCAAAACATTCAGTAAAGACAACCTTTTCATCATGGTGAAGTACACGAACGAACCACGTGGTTGGTGGTCTCATTGGACCATTTTTTTCCGTTGATGGCTACATTAAATCATTGGTCTATGCCAACAAGCCGGTGTCGTTAGAGGAAGTCAGAGCCAATATTGAACGAAAAATAACGGCCGTTTCCGTCGAAATGTGTGGCCGAGTCATTGAAAATTGTGTTCAACGAATTGACATCTGCAAACGTGCCCGGGGGATCTCGAATTCTATACATAAATGTTTTGATTGTATTTAATAACAAATTTTTTGAGATATCTCAAATGGTTTGCGTTTTATTTAAAAAAAAAATTATCAAGTCCTTATAGGAAAACTCGATACTTTGTAAGAATGCTTGTTATGCGTTTGATTAATTAAAGCTTGTATAAGTACAATATTACACTTTGTACTTATCCTCTGAGAGGTTATCTAAGGTCTATCATAATATATTTATATATTGGTTAAGGTGTTGGTCACTTACTACGTTAGGTCACTTACTATTTCCAAATGTACTGCTTTTTTACATAGTCATATAAAGATGCGGCCGTTCATAATCCAATACTCTCTTCGTGTAAACCCAAAGGTTTGACTAATACCACCATTCAAGGTGTTACTATGTGCTTGAGCGATTATCATTGTGCTAACCGGACTATTACGCTAATCGGACTATTACTATTGAGGATTTCCGTCATCATGTTTTCGATGAATGGTTTCCATCGATTAGGATGTTCTTGTAACCAAAATAGCTCAATAGTGGAGTCAGTCCAAGCATGCATTGAACAGTGTTGGTATATGCCTGTACGGTTGTAATCTTTTTTAATAATAATCTTGCCATCAGAAGAGCCCCACACAACTCAAGGCGTAGAACTGAGATTTGTTAAATCGGCGCCACTCTTGTTTTTGCTGCTATGAGACTAATGCGATACGTAACATCAGAACATACCGTTCAAGAATAAATAGCGGCTGCATATGATATATTAGACGCATCGCAAAAACCATGTAGTTCGCACTCGTCTCGATTTGAATTATTGTTAAGCCATCTTGTGATTTTTATCTGAGATAATGATGATAGTTCATCTCGAGACGTAAGCCACGTTGATTAAATGTGCTCAAGTACAGGATCGTCCCAGCCTAGTTTAGCCAACCAGAGATTTTGAAGAAGAATTTTCGGAGTGATAATGCACGGAGAAACCCAACCAAAAGGATCAAAGAGTTGCGATAAATCAGACAATATATTTCTTTTAATGATGTCTTGATCATTGAATAGAGAATAATATTGTAGCCAAATCCATCCTTGGTTGGATTCTAAGATTTCCCTAACGTTTTAACTAAACCGTTGATTGGTTTGCCTGTACATTTGTTTGATATCCGCCGTGAATGCAATCTTGTGTGTCCGCCAATCCTTTAGAATGGATATCAACTCCGGTTGAATTGTTGGTCTCATTCAATGATATACCGTTTGATGACTTTCGAGATGCATCAAATACCACTTGTAGTTTAGTTGTGGTGCTACTCTTTTTATTTACTGAATGATGGGCCATGTAGAATGCTCTATTAGAGTTGATGTACGGGTTACTAATAACTACCATGTGTTGATCTAAGTATTCCTTCATGAATTTGGTATATTCATCATGGAGATGATTATCTTTTAAAAACCGCTTTTCCATTGATAAAAGCATGGCAATTGCTTTATTTCGTGAATTGCCAAATGTGGTTTCATCTAGTTTGGAATCAATAAAGGGAAGATTAACACTGTATTTACTTTCTGGAGATCGACTGTGCGTTTCCAAGTAAAACTTTTGATAATTTTTCAATTTCCTAGAATGATTTTAACTGATTGGAAACGTTAATGCATTCGTTAAAATTCATTAAACTAGTCATTACAGAAGGACTTCGAGAACGTGTGATGTTTTGATTGACAATATCCAGCCTAGTTTTGTGTTCTGAGCGGTTGGTGATCCTGTTTGACCTTTAATGATACCATCAAGTATAGCAATTCACCAAATACGTCGGCATCCATCGATAGCAATCGACAATACATCGATAGCACCTGGTTTAAAATAAAAGGGGTCAGCGAGTTGGAGATTTGCAATGTTAGCTCGTGTGGATGTTGACATCGTTTTCGGTGGTAGTTGGGCTGTAATGGGTTTGATTACAAGTGCGTTGGCTGACAGTCTGAAATTAGAATTAGCGTTCGACTGAATTCCGATAGTTTGTATCCCAAATGCAGATTGAACCGTAATCATGCGCTGATGTATGATGCCTCTGGTTACATCGTGAGCAACTTTTAGTTACAAAGTTTCATCGTTCCTCTACGTTCATTTTTTGAAATTTTTGAAACAAACATAAAGAGAATGAAGTTTATTGCATAAAACAGACGACATTGTTGATGCTGAATGGAACGTTCTCATTGGAGCAGAAGATAAATCTGGAAAACGTTTTAGAGTTTGTTTCGGTCTATTTCGGTTTATGGCTTCTAAAATTCTGAATCGATCGTTCAGAAATAATTGTAAATTCTCCCAAGTTGGAAGCTTAGCGTTTGATGCGTTTTCCATCTCCCAATGTTTTAAACTCTCACTATCTAATTTTTGTACCACCATGTAAACAATCCAATCGTCCCAATGTTGAGTAGGTAGCCCAAGATTGCTTAATGCACGCAATGTTTCACTCGCTGTATCTAACAATTGTTTAATGGCTGTCGATGACTCACTTTGTAAGTAAGGTTGTGCTGTCAAGCATTTAAAATGGTGGTAAACAATCACCCTTTGATTATCATATCGATTTAACAACGTTTGCCATGCATCTTCGTAGTTGGCATCGGTCGTTTGAATATTTTGCAATAATTGTTTTGCTTCACCCGATAGACTCGTTTTCAAATAATGCAGCATTTTTACATTAGAAATAGACTTCTTGTCGTTAATAAGTGTCTTAAAGAGATTGCGAAACGAGGTCCAGGCCAAATAATCTTCCGAAAATGTAGGTAAACTGATGCGTGGTAGCTCGACCTCGAGGTTTGTAACTACTTGTGCTGATGTTGTTGTTTTAGCTGCTTCTGGAGTATTTTTTTTCGATCAGTTCAGAAATTTCACCAAGTACCTTTACCTTTAGTAGTTGTTAGCCTAGATTCCTTTTGTTCCTTCGATTTATAACTCTTACAAACTCCGTTTCCCTACCTGCACAGCTGTTGTTATTATATTAGTCTGTGGGTTATTGACTTCCTTTGATTTTAGAGTACTAACTTCGTTTTCTAGATCTTTTATTCGCTCCTGCATCCATGCAATTGTTGGATTCAGTTGCTTGTTTATATTTGTGAAATCGACCAATGCACTGTTGGCTTTGCACAATTCACTGTACAGTCTTTTCTCAGTTAAAGAACGACTGCAGTTCTCATGCAACAGTTCGTTTTTCGTGTTTTCCTTATTTTTCAGAACGATTTCCTCCTTTTGTTGTACTAATTTGATGTTGCATTCCAAAAAAGGGCTAGTGACTTTTGTAGGAGATCGAGTTAACTTCCGACTTTTTTGGAATGGATATCAAATATCCTTTTCTTCTGTACTCAGTTGAGTATTATTATTTTTCTCTAACATATCTTGGAATTGGTTGTAATAATTGTAGTATAGTAATGATTGGTCTCCCCCAGAATCCGCGAGTCCGATCTCCAAAGAGAGTGGATTCCCATGTTCATCAGGTATACCACCTGGGGTAATCGTTTCCTTGTTTGTTTCACTCATTGCGTTTTTATAGTGTATTGATTGCACTCGCCTCTAGTATTTAGCCGATGAGTATTCGATCGTTGCCCGGGTGTTAGACACATTTGGTGGCTTCTACATAGTTACAAAGTTGGAATATAAAACATGGTAGTCATGGCTATAGACAATCAATCCCTACCCTATTGAGACACACCCAACACCCAATCATACTTGAGCATATCAAATATCAATATGCATTCTGGTTGCTGCATTGGTGGTCGAAAAAGTGATTGAAATTTGTAATACCCTATAAAAAATTTAATGTTTCAATGTGTAGTAGCTGGGGGATTAAAAGATCTATAAACCATGGCCGAGCTAGGTTGCGTGTTCTCTTATTGAATACATAAAGCCTAAGATTAGCACAAGAAGCACCATATTTTGGTCATACTCGACCTGTACCATTTTTTTATTGCATATTAAACTGAAAAACAACAAACATTTTTATACTTAAATGTCAAAATTACAACATCAAAACGTTTTTGGAATTCGGACAGCAAACGAACTTATTAAAATTATGGAAA
This sequence comes from Tipula confusa, assembly GCA_963556175.1. Lineage (NCBI taxonomy): Eukaryota > Metazoa > Arthropoda > Insecta > Diptera > Tipulidae > Tipula > Tipula confusa. Next base: position 95,628,901 of record OY744475.1, read on the forward strand.
AGAAAAAGATTTTACTGCTGTCATAATTACTACACTACCATGGAAATCGGACGCCATCTTTGTGTTTGTTTGATCTAATTATTTTAACATTCCAAATGCAATTCATTCAAGTCAACGGTGATCGTAAATATCACAACAAATAACAATATTTTTGTTACTCTTACTATATCTTAAAATAAATAAAATTAGTCAAGATTATTCGCACATAATTTGGTATATGTATATTCCAGAATTATCTGGAATTATAATACATTCGAAAATACCAGGAAGTAGGTACTCGTAACTAGAAAAATTCAGAATAATGATTAAATTTATAAAATATTTGTTAAATTCAACACAACATATACACTGACAAATGTTTTGCTTGATTTTTAAATTCATTTTTTTGAATGAAAATATTAGTTCACCACATTTTCAAGTGGTCACTCTTCTGTCTTATCGCAAATGATAAATAAGCAGCACAGTCGCACAAGTTAATATAAGTTCAATTACTTTAAACATTTTTATTTACCATTGAACTTGTGTGTGATGTACTTTATTATATTAATGATGGTGTCATTTATTATTTATAAATTATTTCTTATTAAAATAATAAAATCGTAATGAATTAATTTTAATTAAAACAAAAAAAAAAATGTTTTATCGATTAGCTACACATGTGCATGATTAAATCGTGTGCATCACATTCAATTATGTATACATGCATGCGTTCATTGCTTAAATTAAGAAAATATGTTACTATCTTAATATAAATTTTTTTGTCACGTGACAAAATCGGCGACACTACACCATATGATGATAAGAGGGTAAATTATGTAATCGTACTATATATAAACTATTGTGGATAACATACGATACACATATATGATAAAGACAAAGGAAGTGTTTTTTTTTTCTTAGTGTATTTTGTTTACGCCATATAAACGTTTGGATTTGTGGTGACAAGAAATCGTTCACAAAGAAATGGTTAATTGTTGAGTAAATTTTCTCGAAGTTAAGCTATATAATAATTATTATGGTAACGACGAGACTATGTGTCGTGTGAGTTTTGTACTCGTATTCAACGAACAAATAGTTTTTGGCAAGATTTTATTTATTGACCTACTGGGCGTAAAAATTGATGCCACTCTAAAATTAAATCTATATCTTATATACATAACTTCTTCGTATAGTACTCAACTATAATCGCATAGTAACAATTACTTAAATAAATTTTTTAATTTACAATCGAAAATTTATATAAACTTCAAACATAGTTAAAGGGAATCAAATAAACTAAAAAATAAAATAAAATAAATAAATAATTTATTGTGATATGTGTATTCGATAGTCGATGCTCGCGTATAATTGAATTTTTTTTTTTTATTTTCTTAGAAAATTTTATTATGTTTGCAATAATTTATCTAACAGTTTGTTTGTTGTAATCTAATAAATTTATTATTAAAATGGTTGCCTATGAAATATACTCGTACATCATTATTATTCAACAAACTAAAAACATTAAAATTTGATATGAATTGGAAATATCCAGTTTGTGAATGAATTTTATGGATTGAAATGAATTTATGATAATAAATTTTGTTGAATAAGGTTTATGCCTGGTTCATGATCGTTTTTTTTATATTGAATAAAATGTTATAGTTTTCATTAACCTTCAAAAGTTTCAAATTTTTATCAATTGAAAGATAGCTATTGCTGCCTAAACTATTTAAATTATGAATTAGACACTTGGCAATAAGTGTAAAATGCATGTGCTGCATTGTACTTCGCGGGATTAATTTACTTTGAAGAACGACCCAATAAATGATGAAGCAGAAACCTCGTTTTTCAATTAAAATCCATTTTTAACACTAGAATTAAAACCTTCCATTACCTTCGTACGTATAATCGAATTACCTGCTTTCATTTTATGCAGTAATTTATCTGTCCAGTTATTAAATCATACCTCTGAAAGCCTTTCTAACGTTCAGATTATATTCTTGGTTTTCCAATTTATTTCAGGCAGAGTTATAGTTCTTATTCCTTGCTCATCAATTTTATCAGGTGGGGCTCTGCTATTTGTCTTGGTTATAGTAACCCTACGCAACTCCAATACTCCATGCAACCGTGGAAGTAAGTGAGCAAAGCATACATGTCCCTACTACACTCTGCAGACAGACGTCTTAATGCAAATAGCATGCATTTTTTTAAATGCTCTCGATGCTATTAAAGTGACACTGATAGAGTGGTGACCGCATATTTGTGAATCGTACTCAAAGATGGACTAGGAATTCGTATATGGATATTAAGGTTATCGGGTCGCAAAAGTCTACAGTTTCTGTTTACGCATTTCAATAAAATTAAAATAAATTTCGTTCGTAGCCCTTGGAAAAGGTGTATATTGTATGTATGATAATATTGGCACAATTTATATATTATGTATTTTAATTAGGTAAATAATAGATGAATTTCGATCTCTTTATTTATATACAAAAAATCAATTATGTACAGAGACTCCTCTCTTTGCTTATGCATATATTAAGTTAAATTTTATTTCAAAACTGAAACAAGTTAGTGTTCTTCAGGAACAGTACTCATCAACATATAAAATTAATATAAAAATTCTTCGACAAGTGTTATATTAAAATTAGTTTACTTATGAATAAACTAAAGTTTACAAAATTTATTAAAGTTGTGTTTTAAATGGAAATAGTATTTTAAATCTTCGATAAACTATTTACCATTTATTTGTAGGTCTTGAATCTCCGTAGTAAATTCTGTTAGTTGAACAATTTTTATAAGATAGCTTATTGAATTTTCAAGCTCATTTGAGCATAGCTCACCTGATAATCTATGTTCACCAAGTTCAGCCTTACAATTATTCATAAACCGAAGAATATATCCTGTTACTCGAATTAATCTTGTGAATGATGAGTATCGTGCAAATAAATCCCTAGGCGAAGTAGAATTACAAATTGAACATGAAACAGTTCGTCGAATATCAACTGCTCTGTTAGTTCAACAGCTCTGAACTAATTTTTAAATTTGAATTTTAAGATCAATTGGGTGGATTTTTTTGAAGAAATGAAGGGCCTGACCACCATAGATCAGCTTCCAAGAACTTATTTGGCATTATACCACGGGATACTAAGTCAGCAGGGTTTTGTGATGTCGGTACAAAACACCAACTTTGAGTTGGCGACAACTCCTGAATTTGGCTTATTCGGTTTGCTACAAAAGTAGCATATTTCGATGGTTCAGACTTAATACGAAGAAGAGTTATCTCTGAGTCTGACCAGAGATGAATTTGATTGTACCGCAAAGTAAGACTGGCAATTACTTTACTTAATGTTTGAGCGAGTATAAAAGTGCTGCACACAACTCTAGTCGAGGAATAGTATGCTTCTTAATTGGAGCCACTCTGGATTTTGAACATACTAGTTTCACCCAAGTTTTGTTATTTTCGTCAATAACTCTCAAATAAATCACACAGCCAAAACCTCTTTCAGACGCGTCAGAAAAACCATGAATTTGTACTAGTTTAGGTTTTGGTGTTAAAATACATCGAGGGCAAATTATTTTGTTCAAAGTAATTAACTGAGTTTTGAACTCAATCCACTGTTCTTTTATGGTTTGAGGGAGATGATCATCCCAGTCAACATTACTGAGCGCCCATATATTTTGCATTATTAATTTAGCCACTAAAATTATGGGAGAACAGAGGCCCAACGGATCGAATAGCTGGCAAATTTCAGACAATATGTTTCGCTTAGTGCAAGTAGTTTTCAACGAAAATTTAGAAAAATTCATTTCGAATTCATCACGACCTGTATTCCACGAGAGACCTAACACTAACGAAACATTTAACGATGATTGAGAGCTTGAAGAAATTTCAGGTTTGTTCGAGAAAAACTTACGCAATTGGAAACCTCCTTTTTGTAATAATTCTGATTTAAGCTGCATTGCATGTTGAGTTGAGTAAGAACCTGTTAAACAATCATCAACATAAAAATCGGAAATTAAAACCTTGGATGCGGACGGAAAACAGATAGCTTCATCCAATGCCAATTGTTGCAAAGTTCGTGTTGCAAGGAATGGAGCACTGTTAGTTCCGTATGTTACAGTATTAAGGTTATAACAATTGACATTTTCTGAAGGATCGTTTCTCCACCATATCCTTTGTAAATCCTGATTATTTGAATCAATTATAATTTGCCGGTACATTTTGGCAATATCAGCCGTAAAGGCCACTATGTGTTTTCGAAATCTTAAAATAATAGACACTAGATCTTGTTGAATAGTAGGATCCTTATATAAACAATCGTTTAATGATATTTTGAACGAAGACTTTGAAGAACCATTAAAGACTACCCTTAATTGAGTTGTGGTAATACTATCTTTTAATACAAAGTGGTGAGGGAAATAAACCGCTTTACTGTACGAATTATTGATGATGTTTTGGTTCGGAACTAGTTCCATGTGTTGCAAAGACAAATACTCAGACATAAAATCTTTGTATTGTTGGTAAATGACAGGTTGACGTAATAATTTTCTTTCTATAGCGTAGAATTGCATAAGTTATGTATAATTTGATATGCCAAGATGATTTATGTTATCATTCAGAGGAAGTGATACTGTATAACGACCGGACGGAAGACGTTTATGGTTTTGAGTAAAATGCTGTTCACAATATTTTTCTTCTAATGAAAAATTGTATTCAAGTGAAATTGTTTCTAGCTCCCAAAACCGCTTTATATCATTTTGAAGAGTTTCGAAAGTACTTAGCACTGTTGATCGATGATCGTGCATATCATTACAATTCATAACTTTACCACTAACTATATATCCAAAAACACTAGACTGGATCGGAGGTAAACTTTTAAAAATTGATATAGAATTTCTGTACGTGAATAATTCACTATAGATTTCTGCACCAATCAAAATGTCGATCTCATTTGGTATATTAAAATAAGGATCTGCTAATTCAATTTTTGCAGGAACTAATTTTAAATCTATTTGGACTGGGTGTGTTGGTAAATAATTGGTTATCCGAGGAATGACAAAAAATTCTAATGTAGTCGAAAAATCAGTTATGCAAGACGATATAAGCAATGAAACTTTGGTTTTGGTTTCTGTTTCTTTGCCACCGATACCTGAAATTATTTTATTAGTTGGTTGCCTTTTCAACTTCAGTAACTTGACAATATTTTCCGTAACAGAGTTCAAATGAGAACCACTGTTCAACATTGCTCTGCATAGTAATTGTTTATTAGAGGACGATGAAACATTAACTAACGCTATTCCTATTAAAACTTGAGTAACTCCTGTCGAAGATGAACTGTTTATTTTATCATTATTTAAATTACACGATGAAATACCACTAGTTGGAGGAATATTATAAAGTATATCATCCTGGTTTGGAAGTTCCGTTGCCGGTTTACATAAGTTAATCGAAGCTTTGTTTGAAGCTTTGTTTGAATTCATCTCGCGACGTGGTTATTGTAGAAAAATCTATTCAGATAATGCTACAAATTTTACCGGTGGTCGATCTGAACTTAAGGAGCTCAGGAATTTATTTTTGCAAGATAAATTTCAAAATACTCGACACAAAAATATTTTGTGCTCTGATGGCTTTGCCTGAACCGTCACTACTAAACCTTAATATAAATAGATTATCGAGGTACCAATTAATTCAGATGATGTTCCAAGAGTTTTGGAAACGATGGCATGTCGAATATTTAAATGGGCTTCAACATAGATACAAATGGCAAAAATCATCAAATTTTAATTACGAAATTGGTACATTAGTTTTATTACATAAAGATAACGTCCCTCCGATACATTGGATTTTAGGCTGAATCATTGAAACACATCCAGGGTCTGATGGTCGAATTCGAGTGGTTACTGTTCAAACTGCGAAATCAATTGTTAAGCGATCGATCACAAAACTTAGTATACTACTCAGAATCTTCACACTAAACATGACCTCATATGTATGTGAATTAATTGAACCATAGAATTGCGAAAGGATTATTATAGTTAGAGCATTTTGTAAGGTAAATTATTGTACAAATGTAAAGGAATTCAAATAATTATTAAATAAAACTAAATATATATTAGTTGTATTCCTATGTTATTAAAAATTAAGTTAAATTTGGTTTATATAATGTTAAATTTATTAATGAATTGCCTATTTTGAAATAGTTATTTCAAGGGTGCGAATATGTTTACGCATTTCAATAAAATTAAAATAAATTTCGTTCGTAGCCCTTGGAAAAGGTGTATATTGTATGTATGATAATATTGGCACAATTTATATATTATGTATTTTAATTAGGTAAATAATAGATGAATTTCGATCTCTTTATTTATATACAAAAAATCAATTATGTACAGAGACTCCTCTCTTTACTTATGCATATATTAAGTTAAATTTTATTTCAAAACTGAAACAAGTTAGTGTTCTTCAGGAACAGTACTCATCAACATATAAAAGTAATATAAAAATTCTTCGACAAGTGTTATATTAAAATTAGTTAACTTATGAATAAACTAAAGTTTACAAAATTTATTAAAGTTGTGTTTTAAATGGAAATAGTATTTTAAATCTTCGATAAACTATTTACCAGTTTCTTTTAATAAACTTAACATAATGAAAGATTTGTTGATAATTAGCATCCATATGTTTGTAAAATATTAAATCCGAATTTAATATGACAACTAAGTTAGAGAAAAATTCGACCTTGTCTACGACATGGTCGTAAAAGCTGTATTTAAAATTCACATTGTTACGGCGTCTCTTAAATTTGAATTTACATTTACTTACGTTCAGCAGCAAATCGTTCCACCTGACCTGTCAGAAACGTCATCCACAGGGGCAAACATTTTCATATCGTCAGCATAATGTAACCATTCTGCAAAGCCGAAGAACATGACTACCCTGAAGAACCCCATAGGTAATACGAAACATACCCAATACAAATTCATACAACGTTGGGTAGGATGCAAGCCACTTGATAGGACCAATCTGACAATCCAAGTTATCCCGTTCTATGAGAAGTGCAATATTTATTTTGTCAAAAGCCTTTAAAAAATTAGTTTATATCAATTTATTTAATTATTTAAATAAAAAATTAAAAAAATTAAAGAATTTAAAGATTTTAGAGTGAGCGGGTCACAAACGTCTTTACACTTTCGCTTAATGAAACCTAATTACAGAATTTATTCAAATCACTTTGCAATTTTAAACAATCTGGTACATATCAATAGGGCTTAAAATTTTCAAATCATCAGCGTAAAAAAGACATTGAGCAAATTCAAACTCCTCAATGAGGTCATTAATGAATAAGGCAAATAATAGTGGACCAATGTGGCTGTCTTGTGGAAGAGGTAACACGAAATAAACGAGAACAAGAATCATTAATCTTCACAAATTGGTAATGATCGGAAAGGTAAGAATGCAACCACCTAATAGGGATACACTCCAATTAAGTTTTTCGAGCTTATCGATCATTTAAATCTAATGATCAATTTTATCAAAAGCCTTTGAAAAGTCTGTGTAAATCACATCAACTTGTTGCTTATTATCCAATATAGTATGTAAATGTCCGCAAAATGAAACTAAATAAGTAACAATGGACCTACCCGGATAAAAACCGTGCTGAGCTGGAAAAATAAACGTCTTCACGTGAAAATATAAAAATTTTTATACCAACGCTTCGAAAAGTTTTGGAATTGCACCAAGAATTGAACTTTCATTAAAAATTAGGGCCAAAGAAGGAGCTATGCTCTCAGCACAATGCTTATTAGGATAGGTGGAAAACCATCATAACTAGCTTCCTCATTAATATCAAGATGCAATAAACCATCATAAACTTTTGCTTCGGTCAAATTAAAAAAATTAAAATCATTTTAAAAATGAGAAACTAGAGTTGAGATATTTGATGTAACAGATAGTGAAGAAGGTGTATAAACGGAAAAAAAATAATCGGCAAAGAGATTGCAGATATCTGAGAACTGACTCAGGAATGTCATAGGTGTGGGAAACCTGGCCACTTTCCTTTTACCATTTAAGAAATTCCAGAACCTTTTTGGATTTAAACTTAATTCATCTTCTATCTGCAAAATATAGTTATTATACAGAAACCAATTTAAAGTTTTAAACTCCTTTCGAGCTAAAACAAAACTAGAATGAAAATCAGCACCATGCAGTCTATATAGAAATGAAATTTGTTACGGCGTTTTTCGAGACGCAATAATTCTTTGTTGTACCATGGTTCGCGGTATCGCGGTTTGTTTTTAATTAATGGAACGTACCTTTCAACACCAGTCTTGAGGTGTTCATTGAAAAGTGAAATAGGTTCGTTTAAATTATTTGTTCTTCTTCCGAGAAAACTCCAATCAGAATTAATAAGAAATTCGTTTAAAGATACATAGTCAGTGTGTTTAAAATCAAAATGAAAAGTATTATTAGATGAAAACTGGGTAAAGCATTTTTCATAAAAAATAGTTATCGTAATTGGAGTATGGTATATGCTCGAACATCCGGTAAGGTCATCACACGAAGAAACCTCGGAGTACAATACATCGGTTGAAAAACGAAATCTAGAAATTTTTCTTGAGTATTAGAAATCCGATTTATTTGCAATGTAGCGATCTAGTAAAGTAGTCCAATACTGCCAATGCCTCTTGATCGGTAGAAGAAGACACGAAAACTCCATCAACAATGAACCAAGTAACATCGGGAATGTTGAAGTTTTCGATAATCATTAATTGTTCTCCAACGTGCATCAACGGCAAAACATTAAAATTAATAAAATTAAAAATTTCAAGATAATTATCCAAAATTGTTCCATTGGGAATGTAAACAGCAACCATTAGAATAGATATATTGGCAACGTTAATCTGTACAGCAATAACGTCAAAAATTGGATGGCATGCAATGATTTCATTTTGAATCGAGGTCTTAACATCAATCAACACACCTCCCTTAAGGCTAGTATCAAAATCATGTCGATCTTTTCTATGGACTACATAGTCGAACGGAAAAAAATCTTCAAAGCTAAAATTTCTGGTAAGCCATGTCTGTGTGATAATAATCACATCATAATCATTGTCCGGAACACTAAGCAAAAAAAAAAAAAACCACGAATACTGGAGGCATTGTGGTAGTAAGTGGAAGTGACAGCATTTTGTACAGAACTTTTAGAACTTTTTTTTTTAGACCCAATTTAAAACAAATTTATTCAAGATCTTCACGAGTTTTAGTTTTAGAGATGAGCACTCCAACTTTGCACAAATTGGTACCCTAGCATTTATTCGCGAGAGCCAAATACCGTCTTCAGTAGTAGAAGGATTGAATCTGGATAAATGAAGCCAACATTTAGGAGCAACTGTTTTAATTTCAAAATTCGGCAAGGAACTGGTACCGGAAATAGTTCTTGTATGTTTATAATCAAACTGGATTATTAAATGAACCGTGAGCCCTGATGTAAAACCGAGTTCTATTCCTAAACCAGCATCGGATAAACTCGAATTTATAATATTATTTTTCACATGAGAATCTATTAGATTTTTCATATTAACTTGATCCTCTTGGTGTAAATCTGATTCACTTTTATTTTTCATAAGTCGTACGTCATTTTCGACAATCATTAGCCGAGACTCAAGAATAACATTAGATTCTATAGCCAATTTCAAATCAGTTCTCATTTTATTAACATCATTTAAAATAAACTGATGTGAAATCTCGTTGACTTTCAGTTTTTCAAATAGATCTATCATCAATTCTATGCAAATCAGGAATAGTTGCATTAGAGTCATTTGACTCATGCATATCCGAAGTGGTGTGTAAACCATATTTTATTATTAAAAATGTTTTGTTTTGAACATTGCAACAAGGCCAATTCTACGAAAAAAAGTTTTTAATTAATGCCGCTTTTATATTGCCTATTATTTTGACACATTTGATATGCAGTAATTTACTGCATATTAAATGTGTCTGAACCCACAATAAAATAAACACAACAACAAAAAGAAAAGGTAACACAATAGATAACACTAAAACAAAAAACAATTAGTAAATAATGTCGAAAATGAAATATATTTAATTGAAGTTCATTTTATTTTATTTCAATGCAAAACAACGTCCGTGTGCTGAGAATACTCGAATATTATATGACATTTATCGCCTAAATGACATATATTTATTCTAAATTATGAAAATATTCTATCGACCCGACATCTATGGGTAAACTGTTTTTTTCTTATGATGGTTTGTACTATATGTATTTATATTATGCATCCTTTGAGTTACAAATATTTAAAAAAATGTAGTATTGTGAAATTTCGTGATAATTCGTAACAATATGTTTAAAATAACTCGTCATAAAAGCGGTTAAGGTACTATATGATATGATATGGCCTTCATATCATATAGTTTTTAATTGTTAAAATTAAACCGATTTTAACTTTTATGAGCATACTCAATGTAAAATTGTTTGACGTTTTAAAAATATTAAAGTAGCCGTTTAATATGCAAAACTAGGTAAAACCATAATAAAAAATAAAAATAAACGTCCGGCTTAACCACTGGCTACCGAAATTGTTGTCTAACAACAATTTATCCCAAACGACAAATATTGATCGCTTTGATATTCGGAGGGGTTATTTTATCAATTTTTGATCAAGCATTGATCAAGTTTTTTCGCTGATAATGATTCGCCGATACTCTTTAATCTCATGTTAGAATTTATCTTTCGTAAAAGTGAAACACCTCCTTGTATATGATCATAGGTTTTAGAGCCCAAGATGTAATTGATTTTAGTAGTGGTGATCGTACATTTCAATGAGTGACGGGCGTCCGATAACTCGGATCACTTGGCAGTCATGATAATTGTCTGAGAGGGGGGATAATAAAGCCGTTGCAACTGTGCTCGGTTAATCCTCCGACCTTTGCTAAACGAGCTAAAAGGTGACTTGTCTTCTTGGATTGACTAGAACAATATAAATCCCGGAACCAAAATCATTGGAGCTGGATTGTTGCTTCGGTATAGACCAGCAATGGCTTGTAAAAAACGGTTATAAATTATATCCTTTGTATGTTCTTTAAATTTTTGTTTAAAAGGAGCTACACGTTTTCGCGAGTCACCGGTCTTAAATTTCATATTTATGCTCACTGTGAAATGTAGAGAGTTGGAAGATAACAATTTTATGGATATACTAGCTGACCCGGCAAACGTTGTTATGCCATATAAATTATTTCTATAATGAATATTTTAGTTGTTAAATAAAAAAATAACGAATGTATTGTAAGTGTGTGGGGATGGGACCTATGACAGAATAGACAGAATATGACAGGAATAGAGTGCTGTAGACGATGACCGTCGATAAAAACAAAAAACACCAAACATTAATTTTATCATTCATTTGTACGATATTTTTTGTCAGTCCGCCTTTAGCCAACACAAATAAGCTCGATGGTTTGCCTACGCTAGGAAATGCCACATATAATTGTCCGTGCGAAAAACGTGGTGTGCCCAAATCTAAGCCGCAAACAGACATAGTTTGACCTTGTGATGTATTGATTGTCATTGCGAATGCCGATCTAATAGGAAATTGAACGCGTTTGAATTCAATTGACACGTCTGTGGAACTCATTGGTATTCGTGGCAGAAAAACATTTTTGGCTCGAAATTTGCCATTCAAAATGGTAGCTTCCATAAAGTTTTTCATTAATTTTTTAATGATCAATTCCGAGTCATTGCACAGCCGTGATGCGTTCAAATCCCGAAGTAAAATAATCGGAGATCCAACTTTCAGTCGTAGAAGGTGTGGTGGCATGCCTAGTAAATCCAGTGAGTTCAAAACTCTTTTGCATAATTTACAGCTTCTTTGGCATACCAAGTCACTTGGCAATGACTGTGTATCTTGAAGTTTAAATCGTCGAAGTCCACATTTTTGCTGCGAAAATGGCCCTTTCTGCCAGCCACGCATGATTTATGTATTGTGTGCGTACATCAGGAAATATGCGGTCAATTTTGAGAACATTTTGCGAATCAACGATTGTGCAGAAATTAGTGGGCAATTTTATGCATCCAGTATTTTCATAGATAGCAACTTTTCCATCGCCGATATCTAATATTTGATTCGAGAATGTGTCAGCGGATTGATTTTGTAGCATTTGAGTATTCTGTTCAACGCTTCAAGAGAATGTTTGTGTGCCGTAGTGCATTGCCCAGATGATAATTTTAAATTGTTTCAGCATTGTAGCCATGGACGATTGTTTTTTTATGTTGCACACTGCGTCTGGGTTATTTTAAATATTCATTGGCAGCTTAAACGCTGAATGAGCTGCTCTATCTCCATCAAATAAAGTTGCTGCAATTCCAGATGATGCAACGGCCAATGCGATGCCATTATTTGATCGTATTTCAGTGAGAATTAGTGAAATGAGAAATGTTTTGCCAGTTCCACCTGGTGCATCAAAAAAAAAAAGGATCCACCTTGCCCCGCCGAAACTGCCAGCATAATGCGGTCGTAAATGTTTTTTTGTTCATGAGTTAGTAGTGGAACATTGCGAGTAACAGTCGCTGCCATTTCTGCAGTATCGTACTGCAGTTCACAATTCACTTCGGTGTTCATTAAATCAGATGCAATCAATGATTCATTATACATCGCCGAATGTAATCGTTAGATCGTTGCACCGTGTACGAATTCGATGCAATATATTGTCAGTCAGTGAATCTTTGTGCTTATCCCACAACTTGTCTGTCAATACTATAGTCAATACTATAGCAAATAGTAGACGAATTTGTGTTGCTGAACAGCCTAATGCTGCTTGAGCGAGCATATTGTCCCAGTGATTGTCGTCTTCGAGCAAGCCGAGTGCAAGGCATGCATCTGGTGTCCATTTACTTTGCGTATATCTTGAAATGACAATGGGCCGGTGACATTAACCAACAAAATTCGCAGATGCACTTAAACTGCCTTGGAGTGACTGTATATAGTCGGCCCAAAATGTTTGATTTGAATAGGCTTGGGCACGCATCAATTGGTGTGCTTGTGGGACATCCATTTTTTTGTTTGATTCCATGTGAAATTGCGTGGTACTTCGGAATAGAGTAGTGTTCGTGCAAAGGCACCGAAAATATCCGCACGATTACACAATCCAAAAAATTTCGTGTGTGTAGTTTTTGGTGAATTTATGGCACGCTCAATTGCTGTCTTGTTGGTGAAGAATTGGCCGTTTTCAAGATGGACGTCTAAATGTATAACTGCTGGGTCTCGTTCATGAATTTGGAAACCAAAAATTCGCCAGACAGCTTCATTGGAGCTGATGTACCTGTTATTCTGTTGATTGCGTCGTAGGAACCGCGGTCTTTCGTTTTCTACCTTCGCATACACGTGTCGACCATGAAATGTTGGCACAGCTCATGACATCGTCGAGTTACGTTGTCCTGACCGCGTCGAATCATCATACGATACGCATTCGAATCATGATTTCTCACTTTGGAATTTGTGCATGTGTGATTTGAAGAATTACAATAATTTCGCCTGGTATTAGGCGAATTGAGGTTATAGCAGCCGCAACGTAGATTAACACAATTAATGTCCTCACCGCCCATGAAGTAGATTTGTAAAAAATTATGTGGTTCGTTTGGAATTAGCAACAATGAGCCTACTTTTTGGTACACTTGGCCTTTGATTTTGAACGTTGAATTGAATTGTTGACCATTTGCCGCATTATTGTGAACTATCCTCACACGCACATTTTTATTATCTTGTTGGATTTGTTCGTCTGTTGATTCTGTTCTACTATTTCGCATGTTTGTTGCTTTATTCGTTCGACGGCCCAACTGGGCCCTTTGCGTCTTGCTGGCATTGCTTACTGTATACACACACAAATAGACAAAATTGTTGTACTTACTGATGAAAAACGGTAGAATGTAGAATGAAATGTCAAAATGATCCAACGCTTCTCGTGAATGTGGATGAAAGTTCGATGAGGCGGACGTAGCGCCATCTGTCATTCAATAACATAAATCATTTCGTTGTGTTTGAAATACGAACGACGATTAAATTATTTAGATATTGTTCATACAAAAATACTAAAATCGTAATTTAAAAATTCGTTTCGGAAGAGTGCTGCGACCATAAACACCGTGACACGATATTTTTATATATTAGATTTTACTATATGTAGTAGGAAAAAAACCATTACAAAAACTCGACGTTTAATGAGGATAAAGAAAAAACCACACATCTCGAAAAACTATTAAATATTGTAAAAAGGGATAAACGATTATTTTATGTTTTTCAATGATAAAAAGGGAACAAAAATGATTTGTATTGTCTGCCCTCAAAACATTGAAGATTTCAACAATTTGAACCTTTATAATAAATAAATTAAGAAAGACATGTATATCTTAGCGTTAAAAATAAACCATTACAATTTTACAAACAAACCATGTATGGTCGTATTCTATAGATAGATTGTCAAAATTTGGAAATTTTCCACATATTTTGGGTATTCGACAAAAAGATGTTCAAACGAACGTTGAAAATATCAATATAGTTCGTACCATTTTGAAATAAAGGATTTTTATCCATAATGAATTTATGTGCTGAGCTAACATATTTTAGTGGCTCATATTAACCTCTTATCTCAATTCAAAAATGTCATCGAAAGATAGATTACGATTTATCGACGATATCTTATCGATAATAAAAAAATTACCAATCACCCAAAATGTAATAAGTATAGTTTAATTATAAAGAATCTGTTTGATTGAATTTACTTTTACCTGGCCGAATAAATTTAGTTGCCAGTTTATTATATGTGCAGGTTTTGCATTTAAGAATTCATAAAAAATATAAATTTTTTCCGTCTCAACATTTGGAAACCTTTTAAATATTTCGAGACAAAAACACGTATATCCTTTTTTGTGGAACTGTACAAATTTTTTTGAAAAGTTTTTTAGAACTACTTTTAATTTACATAATGAAAAAATTCTATTAAATTGGAAGTCTAATGCTAAAGGTGTATGAATTTTAATTTTATTTCTTTGAATTTATAACGTGAACGACTAAATAGTAATTGTAGGGTATTAATTTTAAAATAGGGTTCCATAAACTTTTTCTAGGTAGTAAACAGTTCGAAAAAAATTGATTTGAAGAATGAATCGAATGACAATCAGCAGTTCGCAATTGACAGTCGTATTTATAGAGAGTGACTATAACAATTTACTATAGAGCATTTTACGCCGTAACAGCGTAATTAAATTATTATAGATTGATACTCTTGGTGAAAGCCATCGCGATCTCGTATACCCAGTCTTATAGGAGAGAAAAATAAATTGGCTTATTGCGGTATGTGACGAATCCATGACTGACATTTTGGAAAAATATTTTCCAAAATCGACCTCGTCAGAGCTTACCATCTTATTCCAATCGCTCTCGAAAATATTCATAAAACCTCAATAACCACACCATTTGACCTCTTCGAATTCACTCGATTACCGTTTGGTATTCGCAGTGCTGCGCAAACATTTAAACGGTTTATGAACGAAAATGTTTGCGGCTTACACTTCTTGTGACTTCTGAATCTGAGTAACAAGGTTAGTTCAGTTTAATGTTAAATGTAAGTCAAATGTATGACAGTATAGACAGTCAAATGTATTTTTGGCACAACTTCTCCTGATTTAATCAGCCATAATATTACTCATTAATGTGATCAATGCCTAGTACCGTCATCAACCAACACCATTAGGCACTTCCTCGGTATGGTAAGTTACTACCACCGATTTATTCCAAAGCTCGTTGAAACACTAGCTTCAATGCATTCACACTTTGCCAGAACGCATTTACGTTCATTAAAAATGAATTAGCAACCACAACTCTTCTTCGCCATCCACTAAGTGAGTCTAGAGCATTACTACTGATGTATAAAGTGCTGCCATCGAAGCAATATTGCAACAATACAGTGAACAAGTATTGGGAGTCTCTGGGTTTCCTTTCCAAAACCTCTCGGATGCGAAAAAAAATATTCTGTATTCGATCGGGAATTACTCTCAACTTATCAATCACATCAAACATTTTAGGTATTTTGTCGAAGGTCGGGATACCATAAACCACTGATTTGAGCAATTTAGTCTAAAACAGAACGCAATCCACGGTGATCACGCCAATTAGATTTTATTAGCCAATTTACCACTAACAGTCACTATATGTGCAGGCTCGACCACACTATAATGAAGCAGCCGTAACACTTCAAAATTTACTTTCTGGTTCCAGATGACACACTAGTTCATCACAAAAACAAGAACTTTTAAATTTATCAGGTTTTGAAATCGTGCGCAATACATCTACGGGAGTAAATCACCCGTACATCGCAGCATTACTTTGTCAAAACATCTTTGACGCATTGCACAACCTATGACATCGTGGCGTCCGTGCCACACGTAAATTGATTATTGTTCTTCGTTATTTTTGCCAAAGATCAACTTTGCTTGTGAAGTTCCACTAAAAAGTTTAAAACTACAACCTTTAATTGATAATAAAAATAAATCAGTGTTTACAGGGTATTGTTAGTCGTATAGGCTCGAACCGAATCAATAATCCGGCTCCAAAAGTTTCGGTTAAGAGCTTGAGGTACTGGTTAAGAGCTTGAGATAGAGTTAACTGTGCTGGTCTCTTTAATTCACTCCAGATATACTAACTTTGTTTAAATCATCTTGTAATTTAGATGCATCATGAAGATTTCTAAAAATGTTGAATATTTTTATGTCGTCGGCTTTGGATAACACTGGTTAGGCCATTGATGAAGTTGATGAAAATCGATGGCTCTAGATAAGACCCCTGTGGTAGCAGTGTGTGCTATAATGAACTTTGAATTACTATTCCATGGTGTAAATGGTGTCTCCTAGCATGTGTTCTTCCATGGCTTTATTTGTTTGGCTATAGTAAAATCAGTCAAATTAATTGATGTTTCATCCTTGAAGAAAACTAAGATGACATGGTATATCTTTTTTAAATTAGTTGCATATGATTAATTCAAACACTTTGAGAAATGATGACAGCTTTTTTTTCAGCCTTAAAACAGGCGTTATTTTAGTGTAGCTACTATTGGGTTTGAAACTCATCATTTTAGAGTGGTTAATTAAAGAAGAGATTCCAGTATTAATGCTTTCAAAATTGCTGATTGTATTTTATTGGGACCCCTTCCATCACCAAATAATCTTGTATCTCATTTTGTAATATACGTGACATGTGTGTCTAGATTAGATTGGATACCTAATACGCTAATACCATTGTTGAGGTTGAGTGATTTTTTTGCCACTGATTTATTTTACAAAGATTCGTAGAGTACTCTCCGACTCTCAACATAATCTACAAAATCAAATCGCTGCAAAGAAGGCTGGCTTAGCGGAAGTTCCGAAAACAATGCATTCGAAAGCGATTAGAAAGCCAGATACGGAGATAGATCTTTGTCGTTCTTTGTCATAATTACTGAAATTGAAACAAACTATTTCAGAGTTGCAAGAGCTTTCGATAGAGGAATCCACAAAGGCACATGAAATAGCTCACGATTATTATTATTAAAGGTCGACTAGAGCATGCTACTCTTTGTCCAAAGTTCAAGCATTGGCTTATCATGTACTAAAACCCTGCATTAATTTATGAGTAATTTAAAAGATATTGTGCCGCAGAAAAGTTACGAACAACCCAACTCAAAACTACATTCTTCATCCGACGTGCGATATAAACTTGCAAATAAAACCCAAGTCAAAGTGAAATAAATTAAAATCAGCTTCAAGTTAATGACGATAATCATCGTTGAAGTGGTCTTAATGCCCCAGACCAAAACAAATATTAGCTCAAAGGACAAATATTAGCTCAAAGACAAAATGAATTTCATGATCGAATGCCTAATCATTTGGCATGTTGGATGATGATACGGCAGGAGCGTCATCACGTTTCTACCTTATCGTGATCAATGGGTAATCATAGGCCAAATATTTCTAGTAATCCATTAGAAAATCAATCTTTTGCCCGTCCACAAAATAGTTTTGTTAATTTACCGAATTCAACTATTCAAACTCAATTTGTCCCTGAAAGTAGCACAATAGGACGGTGATAACTTTCTCGAAGCGGCATATCTTACAGCGGTTCACCTTTTGGCATAACGGCAGTGTTTTTGTTTCAATTAGTTTGACACTTCAATCAGTATATCGATGAAGAATTTCTCCAATTACTGATAACAAATATGGAGCCAGCTCTCCAGTACCATTTAACTGATATGCAGTTTTCCAGTATTTATGCCTTGATAAAAAGTTGTACTCCCTGGAAGGAAACGTTTAAACGGTTTCTTGTCGCACCAGAAGGTAACATACGCCACAGACGGGCGATAGTTGCTGTAAATATACCTAGCTACGATGAGAGTTCTCGCAAACTAAGCTCTGACACATTTGGCTATCATCCGCTTTGATATTAGTCACACATTTAAGGAATGTCAGGAGGCTTGTGACTATCTTATTTTGTTACAGACGGAAGCCAGGAAACCAGGGACCACCGCAAACAGTATCATCCAGGAACAATTAGGCTACACCTGGCACGCAAGACCTAGTAAACCTAACCCCACAATCGTAGATTCTGTTGATTCCGAATCACCTAAGGGGTCAGTTTTGTCGATTCATTCCCACATTGCTTCAAATTAACTCTCATTGTCCTCTGTTCCTATTTCAACCACTTCCTAACTTACAAGTGTTTCATAAAACTTTGGTTTAAAAACAATCAGTTCTGAACCAGATAAGAATCCGTTGCGCCTCCTTGCTGAATCGTCTCAATGCTTTGGAAGCATATCTGGGTTTCTTTCATCATCTCTTCGCTGATTTTTTTGGATAAACTACATGCCTTTTACAGGTCTTTTGGACATCGGAGCCACTATCAGTGTTCTAGGGCGAGGTTCTGAACAATTTTTGTCGGAGCAAATTTTTAATATCGCTAGTGGGCAACCTCAAAGGAGTTACGGATATATTGCTAACTCTAATAATCAATCATACGTTATGTTACTAAGGTACAATACTTCGGTAGAGCAACCACTTTACCTCGGTATAAGCTTCTGGAACCGATTTTAAAGTATACCAAATTTATGTTGTCTGAGTTTTTCTGATAAAAATCTGATGTCTGCAAAATTTCTAAACTTTCATACTTTGTCCACAAAAGACCAAGAAAATCTTACATCTATAATAAATGCCTTTTCTTCTAGTTCCAAATTAAGTCTGGGTAAGACTACTTTATTATAGCATACTACTATAATAAAACATATTATACAAAGAAATGGACAGCATGTTGGCTCTTGAAGTAATCAAAGAGAGTCAGAGCTCGTGGTGCTCGGCAAAACTCGAATGTGTCTGGATGTCCGAGAATTAAACAACGCAACTGTAAAGGGCGTGTACCCGTTACTATTATTAATGGATTGTTGGGTCGGTTAGATCAAAAACGGGTTATTTCAAAAGACGCCTTTAGGCATATTCTCCTTGATCCACAATTCAGTGATTAGAGTTTTTGGATGTAAAAATCGTTCGAATATACTTTGACGACGAGGTCTCCACTCAAATTCTTTAACCAGAATTCCAGGTGGCCACATCATGGAATTTAGAATATTACTGAGTTGTTTGGTGGCATTTCAACACAAGCTGATTTAAAGAACGCTTCAAATTGTAGTTTCGATGTGGTTTGCTCGCTCCTACTAACACAGAGCTATCGTCTTGGAGCAACTGCTTTGATGTCATGTATTACGGATGACTCAGACGGAAACCGAAATTGTACAAGTGGCTCCAGTAGTTCCGGATTACATCGTTCCCATTCAGTCCAATTCTACCGATATCGTTTGTATATGCAAGAACCTCGTTGAACTAACTTTCACGAAAGAAAAATTCTAACATGAGATTAAACATTATCGAAGACAGAGCATCTCCTTGCCAAAAGTCCCTGATAGTTTGTTTTCAACTTTGACATAAGATTGTGACTGCATTACTGTCATTTTTAGACAAACGCACATATTTTTCAGGTATTTCCATACATCTCAAAGCAGACTAAAAAATAATCCGGTAAATTTGTGGAAATCCAAAAACAACTGAACTACGTCACGAGCTGGTTAGTAATATTTAGAAAGTATCATCCTCATGGGGAAAAATGGAATAAATGACTGACTAGTTGACACTTTGGTAGTCAACTCCAATTTGTCGTTGTTTATTGTTTATCGGTTAGACTTGATAGTTCACCCACAATTCGAATGTCTTCTTCTATAGCTGTGTTTCCGGTTCATCATTCTTTGAATTTCATTTAAAAGTTTGGAAAAAGCTATAACATCAATCTACTAACAAAACTGTTAATTGCTGTCAACTTGTTTCGATTATCCTTTCGAATCGAGGAAAGACTATTCAAGTAAAACTGACACCAATTTATTGTTTCTTGTCTTTTCTAGTCTTGTTTTCAAATCATCCAGCAGCTTCTTGCTCAATTGCCATTCTTTCTGTTCTAGTTTTCAAAAATAAAATTTAGAAAAGCTTCAAATTATAGGTTAAAACTTCCCAGTAAGGAATAAAACTCACTATTAAAATTAATAACTTTATTTTTAAAACACTTACAGTTTCGAACAATTGTGTTAATTGTTGTTATGATGATGATGGTGGTGGTAATGATCTTTTTAATAGGCGAGATGTTGCTCGGTTTGACGTATAAAATGGAATGGACGAGTGTACGTATTTTGTTTTTCATCTCGTTGTTTTTCTTTTTACTAGCGTGGCGCTCCATCCTGTGGTGGTCACAGCAACCATCGTATTTCAGCAATGTGCTGAAATATAAATCGTGTTCGACTTCAAGTCGATCGTATGTCAATGTTATGTAAACAAACGACCGGCATTAACGTGTCGTCAATTTTAATGTGTGTTGTGATGTTATGTAAATATATAATTACGTTAATCTAGTTTTGTGGGTCGTGAGCAGTTTAAAACTTCCTCTAAGGCGATGTGCAGTGGTAGACCCACAAAGACTCGTTTTTCGTTTGACAAATGATTGGCTTATGAACCGTAATAACTTTTTTTCAAAGTTTTATTCCAGTAGTTGTAATAGATTATATTCCAAAAACCATCACAATTCTTTAGTTTTATGTACACAAATCCATCACTATAGCTGACTGTATTAATTAAACAGAAAACTGTTTACATGTTGACTACATTACAGACGTTGATATGAATACAACTCACACTCATTTTTTAGTTTACACAGGCATACATAAACTAAAAATAAATACTGTCACAGTCTCACGGGATGAAAAAGTGAAAAAAAAAATTTTCACATTCATTCCGAGCACCAAAATTCAAGATTTGCCAAATTCATATTTTAAATCATGTCAGCTGTTTGTTTATTATTGTTTTTGTATACTTGGTAAATTTATGTGTCATCGACCTCATTTCCGAGAAAATTGTGTAATGTTATTGTTGTGTATCATAGTATGACCCAAGCCTAATTAATTTTTAATTTACACAAAACACAAAAAAAATAACGTTTTTCGTCGTGTTATGTCTTTTACATATGTACATACATATTTTACTATGTTAATCATATCGTATCACGTGAATATGTTTTACGAGTCGCGCGACACTGAACTCGACATATTATAATTTGAATACAAAACGTACACAAGTTTTGCTATAAATAAATTTTGTCCATATCGTAGATTCGTATCTGATATGTTTGTACTGCTCGACATTGATACTTTTGGTTGGCTTCGCTTGTAATGAAAAATAAAAACTTATTTGTCCGAGGAAATTGTGTTAAGCAATTTTCCATTCTGCTGGCGGAAATGATGTATTGATTTGTTGTGCTGTATGACGTGTTTGAAGCATAGAGTTGTATGCAATAAATAAAATTAGAGTGTTATCACGTTCGTCATGGCTAAATAAAGATAAAGTTGTATGTTAAAATTTTCGAAATTCAATTTTATTCGACATTGACAACAATTCACCTGTCAATCAAATTTTTATTACTACGCATATGGTTGGAATACCAAGACATGGTTGTGACATTGAAAGCTTGTTGACAAAAATTTTTCGTATTCGAAGCAATATTTTTGATCGTTATTTGAACACATAACAGAATTAGACGGTCTAAAAGTGTAGTTTGAACCATAAAAACTAGCATGTGCCTTGTGACACGTGTGTCATGTGACTATATTAATTTATATGCTAATCGATTTTAATGATAGCTAATTTTTAATTGATAAGAAGTCAACAATTATTGGCTTATGCCATCCATCATCATTCATTTAATTTCGCAAAACAATTAATCTCAATTCATTATACGATCGTTCATTATTAATACCATCATAATTAATCTTAATCGAAAATAAAAACTTTAATCAAATAAATTATTTTATGTTGCCATTTCTAGCCTCGGTTATTGTAATAGCAGTTCCGGTGGGATGTCTATTTGCCGGCCTACTCATGGAATACATGGGTCGTTTGAATACAATAAAAATAGCTGTGGTGCCATGTGTCATCGGATGGGTGCTAATAGCAACAGCTAATAGTTTTATGATGCTACTAATTGGACGTATACTAACTGGACTGGCATGTGCGATTGGTACAAGTCCGGCATATGTCTATATAACAGAAGTAGCACGACCAGAGCTACGCGGTTCTCTACTCACATCATCACCAATCATTGCTTCATTAGGAATGGTTATTGCCTATACCAAAGGTGCCTTTATGACATGGAGAATGGTTGCATGGTGTGGCATTGGATATTCGTTAATACCAGCAATTTTAATACAATTTTTAGCATCTGAATCGCCAGTTTGGCTCGTATCGAAAGGACGCGTCGAAGATGCAGCAAAATCATTAAAATATTTATATAAATATTATCCACAACCAGAACATACCGTAAGTCTCTAGCTCGTAAACTCGTAGATATTTTGCACCAATTTTTATTTTTTGATTTGGCTAAAATTTTTATTTTATAGACACAAACTTTAGCCGATATGCATCTTCAAGCGCTTCAACGTGACCAGGAATCGAAATATATGACAAAAAATTTTTCGAAATCCGATTTTACACAAATTGCTGAATACAATAAGATCACGTCATCAAAGTTGGCACACTTTAGAAAACCAACTGGTTACAAACCAGTAATACTATTATTTTGGTTGTTCCTAATTCAACAGTTTAGTGGAATTTATATCACATTGTTCTATGCGGTCACATTTATTCAAGACGTTGGTGCTAAAATTGATCCATTCCACGCTTCAATTTTCATTGGTGTAACACGCTTTTTGATGTCACTCTGCAATGCATGGCTTTTGAAACGATTTAAACGTCGACCTTTAATTATGGTGTCAACAATCGGAATGGCCGTTTGTATGAGTGTATCAGGAATGGTCACGTATTGGATTAAAGATGGAACAACCGATCATACATGGATTCCAATCGCATGCATATTAGTATACGTTTGTTTTTCAATGATTGGTTTACTAACAATTCCATGGACTATGACGGCCGAATTGTATCCGCAAGAAATTCGTGGTATTGGTCATTCAATTTCGTATTCGACCGGAAATTTCCTTATGTTTTGTGCGGTACAAAGCTATCGATATTTAAGTATATTTTTAGGTGGAGCATGGGCAGTACAATTTTTCTTTGCCGGTGTTTCAATGATTGGATTTGTATTCGTATTGTTCTTTTTGCCAGAAACAGCTGGTAAAAAATTGGAAGATATACAGGCATTCTTTGAACCAAAGAAGAATAAAAAAGGTAAAAAGAAGGGAGCACAAACGAAGGCACAACCAAATACGTATAGTAAAAAGCCTAATTTAGCCACGGTCGAGGAGGCAGAAAAGATGATCAGTAATGATAATAAAGTCTAAGAAGAGCGCCCGCGCGATCCCAACAAAAAAGTCACAGTACTTAAAAATTATTTACTAAAATTTCTATTTTCTATATACTACTTATATACATTAGATAGATAGATAGTACATATTTATAAGATGTTAAGCGAAAGACAGAGACAAAACATTATATAGAATTTATTTTTATTAAAATATTTAAGAATTATTGTGTTTAAAAGCCTATCAATTTACTACTACTTAAGAAAAAAGAAGAAATTATTAATTTTTAGGTATAAAGGCTTGTTTTGAGTTTATTTTTTTTACATAACATATATTATGTATTCTACTTAAAAATAATTTATTAAGTTCATTAATTAATTAATAATTTATATATGTAAGATTATCTAAATTTTCGGAATTTATTATTTAAAAATAAAAAAAAAAAATGTTGAATGACAAAATTAGATATAAATAAAACATTAATAAGAGCGATACATTATTTTGGTTTTCATTTGGGTGGTACCCCTTATTGGTAGATGGATTCTAATTTTTAATATAATTTTAAGCGAAGACGCAAACCACACATAAAATCTTGTATTATAAATTTTATATTATCGATTATTTATCGATGCGGAATAGTGCTGGATGTCACACCGAATTAAATTCTATATTTATGATAACTAGATATTGGAATTCTGGGCTATATTTTAGAATCGTTTGCTACTAAAACACTCATTCAATTCACAACACTTTTGAGCATGCTTTTACTTCCAGCACGATTTTAGTTCGCTGATTTTAGTTAGTTTCGCTGCACAATTAAAAAATAAGCTCATCAGGCATACGGAATATAAAATGAGATTTGATAACAATTTTGCGAATCGACTTCGAGTTATTCTATGAATTGTTTCGGGAGCCTTCAAAACAGATGAAACATCCATGAATCTTTTAGCAATGGATCTATTTAGAGTTACGTTTTGAATTTTCAAATTAACGACTCTGATTAACTTATGATGTCCTGGGTATGTTTCTACTACTCTTGCCAATATCCATTTAGTGGGTGGTAGATTTTGAACCCTTATGAGCACGAGCTGTTTTATTTTTGTAGCATTTAATTATGCTGAGATTTTATATAGTAAAGTGGTCAATTCTTCGAACGTTAATAGTGCCGTTGTTTTACTAGTTTTACTTTTGCTTCCCATTGACAAAAAATGGATCCTGGTCGAATCTTGATCCGTTATAAATTTGCAACATTTTCCTTCGTGCTATCGTTTGACGGCAAACAGAAATCATTCTGATGTCAAATCACTCCAAAAAGATATTCGATATAGGGTAAGTGTTAGACATAATCTATCCCTGTGTGAATAAATGTTCTTGAAGGATTCACCCTTTAAATCTGAATCATTAAATTTGAAGCACTTGTGGCAATGGCGATTAAGTTGTTTTGTAGCTCGTTTGCCTTGAAGAATCCAAAATTGTTTGCTTATAAAAGCAACCGTTAAATCTACACCACCATGCTGAGTACTTTTATGCGCCCAATCGAGGATCAAGCTCATAATATGGCATTTAGATGGTAGTATCACTGGGTGTTTTTCGATGTACTGTAAAATTGAGTGCTGCAAGCGAACTCCAATTTGTATAACTCCATTCTTGTCCAAATGGATGTAAGTACAAAAATTTGCTTTTACTGACTAGTGCCTAGAAATTTTCAATGATAGTTGGATCTGTTATTATTGTGCTAAATTCGCAGACAGAACGAACCTGTTCATTCTCTAAATCCGTTTCGGCTATTACCATATCAAATGTAGATCAGCACAGCTTATAAGCCAATCTAGCCCCGATCACCATAAATTATGATCGCACACCTTATCAGAGTCTATGCCATGTGTTGGGCATTCCGTGGGTCTTTCTTTAGATTTTATGTGTTTTCATTGTGCCAGGCTGGGGCACTATTGTTCAATCTATCCAGGCCTGAATCTTATAATTCTGGATATCCATTGCTTCGGAAATTGGACTTACTAGCTTTGCTAATTATGAAGCTCCGCACAATTCAAGCCTTGGAAGGGTAACTGATTGATGCCACCTTTATTTTCCCGACATTGAAGTTCCAATACTGCTTTTGTAACTTTGCAATAAACTAATAAGCTGTGTACGCTAACTCAGATGCATCGCAAAATCCATGAAGCTCTAAATGTTTTGCAGCTCGTAGAATATTGATTTGCATTTGACTCCTGAAACCATAATTCCTGGCCCGATTAATTGGATGTTATTGATATGGATTTCGAGTTTTTTCTAATCTCCGCTCTATTTGTAGCTGTTATTTCCATCTGCTAATCGATTACAGGTGTCTTTATATATGATCTTTCACATAATTCTTCGTCCTCGCAGTTCTAACTCAAGATTATTTCGAGATATCATAGTCAAAGACATCGGGTTTGAAGTTGGTTCTGTTGGTTTCATTCCTATAAGGATCCAATCTAGCTGCGTTTTTTAAGCTACTTGATGGTCTGGCGAATTTGTAATTACTCCTTCCTTTAAAATATTTGCATAAATATCTGCACCTGGAATCATGTCGAAGGATATAGGTGTCTTGTAGTTTGGATCTGCGAATATTAGCTCCTTCCACGTGTTGTTGTTGACACCTTTGACTAGTTCAGCTCGCAGCCGTTCAGTCAATTTTGGTAAAATGAACGCTTCTACCGCCTGCTTGAAATTTGATGAGTAATGTGGTGAAATTGTAATGATCACTTTATATTTTTTATTGCTGGTCGTCATTCCACCAATTCCGCTGACTTGCAGATTTACACGAAATTTTGGTAAATTTAGTAACTCGGCTGCTGCTTGGGTAATGAACATTGATTGTGACCCTGGATCTATTAAAGAGCGTATAGTTACATTGTATATCCAATACGAACTGCCTTTATAGGACCGCGGCTAATAAAGGTGCTCCATTATTTATTTCGGTAGCTGAGTAAAGTTGTAACTTCTTTCTATTAAATGTATTTTCACAAACGTGAGGCATCTTGATATGTCATGTGATTAGCAAAAGTTTTTCTTGATGCTGGGAATTTGGCGCGAAAAAGTGATTTTATTTTGTTGAAAGCTGGGAAGTTGGTTGCTTTCCGCGTTTCAAAGCGACTTTCTAAGAACTTTAGAAATCCTCTTAGATGTTGAATATCAAATGACGGGTGTCGTCGTCCAATTTCTTTAATACTAATGGCATTAATCAGGCTATAGCACGTCGAAAGTAGCTAGGAGTTGTCTTTCATCTCTTAACCAGATGACTGAACAGTTCAACATCCATCTTATATGAGTGCCAGGGTATTTCAATATTACGGCGTATATGAAAGCCGATGGACTCAACAGCGACAAGGTATCCCTTGCCTGGCAAGTGGAACTTCAATGTTCATCTTACCATGCAAGATGAACATTGAAGTTCCACTTGCCACGTGCAAACTGCTTCTTAAAGAAGAAGCTTATAAAATTACAAATAATAGATGGGCACACTGCACCTCATGTGTAAGTAATAGGCAGATTTGGCCTAATATGGACGAAAATGGTCTAACCAGTTAATATCTATACAACGGCGTAAATATTAGCACAGTTGTATCATTACTGGACACCGTCTTATTGATAAGCATGCCGTTAGACTTGGTATTTTCTTTCATGATTACTGTCGAAGTTGCAAGGACGAGGAAGATGAGGAAACAATACTGCATTAGTGATGCACCTGTCTTATTCTATCTCAAAACACACTCAAGTTTTTAGGGCTCACATCCAGTTACGGACTCCGAGGTAATGTTACAAGTAACCTCCTTTTGTACCTGTTTATCAGTTTTTTTCACGCATCTGTGCAGTTTATTCCTGTTGTTGGAATATGATTTATGAAGTTTTGCTTCCTCGCCTTTAACATAAGTTTTGAGGTAGCTGATTTTGGGCGAACCATTGAAATTTTCTTTTTCGTGCGCAAACCTTAAAAACCTATAGTAAAACTGTGCCCACTCATTATATTGGCCATTGAAATATGGTATTTTGATAGGTGGCCATTTTAATTCTGGTTGACTAATTTTATTATTGATGATGCGCCGCTTCCTTGTGCCGATTGTTGTTTTATTGCATCTTTAAGCCTGGCTGTCATCTCATCTACTTCTGCCCTAATTATGTCATATCGTTCCTCTGGAATCCCCAGAAGTAGTTGATCCAAAATATTGCTACGTTCTTGCCTTGTCACTTAAGGTTCGTATCTCTGGATTGTGAATAACTACCCGAACACCACTGTTCACTTTCACAGACAATAATTGCCTCAATAAAACACAATTATTCACAACTTAGTTCCTTTGCCAATTCTTTATTTCACAAAAATCACTGTTCACTTTATTTAACAATTAAAAATCACTTACTATCACTTACTATCACTTACTATCACTTTCTATCACTTTTTATTTTAACCGCTTGTTATCGCTTTCGTAGTTCAAGTACAACTATCTTTTCGCATACAACATCGATTCGCTTATATACACAAATTAAAATATCTCGAACTTTCTACTTCTATCGAGATGTCACTACTACATTTAATTTGCTCAATTTTTAGTACTACCAGTACTATCGATATCTAATAGATGTCTCTAAGGTTAAGCTTAGAGAAATCTTCATATATTTACACTTATGCTATCGCACACTAGGTGGTACCGTGACAATATGTTTGTTGTTCTTTAGTTGTAATTTCTATGACAACTGCGAACTCGACCATTTCTCATTTACCCCTAGTTGTGCTTGTTGGATCAAACTCCGGATGTGGTTTATTTTTGTGTTTAGCTTTTTTATGAGTCTCTTCATTCCCATATTTCATCCAAAATATCGCTCCCAGTAAGTGTATTTTCAGGTTTATTTCTGGTGCCTCCGTATCACTGGGTACCTTTTTTTTAACATATTTGCGAATTTAAGCTGTCCTTAATTGATATAGGGTAATATTTGCTTCGAAATGGCTTTATATTTGTCAATTTCATCTCGTAAAATACAAAGTTGGTAGCCAGCAATTCATAAAGATCTGCGAAAGTTTCTAAGTTCACTTTCTCCATCGACTCTCTGCGAATTGTTGTCTCCTTGCTGCGAGTGGTCCTCAGAAATAGATATTAAGATTTCTTCTATATTTCCTACTATATTATATATGCCGCTTTCACACTAATAAATTCACTAATAAATGATTTAAGGATCCCCCATCGGCTTGAAAAAAGGCCGAAAAAACGTATAGAGCAACTGCACTGTAGAAAACTAGTTCACTGCTTCTTAACATCAGTTGACAGGGCACAGGGCACATTTATAGCAAATTTGTTTCTAGAATTTTGCTGCATCCTTTTATATTGACCAGACATGTTAGCAGCATTGTCGTAAGATGGACAGATATAATTAGCAAAGTTTATTCTACAAACTACCTTTAAATACTGTAACACCTTGGTGGCCATTTCCTCGCTCGTAAGGTTTTTCATTTCCAGTAACATTAAAAATCGTTCTATAAGTTACTCGTCTTTTAAGTACCTAGGTACAAAACTTAACTGTTCGATATGTGCTAGATTTGGTGTTGAGTTCCCTGATATACTGAAATAACTTTATTTTTCGATATCAGATATTTTCCGCCGACACATATGAAAGGTTTCCTTGACCAAAATTTCCGTATTTTGAAATATGGTCTGCTTAAAATAGTTCAAGCCGACTTATTAGTTTAACAGCCCTACACAATTTCCATTGTGCAACGATTCAAATTGTTCTTCTGTTCTTCGAAAAGTTAAGCCCCGTTCCGCTAACGTACGAATAACATCTCAAAAAATGTTCCCAGTAATCACATTTTCCTGAATTTGGTTTTCCAAATATTGTACTAATTCCGCACTTTGTTTCCGGGTTAAGTATTTTTGGCAGCAAACAGTTTACAAACAAAACAGTAAACTGATCCTGTTAATGGTGAATACAATAACAACTCTTTCTTGTATATCTCCCCGTTTGGCTATACTCCAATGAAAAGTTTTTTTGAACAGTATCTGGAAGGGTACTCTTGATGCCCTAAGCCTGCTGGTGAATAAACTGCTCCGTAAATTAGTTGTGAATTGTGTGGCCAAATTATCGGTAGTGAGCTTTTTGAAATTTTTCGTTGTTGGTTTGTTAGTTTTAGATCTAATGCTGTCAATATTAAGTTTACTCACAACTAGAACATCCGTCTTACTGGTCTCAGGCTGCACGAAGGACAAAATATTCAAATTATTCCCGTCATTCTACCTTGCGGCTAAATTTATAACTAATATTTCCTCCAGAGAGAATTGGGCGAGTAAAGCAGTTATGAAGCCCGATTCGATTAATTTTTCCACGGATGGCCCGAGGATGGATGGTAAAGCTGGCTGTAGGGTTTTCTGCGAGGAATTAAATCTAAAACTCTCTTTTCGCCTACCTGATCACTGTGGTGTTTTTCAGGCAGAGCTGATTGCAATTAAGGAGGCCATAGATTGGATGAAGTATAATGTGATATCTGTAACGAATATTGGCATTTTTATGGACAGTCAGGCTGGAATTAAGGTCCTACAATCAGGCTTTCTCATGTCGAAAGTAGCCCAGAACTGTCTCTTATCTCTTAACGAGATGGCTGAACAGTTCAACATCTATCTTACGTGGGTGCCAAGGCATTTCAACATAACGGGGAATATTAAAGTCGATGGACTCGATAGACTGGGTACCTTCTGTCGCATAGTACCAAGTTAGGCTGACATTGGGGTACCACTTTCTACGTGTAAGCTACTTCTTAAGGAAAAAGCATATAAAACCACAAATGAAAGGTGGTCAAAGCATAACGAATGCGTCATTATGCGGCAGATATGGCCTATACTCGACTTAGTCAGGTCTAACCAACTAAAATCTAAGAAGCGATGTAGTATTGGTAAAATTGTAGGTGCCATCACTGGACACTGTCTCATTGGTAAGCATGCAACTAGACTTTGTGTTTGCTCTCATGATTACTGTCGTGGTTGCATGTATGAAGAGAAGGAGGAAGCTCTTCTCCACTATTTCTGCACCTGTTTTAGCCTGGCTCAGTACAGACTTAAGTTTCTAGGAGCTCGTATCCTGTGTGGTCTCACTCGCTCGTATCCTGTGTAAAAATTCGTTGTGGTATGGCTACGGACCTTTTTGTGTCTATGCCATGTCTCTGTATGACGGCCACCTAAACCTAACCTAACCTAGCCTATTATAGGGGTTGTTAACTAGGTAACCAGTTTTTGTTGCACTAGTTAGCCATGTAACGATTCAAGTAGAATCATTTTTTGTCGAACTGAAGCACATTCATCACAGTATTTTTGATGTGCTGTTTAATACTTTTGATGTCGTCAACCTATGTTTGAGATCATTTCTCAGCTCATCTATTGAATCTGAGACAAATTGTTGAGATATTTCCAGATCACCACATCTCTTAGGTAAGTTATTTTATAGGTCCCTATTGGTACATGATCTTTAGTAGCTGAAGATGTTTCACTAGCCCGAGTATTTGGTAGTTTGGTTGAGCTAATATTCCCAATATCTGCTCCAGATTGATTTTTTATTTTACACGAGGGACACTCCCAAGGGGTAGAAAATACTACTTGCTTCCAAAAGAAGATTCCTTTTCGTTAAGCGGATTTATTTAAGAGAAAAAATTTAAAAAATTGGTTTGAAGATAAATCGATCGTGGATTGCCATGCTATCTCCAATAATTAAATTCGTCCTTCATGGTCCGATAACTGCTTAGCCGTATGATGACTATGCTCCTGTAGCGAGTTATGGTTTGAAGACATTTTCCTCAAGTTAAATCCGCCATTTTGCATTATTTTTGCTATATGCGACCTTAAACTCTGTACTTGCGAAGTTGCGATAGGGTTGGAGCTCCTGTCATTAGGTCGTTGACATATACGCCACTTTAGATTGCTCGAGCAGCCTCTGCAGATTCATTTGTCAAACGGTTCGACACGTTGTTCAATAAGCACCTCTCGATACATCTTCCCTAAATCACCAACAAGTACATAACGGTATTGTCGAAATCTTAATAGAACTTCCAATAAACTTGATAACTTATCGATCCCTGTCATATACCCCAGTTTGTGGTACTCGTGAAGCTCACGTACAATTCTCATAGTTCCGAGTCACTTCGAAATCTTTTTTTAATGGCCAATAGTCTAGACAATGCTACGTTGTAAGTTTGACTCAGACTTTCTTCTTTCAGGTTTTCTTTAAATGGGAGTCTGGTGACAAATCTGCACTTGCTCGTTCTAAATGATGTCGTCTAGAAAAATTTAAGCTCTTTGATGTTGTTGTGTAACTTGCTGCAGTTACCTTGGGCTGCTCGATGAACTTTCGAATAAATAAGTTGGTGGTGTGTCGCTTGCGATCATATCTGTGTGATAGTTTATGCAATGCCTCGAAGTAGTTTGCATCTGTGAGTTAAAGTGTCTGACGAGTAAGAATATGCCTTTTTTATCTGTTACTGCAGATTAATCAAATATTATATAAATATATCCGTTTCGATTTGCCCAACTTTTCCAAAAATATTCACGTGCTCGCAGCTTGCTCTCAAACGCAGTTCATCTGTACTTTCAGTGGAACCGACCGTTAGCTTCTTAGAAAATTTGGAAATTCTAGATAATGCTAGCTCGTTCGAAGTATGTGGTTTTTTCAATGCTTCCTTCATCGAATTCGTAAAATTTTTAGCATTAATCACTGATTAGAATGTGTCACTTGTTCACTTGATTACCATACCGAAAACGACGCGTTATAGTAAAAACAATGACCAATATTGAAGCCGCACTATAACCAAAAAATATGGCTTCTGCTTATCTGCGTGTGTTATATTCGATTTTGCTGCTATATTCTGGAACATTACGACTTGAAGGACCATAAACTAAGACCCAACTTAACTAATAAATGTGCATCGATAAGCTGAAGTTTATTCCGCCATTGAACAAAAGACGAATTTGTTTCCTTTGATATAAACTTCACACTTTTCTTGTTGACATATTTTATCTCACCCACAAAACCTTTCCGTCATTTCATCATTCAGTCGATTAAAGAGTGCAAGCCGTCAAACACGAAAAAACAGACGAATGACTAGCCATCTTTTCTTCTGCACATATGTCTTTGCAGTGACCAACTCTACCACATGCAAAACATTTCATGTTCCAAAGCTTTCCTTGTTTTAAAATGCCGTCTCATACGCACTATTTCAAAAGAGCAAACTTTTTGCTTTCTTTTATTCTCTGGTTCTTAAGCTGAGTTAAATTTTATGAGCTGCATGGCCGGTAAACATTAGCAGGACCATTCTCTGTTTTAATGTTGGTTTTGTCGTTGTCACCCGTACGAACTGTTACTTGCCAATAATTTATTTGCTAAATCGTGCAATGTCAATGGCTAACTATTCCTTTTGGTCTTATATTGGAGTTCGCGTTAATCCACATGAAATTCTCCTTTTGGGTAAGGTATAATGCCAAACAATAGTGTTGTTCCATTTATGTTTATGGTAGAGGCAATATGTTGCTTATGTGACCTCATTGTTGAGCTCTGTAGTCTAGTGTCTGATAGAACGTGAGGAAGTTACACAATGTAAAGGTTTCATACCCTTACGTATGGGATGTTCGGATTTTTCTTGTAATAGAATATTTCTCAGCCAAAGAATGAATCCCGAATGTCGTAAGCGTCGAATGACTCTGTATGGGCCATCGTATGGCGGTGCCCAACCTGTGCATGCTTGATCCACTCGCACAAACACGAACTCACTAGTTTCTAGTGGCTTCGGGACGTGTATGTCCGTTTGTTTGGATACACGAGTGATTTTGGCCACTAAGTTGCTGAGAGGTAAAAGAGGATTATCTACAAAAAAATTCATCTGGTAGCCTCATTGTTTGCCCGTAGACAAACTCAGCTGGGGAACATTTGAGATCCTCTTTTACTGTAGCGCGGTAACCTAGTAGTACTATGGGTACCTCGGAACTCCAATGCACAGTGTTACATCGGGCTTTTAATGATGTTTTTAGCTGGCGGTGAAAACGCTCAACCATATCGTTTGATTGAGGATGGTACGAGGTGGGTCGGATCCGGTTGGAAACGAGAAGTTTAGTTAGATCACCAAAGAGTTTGGATTCAAACTGTGTACCTTCGGTCGTGATGTTAACCGGTACTCCGAATCTGGAGATGTTTGGGCAATCGTAACTGCAGAGATGTCTCTAATACAGCACGCTTCTGGCCATCGTGTAAACGATTGACACAGGTAAGTAGATAGAAATATCTAGTAGATATTAGGTTCCGAGTGACTCGGATGCTGTGATGCGAAATGTTATGCAGTGCATTGAAAATGGTTCGTCGCAGTGGTTCTGCGATATACGGACGGTTGTTGCCCGTTGAAGTTTCGTAGTAAATCGCTAAGTCATCTAATTTAAAATTTTCTAATTTCCAAGTTGAAATTGATTGTTTTAAGGAACCAGAAAGTATATCCTAAAGTTCCGTGTCAGCTTCTTGCAATTTTGTGATTTGCTTCATTCAAAGTGAGTCTCGATAGATGAAGTTTCGTGGTTTGATACTTGAGACAGTTTATCGGCAACCACGTTATCGTTGCGTTGGATGTGTTGTATGTCAGTAGTAAACTGAGACACAAAATCCAAGTGGCAAGTTTATCTTAAAATAGCCTTGGATTAAATCGTTTGAGTGAGCGGTTTCTGGTCGATGTAGACTGTAAAATCTCGGCCTTCGACATAGTATCGAAAATGTTTGATCGCTTGGTAGACAGCTAGTAGCTCTCTATCGAATGCGGAATATTTTTTCTCAGTATACGAAAGTTTCTTAGAAAAGAAACCTAGCGGCTCCCAATCCACATTGTTACATTGTTGCAACACGGCGCCAACAGCAGTGCTTGAGGCGTCGGTTGTGACACTAAGTTTAGCGTCGTGTACTGGATGTGCAAATAACGCAATGTGAGCTAAAGTGGATTTTAGCTAGTCGAATCCCTGTTGACATTCGTCTGGCCAGAAGAAGTATTTGGAAGTTTTGGGCTTCTTTAGTAAAGTGGCCAAATGGGTGTAGATAGGGGCTAAGATTTCCGCTATCCTAGGCATAATCCTGTGGTAGTAATTTATCATGCCGATAAATTGCTGCATATGCCTGATTTTTTGTGGAGCTGGAAACTCCCGAATGGCGTTAATTCGTTCAGTGGACGGCAGAGTACCATTCGGAGTAATCTTGTGACTGAGAAAGTCGAGGGAGCTAGTGTCAAAAACGTATTTCGCACTGTTGATGCTCACCTCGTATTCAGAAAGTTTCTGAAACAATGTTTCCAGGTGAAACATGTGTTGTTCCTCCGAAGTTGAGGCTACAAGTGTGTCATCGATGTAGACAAATACAGATCTCGTTGATGAACCGTTGGAAGGATTGTGCGGCATTGCTTAGCCCAAATGGCATTCGAGTAAACTCGAATAAACCAAATGGAGTAGTGATTGCCGTCTTGTGAATATCCTCAGGTGCGACAGGGATAAGATAATAAGGTCGGACCAATTCGATCTTCGAGAATATCTTGCAACTTTGTAGGTGCATGGAGAAGTTCTGGGTGTGGGGAATAGGGTAACGGTCAGGTACCGTTACCATGTTTAACCTGCGGTAGTCCCCACATGGTCTCCAATCTTGGTTCTTCTTTTTGACCAAGTGAAGTGGACATGATACTGGTGATGCCGATGGCCGACATATTCCCAGTTGTATCATGTGTTAGAATTCCGTTGTTGTCGCTTTGTGTCGGATCGGGTCCAATCTTCTTGGTCTGGACACCGGTAGATGCCCTGTAGTCACTGTGTGGTGTACTACACTATGCTTAACGGGCGTGTTGTAACTCGGCGGAGCTGTTAAGGAAGGAAATTTTTCAATAGCTTGCCATACCCGTTGTCAATCAGGCGAAGGTATGTTCGCTTGTTTCTGTGACTCATTGATCGACAGTTGCGTGACTGGATCAATCAGTTTCCTATTCTTAAGGTCGACTAGTAAACCGTATTTCTTAAGAAAGTTGGCCGATAGACCTACTAGTTTGGGGAATTGTTATTCCTCAAAACCACCTTTTTATCAGGGAAACGTTGTTTCTCGGTTGTTTTTACCTGTGGTTTAGGTAAATCACACGGTGACATACAATTTTCGGCTTTGTGTCCGAATTTTGTATGATAATAACACCAAGCTGGTTGCTGGCGGACTTGGCGTCTTTTCAAATTAAATCTCCTTCCCGTGGAAGGAGAACGTGGTCGTGTTCGCCAGTTATTGGTTGAACTAGATGCTCGAAGTTCGAGTCTATCTAGTCTGGCGTTGAGTCTGTCGAGCTTACGTTCCTATCGTAGTATTCCCTTGATACCTAGTTGGCACATGGTCAGCCTTCAACGTGTGGCGTGACCGTGACACGTGGTGAACAGCGCCCACCACGTGTCGGATGGCATTACTTCGTGTAGCCGGTCGGCTATGCTGGCCAAAGCGTCTGCTTACTTATCTTGCTGTGATATCAGTGCTATATGAATAAATTCAAGTAGTTTCCTGATCCCCGGCTGGGTGATAAGGGGCACATTAAATCGACCAGTGGCTAGTGTCTTAATTCACCGTAATACTTCGAAAGGACATTGGTCGCCAATCTCTATCTTCTCTAGCAGCGCTTCCAGCTTTTTTCTGTCTGAGAGCATTGTCCGTTCGATTAGGACAGTTTATAGGTAGTTGTACCTATCGTTTGCAAGAGGTTCCTGCAGAATGTCGTCGATTATCACCGCTTGTGGGGGCGACAAACAACTGATCGCTTGTGCAAACTTTTGTTTACTGCTCGTGCCTAAGTTCGAATCAAACAATATCTCGACCGTCTTAAATCAGCATTCTGGATTAGTAATCCAAAATTCTGGCAGATGACTGTTAGTGGTAGAGATATTAGCTTACCTAAGAGTTTTTGCTGTCATCATCATTAAACATTGTAATATATACTATGTAGTATGAAAAAATGTGGTCTAAGGCTGCGCGTCACGTGATAATATAAACCACTTGTTTTAATTATTTCCTGTAAAACGGGAAATCGGGGCCAACAAATGTCTCTTTGTTCAGCTCTTATTTGTTGCAATGGCATCGGTGCAAGAGTTTTTTGTGTTTGTTGGGATATTAAAGCGCATCTTGTCGCATCTTGTTGGTAAGCGCGCTTTGTATGCCAACCAGCTGAAGTTTACAAAGTGTTGATAAGACCCGTTACCATGTACGGGTGTAAGAATTGGATTCTGATGGATGAATATGAGAAATTGTTAATGATATTCGAGAGAAGAATCCAAACGCGACGATGACAACACTTTTCGAGTTTCCTGAACATGAGATCAGGAATTTAATGAAAATTCCTGATCTAATTCATGCAATAAAAGGAAAACAAAAACGCTGTCTCGGTCACGTTCTGCGAGCCCATGATAAACGATGCTGTGATCTCTGAGAGAAGAACTGCCATTTGGCAAGTGCACTGTCGGCATCGGTGACTCCTTCGGATAAAAAACGACTTGTCTTCTTCGGGTTGTCTATAATTGCTTTTTTTGCAAAATATCATTTGTTTCGCGCTTCCTAAATTTACTTGAACCGTTGACAATGCTAGCCTTAGCCGCTTCTCATCCAATAGTATTTCCAAGACTATAAGATTCAACTGCCTTATCCATTTGATGGTGTAATACAATCGTTGTCTTGCCTCGTAGCGCCAGAACTAAACAATCAACCTGTTCCTCTGCACCATATCTTGGAACTTTTAAAGTAAAGTTGATCTACGATTCTTTTTTTTTTTCTTACGGTTCGAATCAATTTAAAAGTTAAATGACTTGTCAAATGAAAAAAGTGCCACCATCAATCAGTAGCAGCAGTTTTGTTAATACGCGTGTTTATTAAAAAATTTGAGCTTTTGCACTGTTCTCCACAGTAGATCGCAAATTACAGATTAGATTCTTATCTTCTGTAGCAATATACGATATAACTTTGAAATTGACTAGGCTGCTCATCGTCCAGCAGTTTGAGCAGAGGTTTTACCAGATGATGCAATAACAAGCTTCCTACAAAGAGTCTTTTTACCACACATGCCTCTTTGTCATAGATTTAAGTGAGTTCTGAGTGTAATCCTTTGAACTTCCGAATACATCAATGTTTCATGATCAAATGAATGTTTTCGACGGCGTATTAGCAACAATTTAGAATAACTTGACATATAAAATACACGCGAACAGCTTCATTTGCTAGAGTTAATTTATATTTGCCAGTCCAAAACCTTACCACACTCCGACCTTTAAAAATTTTCTCTTTCGTATTGTTTCCCCTTTTCAATATGACATAAAAAATATTCTGCTACCATATTGCCAGTGAGTTATCCTGTGGCAGTATGTTAAAAATATCAAAAACATCAAAAATGTCCACAAACAACTATGGCTGGAAATGTTTTCGAAATTGCAATCCATATAGCAATGTCTCGTTAAAAATGTATCAATTACAATTGTAAGATTTGATATTCTTGAAACAAAAAAAAAAATTCTTGAGAATATTAATTAGAAGATCATGACATCATTATCATGTTGCTTTATGATAAAATAAACATATTTATTTAACATAATCATAACAATATTTATAAAATGCGAAAAACACGAAAACCATTTCCACAACAACAACAATAATTACAACATCAAACAAAAAACAAATGAAACGACGTCGAAGAGGAGTATTAGACATGCGTGAAGTAATGCCGGCAAAATATGGTGTATGACGGATTATTGAAAATTTATTTGAAATTTCATCAGCTTTTTGAGTTAACTAAAGATTTGCTAATTAACTAATCCAATGTTAGAATGTAAATAAATAAAAATTTCGGATACGCTAAGTTTCCGATTTGATCCTCTGAAACATGTGGAGGGAGGAAAACGACCGATATTGATTTTTCACATTTTCTTCTGACTTCTGAATTACTATACAGTAAAATGTGTTAAATCATTTTTGCGTCGTAACTTAGTTGTTGCTAAGTAAATATTAGTCGCATGAGTCAACTAATTATTTCATGTTGGCATGCTAACCTTTGCATTGCCATAGTATATTTTTAACCCTCCGTTCAAAGGTCTATTAGCCTGTAAAAATACTAATTATTCATTTTCATTGTAAATTATTTTACTAAATCTAGGCCACAACACATTTTCCCACCCAAAATAGAAAAACGTTTGATAAAAAAAAACTTCGAAATGGAGAAAAATATTTGCAGAGAGGATGAAGACGGCGATTTTTTGTTTTGACAAAAATATTACAATTTTTGCGGTTAAATTTCTAACAAAACTATAATAGCGTTGATG
The DNA here is from genome assembly GCA_963556175.1 of Tipula confusa. Taxonomy (NCBI): domain Eukaryota; kingdom Metazoa; phylum Arthropoda; class Insecta; order Diptera; family Tipulidae; genus Tipula; species Tipula confusa. The sequence continues at coordinate 95,668,117 of OY744475.1, forward strand.
TGTACATTTTTCGGCAGTATTTTTGTTTTTGCCTAACTTTTTTTGAGGGGAATTTTTAGTGGAGTGTGAGTGTATGTTTATATACAAAAACGTTTTGCGTATATACATACCGGAAATTCTGGGGAAATGAATAATAAACTAAAATGCAAAGGTCATTGACCGATTTTTCTTTTTATTTACGTTTACTGTGTGTATATGTGTAAATTTGTATATTTATGTGTTTATGTACGCTCTTCGGCAGTTTTATGTGAGTTACCGTGTCAAATGTATTTTTGAATTTTATCATTTTGTGTGTGCTCTACTTTCAGTTAAATTTTCGATCGATTTTCCAGTTTTTCGTCTTCTTTTTTTTTTTGTACTAGTAGAGTTTAGAGTAAAAGTTATGCAATATTTGTTTTGGTTGCGGAGTTGGCGCTTTGTTGTGAATTTTTTATGATTTCAGGTTTGTTGATGGTTTTCGTGTTTTCACAAGTATAAATTAAAGTTTTAAATTTATCATGAATAATTGCGAAATGCAACAGTTGTTAAGGTAAGACCACTGAATACGAAATTAAACTTGATCTACTAATCCTTAAAGAAATTATATCGGTAAAATCAGTATCAGAATTTAGATGTAGAAAGCTTACAGTTTTAATGGATCATCATACTCGAAAATGCATTACGCACTATTACAATGGTTCTGACGAAAAAGCCAGAGAGATTGTCGATTAGTTTAAATTAAAAAAAATTGAGTTCTGTCTTTTAGTAAACTCTCTGAAATATTCTTTAACGCCACTCCTCAAAAGAAGTAATTTAATAAGATAAGAAAATTTAAACTTGAATTCGAGTAAGTACACCAAATTAAATTTTGAAAGCTTTTCCCAACACTGGAAGAGTTGCCTAAATAATACTGCCTGGATTATCTGATTTGCTAGTATTAATGATCTTAAAAAGTGACGCTATTTTCGGGAAAATTATAAAAGATAGCAGTAAATCGTTGTTGAAATTTTTCAACTTCAATGTTTAAATTCTGAACGAATCACATTTAATTTTTTATTTATATGATCTTGTGGATTGGCTTCCGAGGCCACTACATAAGTTATATATACACAATTTAATGAACAGGACCACAGTTATTTTTAAGTTAAAACAGATACGACAGAGATTTATTCAAACCAAAATTTTTAGAAATTTTAAATTTTAAACTTTAAACTTTAAACTTTAAACTTTAAACTTTAAACTTTAAACTTTAAACTTTAAACTTTAAACTTTAAACTTTAAACTTTAAACTTTAAACTTTAAACTTTAAACTTTAAACTTTAAACTTTAAACTTTAAACTTTAAACTTTAAACTTTAAACTTTAAACTTTAAACTTTAAACTTTAAACTTTAAACTTTAAACTTTAAACTTTAAACTTTAAACTTTAAACTTTAAACTTTAAACTTTAAACTTTAAACTTTAAACTTTAAACTTTAAACTTTAAACTTTAAACTTTAAACTTTAAACTTTAAACTTTAAACTTTAAACTTTAAACTTTAAACTTTAAACTTTAAACTTTAAACTTTAAACTTTAAACTTTAAACTTTAAACTTTAAACTTTAAACTTTAAACTTTAAACTTTAAACTTTAAACTTTAAACTTTAAACTTTAAACTTTAAACTTTAAACTTTAAACTTTAAACTTTAAACTTTAAACTTTAAACTTTAAACTTTAAACTTTAAACTTTAAACTTTAAACTTTAAACTTTAAACTTTAAACTTTAAACTTTAAACTTTAAACTTTAAACTTTAAACTTTAAACTTTAAACTTTAAACTTTAAACTTTAAACTTTAAACTTTAAACTTTAAACTTTAAACTTTAAACTTTAAACTTTAAACTTTAAACTTTAAACTTTAAACTTTAAACTTTAAACTTTAAACTTTAAACTTTAAACTTTAAACTTTAAACTTTAAACTTTAAACTTTAAACTTTAAACTTTAAACTTTAAACTTTAAACTTTAAACTTTAAACTTTAAACTTTAAACTTTAAACTTTAAACTTTAAACTTTAAACTTTAAACTTTAAACTTTAAACTTTAAACTTTAAACTTTAAACTTTAAACTTTAAACTTTAAACTTTAAACTTTAAACTTTAAACTTTAAACTTTAAACTTTAAACTTTAAACTTTAAACTTTAAACTTTAAACTTTAAACTTTAAACTTTAAACTTTAAACTTTAAACTTTAAACTTTAAACTTTAAACTTTAAACTTTAAACTTTAAACTTTAAACTTTAAACTTTAAACTTTAAACTTTAAACTTTAAACTTTAAACTTTAAACTTTAAACTTTAAACTTTAAACTTTAAACTTTAAACTTTAAACTTTAAACTTTAAACTTTAAACTTTAAACTTTAAACTTTAAACTTTAAACTTTAAACTTTAAACTTTAAACTTTAAACTTTAAACTTTAAACTTTAAACTTTAAACTTTAAACTTTAAACTTTAAACTTTAAACTTTAAACTTTAAACTTTAAACTTTAAACTTTAAACTTTAAACTTTAAACTTTAAACTTTAAACTTTAAACTTTAAACTTTAAACTTTAAACTTTAAACTTTAAACTTTAAACTTTAAACTTTAAACTTTAAACTTTAAACTTTAAACTTTAAACTTTAAACTTTAAACTTTAAACTTTAAACTTTAAACTTTAAACTTTAAACTTTAAACTTTAAACTTTAAACTTTAAACTTTAAACTTTAAACTTTAAACTTTAAACTTTAAACTTTAAACTTTAAACTTTAAACTTTAAACTTTAAACTTTAAACTTTAAACTTTAAACTTTAAACTTTAAACTTTAAACTTTAAACTTTAAACTTTAAACTTTAAACTTTAAACTTTAAACTTTAAACTTTAAACTTTAAACTTTAAACTTTAAACTTTAAACTTTAAACTTTAAACTTTAAACTTTAAACTTTAAACTTTAAACTTTAAACTTTAAACTTTAAACTTTAAACTTTAAACTTTAAACTTTAAACTTTAAACTTTAAACTTTAAACTTTAAACTTTAAACTTTAAACTTTAAACTTTAAACTTTAAACTTTAAACTTTAAACTTTAAACTTTAAACTTTAAACTTTAAACTTTAAACTTTAAACTTTAAACTTTAAACTTTAAACTTTAAACTTTAAACTTTAAACTTTAAACTTTAAACTTTAAACTTTAAACTTTAAACTTTAAACTTTAAACTTTAAACTTTAAACTTTAAACTTTAAACTTTAAACTTTAAACTTTAAACTTTAAACTTTAAACTTTAAACTGTATGGTGCAGTGAGAACATGTGATATACAGTTTGGTTAGTCGCATCGTTTTCGATTGTTTGAAATTCAACAAGAGCTTTTGCACTTGAAGAAATTTAATACAGATATTTAGAAAGTTATATTCTTGGACTTCCAAAAGATACTCTGTTATGACCAAAATAATACCATCAAACGCACCGGGTTTTTAGACTGTCCGTTACACATTTCATTGATAAATCTTATCCTTACCTTATCCGTACGTAATCGGATGTCCGGGTCTGATATGATATTTTAAGGTCAGCTCAGCGATCCAACACAGTTTTGACGTCTCCAGAATATCTTTAGATAGCCTTTAATTGAAATTTTTCTAATCATTTCTACTCTGTTAGTCATAAGTCAACGCATTTCATAGATAGTTCAAATGAGCATTTTTCATGACATCTATGTCATGATATCTTTTTCATGCCTTGATCTGGACTGGAAAAAAAATCTTCATCTTGATTTGTTAATTAAAATATACATGTAAACAGTCAGGATAGCTTCGAAAACTATACATAGCTGAAGAAAAATTTAAAAGCGATATCCATCCGAATAAGAAATCCGAAAGTGAGCCTCAGGACACTTGTGACAAAAAAAAAATAGAAAAGGATGGAGCCAATTAGCCCATTCATGATATCCCCATATTATCACTATCACAAAAGATGCAATATGTAAAAAAGTCCTTGAAAGGAGAAGCAGCAGAGTTATTAAAGCATTTCAGCATACTACTAGATATGTCCGACTAAACCATTCGAGGACTTAAGGCACTGGACAAAGAAGCGGAAATGAGAAACCATTGGTTAATCTAAATTTGTACCCAGAAACCGAGCCAAATTTAATATTATGGGCATTGAAGGCCCGCATCAGGCCAAGGAATAAGGGGTCTCCACTGATAAAAGTAACCCTGTGAAATGAAAAAGAATGAACTGGTAGATCCTTATTTCGACAAAGGCAAAGATATATGCGAAACCGATTTTGAAACTACCAAGACCCTGATGATGCTGGACGATTCAAAGTAAGGCTTTGATTTTAAGTGGATATTAAAAAGATGTTTTTGTGGGTTTTCATGCCAGAAGCGAATCCCAAGTATCAGCAGATATTCTAGGGATGTTTCATTGGACAACTATTTCACTACAGAAGAACGGCAGACAGTATTTTAAAGGTAAACCAAGGGCAACTTATCTATAGCCACTCGTACACTTAACGAAGCAGCAGCCATTATCAAAATTCCTAGAAGCAGAAAACCATATTTATAGGGGTTGCACTGGAATCCAAAGAAAAATTATTTTCAATTTAAGGTAAACATCCTGTCGTGACTAGAATAAAAGAGGCAATTTGTTTAAGACGCTCGAGTATGTTTCAATTCTGTATGGTTCAAAAACTGGTCTGGTGAAGGTGAAAGACACAATTGGAAAATATTACTATTGCGGGGCGTTGCTGGACTCAGAAGCAGAGGCTTTAGTAATTACCAAAGCTTACGAGAGCAAACTTCATTTAACCCGCCACAACTGTAGGATTCACATTACTGGTGTAGCTTCAAATACCACTACCGAAGGTTGAACTGGAGGTACCTTCACATCGCGAGTAGATGAAAATTTTGTCGCGGAGGTCGACGTTTTCATTTTAGATTGGCTCATTTTGAGATTACTTAAACTACAGGCTTCAGTATTAGGTACCTGGTATGAGCTAACCTAATTACATTTCGCCGATACTCTAGACCATCAGTGTCTCAATGTTGATATTCTTCTGGAAGCAAGCCAATTCTTCAAATTTCTACACAAGAACAGATTGCAAAACAGAATTGCCTAATCGCACAAAACACTGCTTTTGGATGGGTTATCTTAGGAGATTACAAATGGAGTTCAATATCGACAAAACGTTACGGTAGTTTTGGGAGCTAGAAAAGCTTCTATCTTAAGAGGCTACACGAGCCCTTGCACAACTTGGTTTAGAATTGGGAATTGAGTTCCCACAGGCTTCAAACACCTTTGAAACGAATTTAATATGGATGATTCGATAAGTGGGAGTAGCGACACTACATGAGCAATTGCACTGGCACATAAAATAACAACGATTCTCGAAGCACTATAGGGTTTTCCAAAACACAAATTTGCTTCAAACACGCATGAATTCCTTTGTTCATTATCAAGTGTTTACCGAAACATTTGAGTGGACCAAATGAACCCAAAATTCTGGGTCAGAAGAATACCTTGAAGTTCCATGTGATTGAGCTACCAAAGCCAATCGCCTACACGAAGTGAAGTCTTATTTCAGCAGTTATGGTTAATGCATATTGAATAGCTCGGACCGCAGCCAAAGACCGCCGATTAAGACGATTTCTGTTCCTTGACTCGAGCTATGTAGTGCCTAGCTATTACCTTGCCTAACTAAATATGTCATTGAATCCATGAATATATCTTCTATTCTTGTATATTGTTGGATTTATTCAGAGATAGTTCTGCACTGGCTATTGTACCTTTTCTTCAAGTGGAAAGTATTCATCTCAAGTCGGACTACACAAACAATGGACCTGTTGCCGACAATAAAATCGAATCATATATCCTCATGTGACAAACCTGCCGACTGTGCGTCTCGAGAATGCAATCCAACTGATCATGAAAAGCATCCTTTCTGGTGGGATGGACCCCACTTGCTCAAACAACATAAACATACAAGAAGAACGCGCTGCAATCGTACACGAATGTCATCATTCACCAAAATGAAACGGATCTTAATTTACATGAAAAGATTTTGTACCCTATGCAAATGGACGAATATAAGTGGGCGGAACACCTACTGTGCAAATTAGTGCAGCAAGTCCACTTCGCAAAAAAATTCGACTTCTCACCCTAGGACAACCAATCTTGAAAGGAAAACTAATCTTGCTTTCACCGTATTTACCTCATTTACCTCCATCCTGCTCCTACGTTGTTATCTCATCTGTCCCGGCAATCATTCTGGATCGTTGCTGTACAAAAGTTGACAAGACAAGTTACTAATGATTGCATTATCTGTCGAAAGCTAAACTCCCATCCATCAAACCAGTTTATGGGCAATTTACTAGCAAAAAAAGTGATGCCAACGAAACCATTGACTCACACTGGACTAGATATGGTAGGATCGATTGAAAACGCCACGAAAGCAGGTACACTCGGTAAAATGTACATTGTTGTATTCTTCTGCATGTTGGTCAAGGGAATCCACCTGCAACTAGCTGGCAATGCAAAAACGAATGCATTTTTGACGGCACTCAAAAGATGTGTGAGCAGAAAAGGACTCTCTAGAACAATATCCTGTGACAATGGCATCAATTTTATTTGTGCAAAAAGAATGCTTACCTAGATTCAGCAACAGATTTATAAGAACATTCACTGCAGAGAAGGGAATTATTTAGCAATTTAATCCTCCGGTGACTCCCACTTTGGCAGCCTGTGGGAAGCAGTAGTACAGTCCGTTACACACCATCTTAGCCGAATTACTCAAAATTTAAAGTTGACATTTGAGAAGACAATGACACTGCTCTGTCAGATCGAAGCAATACTCAACCCGAGGCCACTCACACCAGTAACCGAAGACATAAGAAACATTATGGCACTTCTGAAGCAAATAATGGTATTTTAGAAGCGATACATGGTAGAATATAATACAAATAATATAAATACGCATGGTACTGTCATCATAAGAAAAAATCAGTTTACCCATTGATGTTCCAGATGTCGGAACGATAGAATATCGTTAACATTTAGTATAAATATATGACATTTAGGCGATTATACATACACAAATGTTTTGTTTTGTTCATCCTGGAGACAAAAACATCTTGCCAGTCGTGACATTAAAAACTGCAACTTCAACTTGGTTTAAGAACCAAGTCTTAAAGCAAGTTTCATTTAATGCTAGGTCGACGAAATAAGAATTCTTACCTTTGAGAATAGAGTCTCTATATGATAGATGGATGAGTCGTTGCTCAGCATTGGAAAATGATATGAATTTTTCTAGTTGTAAAGAATAATACATGTAAGCTCTGGGATCTTAACCGACTGACTCTGATCATTGATATGGTTTTAGTCAATAAACGCCTTTAAAACCGTTGGTTATTATAGCAAACCATAAAAATCACTTTCATTTCATCACCTCGAGCTTAGAGGATAGTAAAATAAAACTGCATGGTACGTATGGGTTGGAAAGGTCACTAAAAGTCATTATAATTCATTAAGAACAACACTTTTTACCGGAAATCACAAATCAATCGATTTTTTTCTTCTATTTCCTAATGCAATATGCAACATATGCATTATTAATGTCACAACAAATTTCTAAACAACAAAACAAAATAATAAAACCCAAATAAATGTTTGCCTGTGTGTGTTGTGGGAGAGATTATGAAGTTTTTACAAATCAAAACAAAAAACCCAATCCTTAAATTTCTATGTTTTTTCCCCAATTTTCTATGTTTGGATTTGAAATTCTCTCCCAACAACGAAGCGAAAGAGCATAAAATCATCTCATCTCATTTCCACCACTCGTTTTTAATCGAGCTTTTTTTTTTTTGATAAACTTTATTTTCCTTTTCTACTCGTTTTTCTCGTTTAAATTTTTATAGTTCGATGTTTTTCCCATCTAATAATTCAGTCGTAATCAATTTAATTTAGCAAAAAGTTGTTTTGTGCTGAAGCTTTTCCAATTTATTGTTGAAAAATAAAAAAAATTTCATTTAAAAATAATTTTGTAAAATAACTAAAGGTGGATGTGTGTAAAGTTTTGTGTGAGTCATAATTAAAAGAAAAAAAATTTTTTTAAGGTGTGCACACTTTATATACGCAAAGTGTTTGTCTAGTTCAAGGTGGTTTTCCTTCGAACACATTTTTTATTTATTTGTTTAATTTTTAGGTGTGTGTGTACTTGTGTTTGTGTGTGATGATAGTGAAAATTCTTTAAAAAAATTTAAAGTTAAATAAATAAAAATAATCAGTTTTCGATTTTCTTTTGTTTAGTTTAGTTTCTTGTTGTTCATCTCATTTTCAATTTTTTGTGGTGTAAATAAATAAAAAAAAAAAATAATAATAAAAAAGTTTTTCCGTGCCAAATTTTAAGTTCGGTGATTTAAGAAAATTTATTGTGCTTTTGTCGAATTGCATAAAAGGCATCGTTTTTTTTTTGGTTTACACAAGAGTATAAAAAAGTTCATCATACATTTTACATTTTGAACTTAAAAGCTTTTCGATATAAATATTAATAATAATAATATAATCAACAAGCATTGGAAGGAGGGGAAAGATTTAGACGCAAAAGGTAAGAACATAATATAAACAAAATTACATCGATACGAGTTATTAGAGCATATAATTATGATTGACTTTAAACAACATAAAAGCAACATAAAACATAAAAAAAACAAATGAAAATCGATTTTTCGAATTTTTTTTAATGTCTTTGGATATAATACCGAGCCATAGGGAATAATGAGTATTTCCCAGTTTTCCTTATTCAGAGCTTATGAATAAATAAAGCGATTTTAATTATATGCGGATCTATGTTTATGTTTTTTTTAGCATTACTCTTACATGTTTTGTTGTTGTTGTCGGTGTGTAAGTAATGTAACAAAAGTGTATTTTTCATTTATATATCTGCAGGGCATAAAACATAGTTATTGCTTGATACGAAAAGGTCAAATGTAAATAGTTTTTTAGTATCCCACTTGTTTATGGTTAGTTTTATGTTTACACTTGAATAAATTATAACTTGTTCAGAGGATTGACTGCAGTAGTTGGTCGGAAAAGTGTATATTTCTAATTCTACTACAGTATTGTTTGCTTGTCGGGTATGGTAGGCCAGCGACAAAAAATAAAACCATATTGAATGGGAACATTATCCAGGTATTAATATACATCTTAGCAATGAGTTAAAATACTTTTTAATCTCATGTTAGAATTTATCTTTCGTAAAAACGAAAACATCAGGATAATATCTTGTACTGTCAGTCCAACCAGGCACTGGCATATGCAGATGATATCTGCGTAATAGGCTTCCGTTGGTCTCAAAATCAAGGAGTTCTTAACAAAATATATGATCAATGTAGGAGAATAAAAGTACTCTCCATCTCCTTTCATTCATTGCCAACTTGATTCCTTCCGTAATTCCAATCAATTCAGCATTTATTATACAGATGCTGTATTATTATACAGATCATTTTCTCTCAATATTTTCTCATTTTTTATTGCTGGAATGCAAATCCAAACAGCCATCGCTGTGTATCTGCATACACTTCCAAATGTGCAAAATATTTCATTTGAATCTTGCAAAATTCTCTCTTAACTAATAATTCATTCCTCGAAGCTTTTAGAAAGAGCTGGAACCCTTGCTGAATTTTGTTGAATGTGTTTATATTCTCCAAAATCATACTGGTCTTTTGAATTTTTCTGAAGAGTGTTCCTGTCTGAAATCTGGTTTTCATTTCATTCATTCATTTTCCTGCGTTACCTTTCAGGAAGTTTCCCAGCTTTTGGGAATAACTAGTTTTTAGAATTTGGTTGAAGGTCTTTTATATTTTCAAAAACCACACTGGGCATTTAGTTTTTTCTGAAGATAGTGCCTGGCTGCAATCTGGCTATCTTGTCATTTATTAATTTTTATGCGTTATATTTCCAGCCAGCTTTTGAGAACAGCTGGAACCACAGTTGATTTTTTTGAATGTGTTTATATTCTTCAAAATCACGCTGGTCATTTAGTTTTTTCTGAACACAGTGCCTGGCGGCAATCTGATTTTGGCTATCATGTCATTTATTAATTTTTACACGTTATATTTCTAGCTTTTGGGAACAGCTGGAACCAATTTTTGATTTTTTTAAATGTGTTTATATTCTCCAAACATTGGTCTTTAGGAGTTTTCTAAAGAGTGTTACTGCCTGAAATCTGGCTATTACTTCATTCATTCATTTTCCCGCGATACCTTTCAGGAAGTTTTCCAGCTTTTGGGAACAGCTAGAAACTTTTGAATTTTGTTGAATGTTTCATATACTTAGAAAACACGCAGGCCTTTTGGTATTTTTCTTAAGATTGTTCCTACCTACAATCTGGCTATTATTTGATTCATTCATTTACATGCTTTTCAAAATGCTTTCTAGCTTTTAGAAACAGCTGAAACCACATTTTGAATTTTGTTGAATGTTCAAGTATTATCTTTCTGGAAGCTTCCCAATTTATGGTAAAAGCTGGAACCACTTTTTGAATTTTTTGATTGAAGTTTTATTCTCCAAAATTACGCTGGTGCTTTGGTTTTTTCTGAGGAGTTTTCCTGCTTGCAATCTGCTTATCATTTCATTCATTCGTTTTCACGCGTTTTCTTTCGGAAAGCTTCTCAGGTTTTGGAAAAAGCTGGAACCACTTTTGAATTTTGTTGAATGCATTTATATTTTCTAAAATCATGCTGGCCTTTTGTTTTTTTCTAAAGACTGTTCCTGTCTGTAATCTGGCTAGCATTTCATACATTCATTTTTCCGCGTTACCTTTCTGGAAGTTTCCCAGCTTTTGGGAACAGCTAGAACTACTTTTCGAATTTTGTTGAATGTCCTTATATTCTCAAAAATCACACTGGTCTTTTAGTTTTCTCTGAAGACTGTTCCTTTTTGCAACCTGCCTATTATTTTTTTTTCATTCATTTTCACGAATTATCTTTCTGAAAGCTTCCCAATTTTTGGGAAAAGCTGGAATCACCATTTGGATTTTTTGAATGTGTTTATATTCTCCAAAATCACGCTGGTCCTTTGGATTTTTATAAGGACTTTTCCTGCCTGCAATCTTGTTATCATTTTATTTATTCATTTTCACCCGTTATCGTTCGCGAAGCTTGTCAGATTATGGAAATAGCTGATCACATATAATCACAGATGATGACATATGTGATCATATCATCACATATGATAACACCTTTAATGATAGGTTTTAATTAGCACATGAACTGTGTTCAAACTCAAATCGCTCGATTATTTCTTATCTGCTGGGACCAAATTGTATCCGTTTTTTGCGCACTTTAAGTCGATTCATAATTTAAAGACTAACTTTTTTGAGCTGTTGGTTGGGTAAATTTTCATTTTTCAAAACAATCTCCGACTCGATGATTCCCCACTCGATGGTGTTTTTTTTTCTGTAGGAATTGTTTTATCTTTAACCTGTTAAAGAACCTATCCGAAAATCATAAAAGATAGGGTTATTCGGATCAATAGGGTCAAATTCTTCAACTCTAACCAAATCTAATCAAATCAAATCCAATCAAATCTAATCAAATCTAATCAAATCTAATCAAATCTAATCAAATCTAATCAAATCTAATCAAATCTAATCAAATCTAATCAAATCTAATCAAATCTAATCAAATCTAATCAAATCTAATCAAATCTAATCAAATCTAATCAAATCTAATCAAATCTAATCAAATCTAATCAAATCTAATCAAATCTAATCAAATCTAATCAAATCTAATCAAATCTAATCAAATCTAATCAAATCTAATCAAATCTAATCAAATCTAATCAAATCTAATCAAATCTAATCAAATCTAATCAAATCTAATCAAATCTAATCAAATCTAATCAAATCTAATCAAATCTAATCAAATCTAATCAAATCTAATCAAATCTAATCAAATCTAATCAAATCTAATCAAATCTAATCAAATCTAATCAAATCTAATCAAATCTAATCAAATCTAATCAAATCTAATCAAATCTAATCAAATCTAATCAAATCTAATCAAATCTAATCAAATCTAATCAAATCTAATCAAATCTAATCAAATCTAATCAAATCTAATCAAATCTAATCAAATCTAATCAAATCTAATCAAATCTAATCAAATCTAATCAAATCTAATCAAATCTAATCAAATCTAATCAAATCTAATCAAATCTAATCAAATCTAATCAAATCTAATCAAATCTAATCAAATCTAATCAAATCTAATCAAATCTAATCAAATCTAATCAAATCTAATCAAATCTAATCAAATCTAATCAAATCTAATCAAATCTAATCAAATCTAATCAAATCTAATCAAATCTAATCAAATCTAATCAAATCTAATCAAATCTAATCAAATCTAATCAAATCTAATCAAATCTAATCAAATCTAATCAAATCTAATCAAATCTAATCAAATCTAATCAAATCTAATCAAATCTAATCAAATCTAATCAAATCTAATCAAATCTAATCAAATCTAATCAAATCTAATCAAATCTAATCAAATCTAATCAAATCTAATCAAATCTAATCAAATCTAATCAAATCTAATCAAATCTAATCAAATCTAATCAAATCTAATCAAATCTAATCAAATCTAATCAAATCTAATCAAATCTAATCAAATCTAATCAAATCTAATCAAATCTAATCAAATCTAATCAAATCTAATCAAATCTAATCAAATCTAATCAAATCTAATCAAATCTAATCAAATCTAATCAAATCTAATCAAATCTAATCAAATCTAATCAAATCTAATCAAATCTAATCAAATCTAATCAAATCTAATCAAATCTAATCAAATCTAATCAAATCTAATCAAATCTAATCAAATCTAATCAAATCTACTCAAATCTAATCAAATCTAATCAAATCCAATCAAATCTTATCAAATCTTATCAACTCTAATCAAATCTAATCAAATCTAATCAAATCTAATCAAATCTAATCAAATCTAATCAAATCTAATCAAATCTAATCAAATCTAATCAAATCTAATCAAATCTAATCAAATCTAATCAAATCTAATCAAATCTAATCAAATCTAATCAAATCTAATCAAATCTAATCAAATCTAATCAAATCTAATCAAATCTAATCAAATCTAATCAAATCTAATCAAATCTAATCAAATCTAATCAAATCTAATCAAATCTAATCAAATCTAATCAAATCTAATCAACTCTAATCAAATCTAATCAAATCTAATCAAATCTAATCAAATCTAATCAAATCTAATCAAATCTAATCAAATCTAATCAAATCTAATCAAATCTAATCAAATCTAATCAAATCTAATCAAATCTAATCAAATCTAATCAAATCTAATCAAATCTAATCAAATCTAATCAAATCTAATCAAATCTAATCAAATCTAATCAAATCTATTCAAATCTAATCAAATCTAATCAAATCTAATCAAATCTAATCAAATCTAATCAAATCTAATCAAATCTAATCAAATCTAATCAAATCTAATCAAATCTAATCAAATCTAATCAAATCTAATCAAATCTAATCAAATCTAATCAAATCTATCAAATCTAATCAAATCAAATCAAATCTAATCAAATCTAATCAAATCTAATCAAATCAAATCAAATCTAATCAAATCTAATCAAATCTAATCAAATCTAATCAAATCTAATCAAATCTAATCAAATCTAATCAAATCTAATCAAATCTAATCAAATCTAATCAAATCTAATCAAATCTAATCAAATCTAATCAAATCTAATCAAATCTAATCAAATCTAATCAAATCTAATCAAATCTAATCAAATCTAATCAAATCTAATCAAATCTAATCAAATCTAATCAAATCTAATCAAATCTAATCAAATCTAATCAAATCTAATCAAATCTAATCAAATCTAATCAAATCTAATCAAATCTAATCAAATCTAATCAACTCTAATCAAATCTAATCAAATCTAATCAAATCTAATCAAATCTAATCAAATCTAATCAAATCTAATCAAATCTAATCAAATCTAATCAAATCTAATCAAATCTAATCAAATCTAATCAAATCTAATCAAATCTAATCAAATCTAATCAAATCTAATCAAATCTAATCAAATCTAATCAAATCTATTCAAATCTAATCAAATCTAATCAAATCTAATCAAATCTAATCAAATCTAATCAAATCTAATCAAATCTAATCAAATCTAATCAAATCTAATCAAATCTAATCAAATCTAATCAAATCTAATCAAATCTAATCAAATCTATCAAATCTAATCAAATCAAATCAAATCTAATCAAATCTAATCAAATCTAATCAAATCTAATCAAATCTAATCAAATCTAATCAAATCTAATCAAATCTAATCAAATCTAATCAAATCTAATCAAATCTAATCAAATCTAATCAAATCTAATCAAATCTAATCAAATCTAATCAAATCTAATCAAATCTAATCAAATCTAATCAAATCTAATCAAATCTAATCAAATCTAATCAAATCTAATCAAATCTAATCAAATCTAATCAAATCTAATCAAATCTAATCAAATCTAATCAACTCTAATCAAATCTAATCAAATCTAATCAAATCTAATCAAATCTAATCAAATCTAATCAAATCTAATCAAATCTAATCAAATCTAATCAAATCTAATCAAATCTAATCAAATCTAATCAAATCTAATCAAATCTAATCAAATCTAATCAAATATAATCAAATCTAATCAAATCTAATCAAATCTATTCAAATCTAATCAAATCTAATCAAATCTAATCAAATCTAATCAAATCTAATCAAATCTAATCAAATCTAATCAAATCTAATCAAATCTAATCAAATCTAATCAAATCTAATCAAATCTAATCAAATCTAATCAAATCTATCAAATCTAATCAAATCAAATCAAATCTAATCAAATCTAATCAAATCTAATCAAATCTAATCAAATCTAATCAAATCTAATCAAATCTAATCAAATCTAATCAAATCTAATCAAATCTAATCAAATCTAATCAAATCTAATCAAATCTAATCAAATCTAATCAAATCTAATCAAATCTAATCAAATCTAATCAAATCTAATCAAATCTAATCAAATCTAATCAAATCTAATCAAATCTAATCAAATCTAATCAAATCTAATCAAATCTAATCAAATCTAATCAAATCTAATCAAATCTAATCAAATCTAATCAAATCTAATCAAATCTAATCAAATCTAATCAAATCTAATCAAATCTAATCAAATCTAATCAACTCTAATCAAATCTAATCAAATCTAATCAAATCTAATCAAATCTAATCAAATCTAATCAAATCTAATCAAATCTAATCAAATCTAATCAAATCTAATCAAATCTAATCAAATCTAATCAAATCTAATCAAATATAATCAAATCTAATCAAATCTAATCAAATCTATTCAAATCTAATCAAATCTAATCAAATCTAATCAAATCTAATCAAATCTAATCAAATCTAATCAAATCTAATCAAATCTAATCAAATCTAATCAAATCTAATCAAATCTAATCAAATCTATCAAATCTAATCAAATCAAATCAAATCTAATCAAATCTAATCAAATCTAATCAAATCTAATCAAATCTAATCAAATCTAATCAAATCTAATCAAATCTAATCAAATCTAATCAAATCTAATCAAATCTAATCAAATCTAATCAAATCTAATCAAATCTAATCAAATCTAATCAAATCTAATCAAATCTAATCAAATCTAATCAAATCTAATCAAATCTAATCAAATCTAATCAAATCTAATCAAATCTAATCAAATCTAATCAAATCTAATCAAATCTAATCAAATCTAATCAAATCTAATCAAATCTAATCAAATCTAATCAAATCTAATCAAATCTAATCAAATCTAATCAAATCTAATCAAATCTAATCAAATCTAATCAAATCTAATCAAATCGAAATTTATTCAAATCTTGTCAAAACTTGCGGATCACCGCGATAAGTAGCTGAAAATGGTTACAACTTGCGATGGTCAGTTGTACTACGACGGTATCCATTTTGGTTTTAAAATTTACTCTGTTTTAATGATTCATAGGTTGTCATTTATGTGATTCAATTCTGAAGTGATTTACCGCTAGGTGTTTGGTAAAATTTAAAATAATTTTGTAAAACTCCTTCGTCTACTGGAGCTTACATTTTGATTAGATCCATAAAATTGTGTAATTGTTGAATACTTAAATATCATTACCACGAAAATTATTATGTTGCATTAGGTCACGAATTCGTGTACATAAAATTACATTAATGACAGGGACATTTCGATTGGTCTATGAAATACATTTTTTTTCAATGGCAAGAATGTATCTTGCGTGCTAGATATATTTTATTGTCCCCCTTTTTCGGATAATATACTTATCAAAATGGATCGTATAAGGTTGAAACCATGTCGTTAACCGCATCTCCCCATAAAATTTATGTCACTAAAAAATAAATTTAATTATTAAACTTTTAACATAAATAATTGAGTAGAAATTAGAATATGTGAATTAGAATTTACGATTAGGTTATATGTTCATGTATCATTTTACAGCAAATATTATATAATGAAGATGACAAATTTTATAATCTTGTAAAAATTTTTATTCGTATCACACAAAATTAAAAATTGACAACTGCATTGCGATCATGTTACTAGTCTGTGGGGTAAATAATGAATTGACATTTATTAGAAAACTAGCATATATCATGACTTTGAACCAACGATATATGCTATACATACTGAACAGGAAACGTACTCGTATAATGCTACCCCAATAGCATCGTAATAATAAAATTGAATAAAAATCGGTATCAACTCCGTTTGAGGACATTAAAAAATGTCTGCTGTCATATCTATATACTCGTGAATACCATATATAATACATAAACAACATAAATTTATGTACATACATAAACTGATTTAATTTCATGATACAAAAAAAAAAATTAAAAATCGTATAGATGTGAAATGTATTTTTCCAAGACGAAAATTGCGTATTGTGATGGAAATTGCTTTTCTTTTTTTTTACAAACGTGTAAACCTTAATTAGATACGACATGTTGACAGTTTGGAAAAAAAAATTTATTGTGACGGTGTTTATTAAAAAATATGTAAATTAAAATGTGCGCACAGTGGTTTTAAGGGAAGTATAGTTTACAAAGTTGGTAATTTGTACTACATGTGCTTAGTTGTGTGTGATTTAATGTGATAAATTGTGTTCGTGCCATCTCATGACATTTTTACAAGAACCTAACGATTGTTTATTTATAAATATAGTTAAATTAATTCACTGTATTAATTCGTAGAGAGTGATCGTTCTGGAGCTGAGGAATTCTATTTCAATGGAAATGATATGTATATATGTATGTCCAGCATTGAATTCCTTCTTTTAAGTGTCTTCTAAGTGGTAATAATACTCCGCTCATTGCATAATACAGCGTATTTTTCAATACGCTGTATTATGTTGTGCAACTACAAGACGTGAGTTGCATTTCAAAGAAATCGTTAATCGATTGCTGATTTACTTTTAATGATTGCGTAAAAACTTGGAGGTAGCAGCGTTCATAATATAAATACACATAGTACTACCGCATGGTATGTAAGCCCATTGACGTGCTAGATGTCACTACTGGTATTGTTTTAAAATAATCAAAATATTTTTATATGTATAATTGCCTAAATGTCATATATTTATTCTAAATGTTGACGATATTCTATTGACCCGACATCTGGAACATCAAAGGGTAAACTGTATTTTTCTTAGAATGGTAGTACTATATGTATTTATATAACTTTGTGTATAAGTCCTTTATGTCATACTTTATCGAAAGCTTGAGCGCTGTCCAGAAATGTGCAGATTTCAGATGCGACTCTGTGAACCTGCTGCGATTTTCCAGGTTGCAGGAAAGTATCCTGCTTTCATTATAACATTTATCAGGAACTTGTTTAAGTATTTTCCTGCTTTTTAGATCATGCACAGGCGCTTTTTTTGGGTCAATGCTTTCCTTCATGATTTTTTTCAATTTTTTGCAATTTAAATTTGGTTGCAATTTAAATCGCTGGTGGTGCAGGACGTTTCGTCTTGCTCGTGGCTTTCCACACCTGCTCGGTGTAGCTTGTGCTGTGTCGCTTGTTTTATATAATTTATTAGGTCCCGCAATGCATCTTTTACTTATTTATTTGTGTTTGGATGAGCACATTAGGAACATTCTTTGGCTATTATGGCCCTGAATCAGGGTTGGACGTTTTACATGTAAAAAACGTTTTCTCCATTTTACATGTAAATAACGTAAATTACAAAAAAAATGTGTATTTTACAAAAATATGTAAATTATATTTAAAAAACGAGAATCCGTCCAGAAATAATTTAAAATATTGAATAAATGATACAAACATTTGTTTATAAGAATAACTTGCATTAGAAAATCCAATTAAACATTTTATTTAAATGGTTAATCATAATTATTTTCAACTTTTAGTTATCTACATTGAGACTATAAAAATCACCTATCCTTCTACAATGCCATCTGTTTACACCTTAAACTAGTTCTTATATTCGACAAAATAAACAACAAGTGACATAGTGCCATCTAGCTACATTTGAATAAACTAAAATAAAATATTTTTAAGAGTGCATATTTCTTTCGATATGTAGCGGAAAACTAATTGCAATTTGACGTTTAATCACAAATAAAATAATTCACTGCAGTGAAATGAATGAAGTGAATCTATACTCGTTTGACTGGCTTTTAAATTTAAATCTTTATTAATTTCAAACAGGACAAAATCAACCAAATTATCACTACCCGTCTCACCCTCATCAAATTAATGTATGCCTGAAATTACAAGCCCTATTCTATCCATTCGATAAAATGCCTAAGCATTATGCCTTTGATGTCCAGTGTAGTAAAGAGGTAGTGAATATGATTATCGAATTTAAGCGTGGAACTGTAGTGAATTTTATTAATTCAATTTAATTTTTCTTACTCTAATTACAATTAATAATTTTTCATAACCTAAGTTTGCAGCAATACCATTATACTAACCTTACCATAGAATTAATACTAGATAAATTGATTAATACATTAATAATTAAATTTGGGAAAAATATTCTTTTTGAAACCCAGCAGTTGCCATCCAAGGAATTCCATATGCTAACTCCTCTCACGAAAAACGAAGCGTTCATCAAATTACATTTATTGATAGCAGGTGTCAAGATTTCATTGTCAAAATATTTCTTATCATAGGAAAGTTGCACTTTATTTTACATTTATGCATATGTACAAATATCACAATAAATAAACACAAATACACTACACTGTAGTATATAGTCAATTTTTCTTTAATTACGAGATTTGGTAACAGATGGCGATAATTGTAATGAAAAAGTTGATTTATATTTTACAGTATGTATAAAATAATCGTTTACATTTTACATACATTTTACATGTAAAAAACCCAGTAAATTACATTGTGTAATTTACACGCCCAACTGTACCCTGAATTGAGTTCAAATGCGTGCTCAGAGTTATTAATACCAGAAAGTGATAAGAAGAATCGAATCACGTTTCTGCTGCTACGTAAGATCTAGCGCTATAGCTTTGTTAAGCAGCAGTCTATTAAATCGGGAATCGTCAACCTATCTTCTGGCCAATATGTTGGACTATACCACCAGATATATGATCCAGGTGTCCATGTTGCATTCATTCTCAATTTTATCTCCCTCTCGGAAATATTATACTTTCACCCGCGACAATGTGCTACTGATATTCGATATTTAAATTCTTTGGAATAATCTTTTATATTATATAATGGTTCTACTTCAGCTAAATGTATATCTGATGGAAAATTATCCCGCTTGCCAAATACTAATTCAAAAGGCGTATAGCCATGCACACTATATGGTGTGGTATTATAACAAAATTCATAGTATTTGATATAATCATCCCAATCCGTTAGGTCTGAATTTACATATGATCTTAAATGTTCGTTTAGACACCTGTGATTGCGTTCTAATCCTCCTATAGTTTCTGGATGGTATGGTATGGAGTCGTGTTTGTGATCAGTTAAAAGTTACATTATACTTTCAAACAACCAATTTGGATTCTCTGAACCCATATCTGAACGGATTTTTACAGGTGCACCATAAACCAAAATTAAATTTTCTAGGAATGCCTTTGCGATAGTTTTGGCTTCTTTATTTGGATTGATTTTTAGAGATATCAATAGAGACTACGTTAAAACTATTGCATGGAGTATCTGTAATCTGTTATAATTCTTTATGAGATTTTTGATACTTATTCAGTTTACAAGCATTACAATTGACTTTCCTTTGATGTATTCAAATTTTTCTAAATCCAGTCTCATCCTTGTTAATTATGACGGTTGGTTCTTCATATTGTATAAGAAGATTAATGATCGATGATCAGTGAAGATTTAAAATTGTAGTAAATACGGTTTGAAATACTGAACTGTCCAATGAATAGCTGTTAGTTCTTTTAAAGAAGCGTAATTATGTCTTTCACATTTTGTGAATGATTTTGATGCGTAAGCAATGGGTAAATCATGATCACCTTTTATTTGTGATAATACAACACCACACGCTGTATCCGATGCGTCGGTTGTTAACCGAAACTGTTGACGGAAATCGAGAGATTGCAGTAAGGGAGGTTCTATTAATATTTCCTTCAACATGTCAAACGATTTCTGGCAGTTTATTGTCCATTCAAATGTTATATTTTTTCGTAACAGTTTATTCAATGGTTCTGTGATTTTTGCAAAATTTTTAACAAATCTTCTGTAATAATGCCAAAAGCAACGAATCGACGAACATCATCTGCAGTTTTTGGTATTGGATAATTTTTGATAACTGCGACTTTTGAAGAATCAGGTAAAATGCCATGATCTGATATTTGATGTCCTAAATACGTCACTGTTGTTTGTAGGAATTTACACTTTTCTGGATTAAACTGCAGATAAATTTTTTGGAGACGTTCAAATACCTTTACCAAATTTATGTTGCCTCAATGAACAACCGAATACGATTAAGTCGTCTACGTACAAAAATTTTGCTTCCGATGTTAATCCACTCATTGCAATAGTCATCATTTGCTGGAAACTATTTGGTGACACTTTTAAACCAAAAGGTAAACGTTTGAAATGATAATGACCTCTGTTTGTAGAAAAAGTTGTCAGTTCAATTTCAATTTGATGGAATCCGGCTTTTAGATCTAGTATAGAAAAGAATTTAGCACGGCGCATTTGATCCAATATTTTATCGATCCTAGGTAATGAGAATGTATCAGAAATTACTTTTTTGTTAATTTTCCTAAAATCCCATTCCACTCTCCAAATTACATGGGGAATATGAATTTTCAATAATATCATCTCTAAGCATTTCTTTAACCTGTCGTTCAACTTCTTGTACATGCGCCTGTTGAAGACGATAATTTTTTACATAACTTGTTTCAGAATCATTTAGTGAATTATTTTGTTTATAAAGTGAATTGTTTGTTAATTTTTCACCGTCTAAATAAAATATATCAGAGAATTATTCACAAATTTTTAAAATTGTATCTTTACCCATATAACCTTAATGGTATAGTATTGGGCTTCCACAATTTAATGGGTTTTTCATGCAATGTTGTACTTAGAATTTTCACAAATAGAGTAAATTAAATTACAATTGTATTCGCTTAGAAAATTCCTGGTTGAATTTCATCAGATAGTATTACATAAGGTTCATTGATTTAAAAATCAAGACGCCGAACAACTTCACTTCTGTGTGGTATTTTAATTGAATCGTCAATACGATCATAAAGTGTGATTGAAATTTTATCATTTCTTATTGGAATTTCTGAAAAGTAAGTCGAATAATTAATGATTGCTTTATATTTTTTTAGAAAATCATTGCCTAAAATACCTCCTAAATTCTTGTTCCAGCGCAAAATAATTTTCCAAGATGATTTTACATTTGATTTTACCTAAAGTTTCAACACGACCAGAAATTATACCTTTAATGATACATTTTTAATCACTAGCAATACCATAAAAATT
The DNA here is from genome assembly GCA_963556175.1 of Tipula confusa. Lineage (NCBI taxonomy): Eukaryota > Metazoa > Arthropoda > Insecta > Diptera > Tipulidae > Tipula > Tipula confusa. The sequence continues at coordinate 95,690,196 of OY744475.1, forward strand.
GTCAATTACTTTTAATTTTAGAATCGAAATGCCAGCACAGCTATTAACCATTAGTATTCTTGTCTTGTTGTTTGCTGAACATTCTTGCAATTTGACCTTAATAAAGTCACAACTTGAGAAATTATTGAAATTGTACACTTCTAACGTCTCTTTGGTATAGCCCCCAACTGCTTTTATTCCTGGTCTTCCTGTTGAGGGCGGAAATCGTTTCCCTCTTCTTCAGTTATATCTATAACATGTATGTTTGAGTGGTTTTGCTGATAAGTAGCCTTGTTTTGTGAATTGTTTTTGTTAAACGAAGAATGCTGACGAGAAAAGGCTCGACTTCTTATTGAATTACCACAATCTTGATTATTTTTTTTGTAATTTTTATTATAACTGTTATTTTCGTAATTATGATTATTACGACCATTTATTTAGTTCGAATTAACATTAGTATAATTACGATTTTGATTTCTTGACCATTGTATATTTTGATTAGAACAATTTTGATGTGGTTGGAAATTGTAAAAATTTTTTGCGAAAATTAGCATTCAACTTCCTGTAATTTCCAAATCGCTCCTTTTGGATTGAATGCCTCAATGGACAGAAATCTGAAAAGATTTCACATTTCTCACTGCAATCCTCAAATATAATCTTTTCACAATATTTTTTGAGTTCATAATGTCTAATTGTATCCATGATGTCTATATCCATGATGATATTTAACTACAGCGCTTCGTCTTCATTTTTCTCGCGAAGATTACCAAAACTATATTTTTATATAAATTATAAAATGCCATCTATTGACAAAAGAACAAAATAACACGCAAATTAAAATATACAACTGAACACAGAACACTGCACATTGATAATCAATATCTCGAACTCCTTGAGGTATACTATCATTTCAGTTAATTTTAACAAACCTGTTTGCTGCATAACAATTTTAGTAACGGCAATGACTGTAAAAATAAGGCCCAGTGGATCACATAATCTGACAAATATGACAATGAATCAATTCCTAATAAAAATTAGGAAACTTTCGACTCATTGAATGAAACATTTTAATTATGACATGGGGACTGATGTGAAACACATGTACCGATTCATTAAATTTCATCATATTGAATGTTGATACTGAATGTTCCACAACCAAGCAAATAGTTTACTCTCAAATACTGATCACTTTGAACCTTAGGTCAAATTCATGAAACATCATGAATTTAAAGACAAATGTGTCGATGTCATTACAGACGCGTCAAATACCAAACTTAATTATGTTGACGTGCTGCTTAGTTTCAAGATCGCATGTGATGTGCAAGAAAGTATACTCTGGAAACTCTGATAGTATTGACGGTGTACAGACGTCCATTCTCATTTCGTTTGTGTGCTCATTCCTCGACCATTTTCTCACATTGTAACGCTTTTGAATTCATCAGTGGTTTTATATTCACCTTTGGAGTCAGTGATAAAATTACCTGATTCTAATTTATACAAAGCATGTGCAGTAGTGACCGCAAATGTTGTTTAATGTTTCGGTTGCTAATATGTAGACAATAAAGACATCCTAGGTACATTTTTATTTAATGAGTTTAAAGCACGACATCTTCTATGATGAAAATTCATAAATGAATCGACTTTGCTCGTGTTCTCCTTTCCCAAATTTTGCTTATCTCATTTAGTTTATTTTTTATCATGTACACAACCATTACATCATTAATTTTAATATCCAGTTTCTTCAATGCCCGGAGGTGTTTTTGATTCTCATCAATTATTCTTGAAATTTCATTTTTAATTTCTTTGCCATGGTTTTCATATTGAAATATAAATTTGGAGTATTATCCAAAAATGTTTTCTGATCATCGTATTCGAAATGGTTTATCAGTTTCGAAATCCTAACCATTTATCACTGTAACTATTGGAGAATCTTATTATTTTGGGTGATGCCGGTATTGACATTTTAAATTTTCCGCCTGTAAGTGATGACTTTATTTGTTTTTGATAGCCTTAAATGGCTTGCAATCGATTATTTATTTTTCCACAAGAGCTACACAACACAGTCAGTATCTTGCATTGCCCATTGTTTTATGTAGCTACATTGTTTATGTAGTTCTAGTTCTTGTCTGCTGACTGCATCTGTCCTTGACTTGCAGATAACTAATCACTACTTAAATCAGTATGACTTTAAAATTAAATTGTCGTTTGAGTGATTGTGTGTTGATCTCTTATAGCCGTAAATACAATCTCCGTCAATTCTAGAAAAAAAAATTTAATATGTTCATATTAAAAGTTCTAAATGCGTTTTTGGAGCACAATCATTAGATTTCCTCGGTCATAAAATTACTCCGGAAGGTATTTTACCTTCGGTGGCGACAGTTGAAGTTATTTATGATGAACCAGAAGATGCCGAAGGTCGGCAAATTACTAACTCAACCATGTGCTTAAACTCAATTTGTGCTGCTTTATGTTGCACGGAATTGAGTCTACGTGGTCTAGACACTGGAAAATGATCTTCAGTGACAATCTGATGAACCACAAAATGTTTAACAGGTAAATTATAATTCGGTTCGGCTGTTAAAAAGGAAAAATTCTTAAGAATCTCCTAAGAGCCATTGTCGAAAACGGAATGAATGGGAGTTAATTCTTAATTTAAGTTTAATCGTTGAATCAACCAGCCTTTTATGTTTAAGGTCAACTAACAAACCAAATTTAACAAGAATGTTGGCACCAATAATTGGCTGATTCACTCCTGCTAAAATAGAAGCATGCATGAACTTCCTTCTAAGACCTAAATCTACCGTAAACAAACAAATGCTGTAGATACTAATTACAGATTAGTTAGCAGCCGATAAAACTAAATCGGACTTACAGGAATTTCTAAAATAATCCACAGAAAGGTCTGCACCGAAGGAAATAGCACTGAAAGGTCTGCTCCTGTGTCATTTGAATAAGACAAAGAATTTGATTGGTTATATATGTGCAAACGGCAGTTCTTATTTAAACTCGCATCTGCTGTTGTACAAAGAGTCGGAATTAGTTTTTTCTTGGTCGTCAACAGAATTATGTGACAGGCCCCGCTCGTATTTGCACGGCTTGATACACTGATGCGCTTTGTTATTAAAAAAATGTTGGTAGAAGCTCGTGCCATTATAATATGTGCGTTTACTTTTCGAAAAACGGCTTGGCGTTGCGCTTCTGGAATTTGTATTTCAAGTGCTGCGCTGCCTAGCCTTATTATAATTACCGCTAAAAAGTTTGTTTACAATTTTTTCGGTTCTGGACAACCTCTGGTCCACTGACATTGACATTGATACTGTTGTTATTCTCTGAAAAGGAACAAATTCGAGGTCGCGAACGTGAAAATTCGCATAGCTGTTGTTTAGGCATCAGGTATTCGAATATCCTGCCCGCCTGTTTGTTAGTACTTCTAATGAAGTGGTTGTTTGTTGTCCAACAATTGCCGTCTTAATAATTGGCGAAAGTTTTCGTCCCTATAATGACCTAATAATTTGATCGGTAAAATGATTACCTGCTAACGCTCTGATGGACCGTAACACCGCTGAAAGTCGGCCATCATCTAATTCTTGACCCGATAGAGCTTTTTAAATTGCCAGGTTTTGAGATGTATTGCAAAGTTACTACTGGGCAGAATCACTCATTCATCGCAGCGCCTATTCGTAAGAAGGTTTACGACGCTTTACATAACATATCACGTGGGGGTCACCAATTTCGTGTTTTTTTTTCTTTTAAAACAAAAAAATAATAATAATCTGTTTAGGGAATATCTTTTTTTGTTTTAAAAGAAAAAAACACGAAAAACCAACAAAATATTTTAAAAATCATGAAAAAAGCACTTAAAACAAGAATTGGGGCCTCAAGAAAGCAGCTCTCAAGAAACTAACAAAAAAGTATGAAGACAACCTCGATATTATGCTGATATTAAGATAGAAAAGTTTCGATGGATATCTACAAAAAATTTATCGAAGATCTGCGACAGTGGCTGAATTCTCCAACCTCATAAAGAATAGCATCACCCGTTCCAAACCTGAGTCATTACAGTAAGAGTGAAATACATAAGAGTGACTCAAGAACTAATACTATATTAGAGAAACTAGGACAGCTAGGAAAGCATGGATCATGGAACTTAATTATAATCTAAATGACATGTGAAAAATTAGATAGTGAAACCAGAAGATTATATGAAACGCCTCTTGAAAAGCCAAATGAATTTCAACGAGTTACAGAGTTTCTAAAGTTTTTAGAAGGAAGATTAAAATCTTTAGAATCATCCAGCGACCACAAGTCTGGGACCTTTTATAAATTAAATTAATGCTCAGTGCAAACAGCGCAACAACAAAGCTTCATTACAACAACTTGCATTTACGTATACTGTCAGAAGGGTCACATGCTTCAAACTGCCGACTCTTCCATACTTTAAGTGTAACAGAGAAGAACCAGATCTATATCATCCAATCACGAAAATTATACAATGCGGCAAAGGCACAATATGTACACAATGCAGTGGGCAACTTCATACCCTACTACATGTCAAAAAAGAAGTCACAAATATTGAGGCAAATAGCTCAAAAGAATTACAAGATACTATAGGTCACAGCTTTATTATAGAAGTTAAAAACAACCAAGGAGAATTCAATTTATTAAGGGCATTGATCGATCCGGAGTCGCAAACTAAATTTATAAATTAAAAGGAGTACAACTATTAAACGTACCAAAATGGAAAGCGCACACATTGAACTAGGGCTTTCCAACATTAAACGAAATAGCTCAGAAACAAATAGACATTCAAATCAGTCTACGATATTTGTCAACATTCAGCTAACTTTATGGAGAGCTTCGAAAAATGGACAAATACAAGCTTACAGAGTAATAACGATAACATACGGTACTGCGGCAGTGACATTTCTAGCAACAAACAATTGATAATGCAACTAGCAATTGATAATGCTCACATCTATCCATTAGGGTCACAAATAGTTCTCAACGAATTTTATGTCGATAACTTTTACCAGGAGTAGATACTTTGAAAGACGCAAAAGTGGCTCAAAGCCAGGTTTATTCACTATCGCAAGGAGTGCATTCAACTTAAGGAAAATAAAGACAATATTACAACACTTGTCAGAACTTCTAAAATAAGTAGGCATACATCCTTTTGCGGCAAAAATAAAGTTTGCACCACTTAATCAAACAATCTCAATGAGAAGCTTGGAATTGAACGCAGCGGTATTATTATGAAGGCTACAACTGCTCAAGGTACGACATGTCCTCGAACTGAACAATGAAAACAACATATTCTGCTGGACTGATTCAATAGAAGCCTTAGGATGGATAAAAGGAAAACCACAAAACCATAAGTTGTTTGTTGTCAACAGGATAATAGAAATGCAATCAAGCACAAATCATTGTCAATAGGCATTATATGATTTCTAACGAAAATCCACCAGATTGGGCATCAAGTGGTATAAACCCCAGCACATATAACATATTTTGTTATATGTGTTACATATAACAAAACCGAAGGAATGGATGAAATGTTAGTTATAACAGACTCGACTCAGTTACTGACACCTAAGCGATCGATAGTTCGTATTTTTTTGTGACGAAGGGAAAGGAGGGGTAGGTCAGTAATGACCGAATTGGTCCGGTTTACCGGTCGCCAATATTCAAATTATTGTTAGTTAGCACAAGACAATCACAATTATAATTAACTGGTCTGCATTTTGTCATATCTTATCAGGAACTCCAATCTGCATTTCTGTAATCTAGCAGTGTTTCTCTGGAAAAAATCTATTAATAGGGTAATTTCTGCAAGCCGTAGGTTGTAATAAATTGAATTAGTTTTCGCTTACAATTTACAATTAAATTGTAAAAATATAAAAAATATAGCCAATAAAAAATATTAAAATAAAAATATAACACAATATAATAAATTTAAAAATATAAAAAAATATAAAAAATATAAAAATATAAAAAAATAATTATATATTTTAACATTTACATCCTCCCTCCCGCGGAAATATACCAAAGCCATTTTTATCCACAAACCGAACAAAACATCCCTATTGTGTCCAGGCATAGATAAATCAGCCAGCCTCCACGTCCAGTAAAAAACTCGAATGGACCACTCTCTACAAAAGAAATAATCAGCATTTTTGTAATGTAGAAAAAATATGTATAGAAAATTCCAAAACATTTCCAATACCCACGACATCAAAACGACTCAAATCCGAAAACCCATCCTAACTCCACACAAACAACGCTAACAAGACACCGTTCAAAATCGAACCACCCTTCTACCGATTACGAATATTTACAAATATTTACAACCAATATCAAAAAGCTGATCAAAAATATATCCTTTTGGTGAACCCCCTCTCGACCACGAAACTGAATAATATAAATCAACCGTACGACCAACAAGCGATATCCATGTCCATCCGCCTCGCAAGCACATCAAACTTGATCATATCGAACAGGAACATTCTAATAGGAAACTAGTATGTAAAAATCACTATTCTGCATGCCAATGAATTAAAAATTAAGAAAACCCCACACCTTATGATTACCCAGGAAACGCAAATAAGAAAAATCAATCACGGTACATGTAAATCATGTAAATATTGTACATACCCAATTCAACATTTGGACCAGTACGAAAATGCAACCATGAAATGTTTTAAGAATAAGTGGTGAATAATGGTTTTGATCTCCGCTTAACATATATTTTCCCTATTTATCATGTAAATCGAACAGTTTCTATTTTACATACGAAAATCCTACTAAGATCAAACTGTTCGAAAATATAACCATTAGTGCCACTATATCGCTAAGAAAAAGAAAACAAAGAAAATTTTTGGTCTAACATTTTTAAACAGATATTAATATGAAATCATAATCTTGATCCTCAATAACTGTATATTTCACTAAAACTATACCACAATTGCGAAAATAATTTAAACACGCAGCGTGAAACCAACAATAATAGCCTTAAAACAGATATACAAATTACACATTTATATTAACAAAATAGAAAAAAATAAAAAATAAAACAAAAAAAATTCTTTGTGTCATCAAAGAACACCAACAAAAAGAAAATTACTTAAAATAAAATTAACATAAATGAATAGAACAAAAATAAAAGATGCACAATTAATAATGTATTGGAACCTGGTTCTCTGGAAAAAACGACAGAGTCCTCGATCCATTTCACTGTTTCACACACACACAAATAAACACAAATAAACCCAACTCCGCCAGAAAACGGTTTTCATTGAGTTGAAAAAATCAACTTTCTCAATTCGCCATATTTCGGTACACAAAAATAAAAATCACAATGCAACTCGATTTCAACTTGACTCTCAGTATAAACAACACTACATTTTACATTTTGTTTATGTTTTTTACATGCCATATAAGGGCACATGTTTTCCTACTTAGGGTCTTTGTGAATGTGTTAAAAACACGTTAAAAATGAAAATTTTGACAGCTAAAGTTAAATATTATTTTTTATTCACCTCAAAAAATTTATAAAAAATTTAACGAGGTAAAGACCGTCTATAAATTTTGACAAGGGAATTTAAAAAATCATATCCTCATTTTTGACAAAATTACTGTGGTTCGTTATAAAACAATAAAATTAATATCCTAGTTGGCGTATATAAGTTATATTTTATTGGGAATTTTACAACAACAATAGAATGACAATAGAATTTCATTTACGTTTGATTTAATTTCAATCCATTTTTTTGTTGGGTTTATATTAAAATGAGGCGACATTTTCCTTTCTAATTCTTATTCCAGTACCCGATATTTGTCTGCTATCGATATACATATATATTGTTACCGATAGGATTTGTATATACATATATTGTTGCCGATGCGATTCATTTTGTGTATATTATATGTGTACGATGTTTAGCAGTCAAAATTTTAACTATTCAACATTCACACGGCAAATTTAAATTTATTGTTAAAAATATTTCACCTCAATTATTTATTTTCCCCAATATTTTTAACTAAACATTTTTAATACATTGACAAAGACCCTTATAACCTATAAATTATTAAACATATGTTTATTAAATTGGTTAGAGCGAAACAAATATATATTAATAAAAATAAAATAAGCACTATTTAAATTTATTAGTAGAGAAATTTATGTGAAACACAATTGTTTAAAAAAAAAACAAGACATGTCTTAAACATGAACAATTTTGTAAAATCCTGAATAAAAGAATTCATATGTATAAAACTGTAAATCTATTGATTTTAATATAATGATAGTTTTACTATAGTGCAAATACTACCTGTACTCTGGGAAAAGCGACCGAGTTCCATTTATAATCATTGCGTAATCCCTTACATAACACACACTCCCATCATAATAGTTTAATCCCGATAATCATAAAACAGATCTTTTTAACACTAAAACATTTTATACGAAATCCAAAACCAGCAAAATACAACCAATTAAATAATTAAACTTTTGTGAACTATTATTTCCCTTTGCATACTCACACACATTAACTAAAAATTAAATTAAATTAAATTAAATAAATAATAAATTTTAAAATAAAGAAAACGAGCAAAGCACGTTCGATCTCTTCAACGATCAACGATCGACCGCTAGCTCATATTTGTTTATTAAAACAAAAATTAATTACCGACGCCAATGAAAAATATATATGTATACACATATTTTTATTCAAAGCCGCCTTCAATCTTTTTTAAAAAGAGGTTGAAGACGGCTTTTCAATACGCCTAAATGTCATTTATAAGCAAAACAATTTTGTAATTTAACTGACATCCAGTGGTGACCGACATTTAAAGGATTATTATATTTGCATGACGGTTTGATATCGTATAAATTAAACTTGGTGAATTGGTTTGAAATCAACATGTGAATTATTTTAGGCGGCCAGAACATATTGTTTACATCTCTGTATGGTACAAACTAACAGAAACAGTATGTTACCTCAATAGAAAATCAATCGATATAATAAATTATTAAAATTGAAATATAAACATATTTATATACATATTTGAAGATAATGAAAAACGTTTTCATAAAATTTCACAATGTTATCATAAATATCTTCAATATACCGAAAACCACAAGATAAACTTTTTTTCTTTAAATTGAAATAAGAATATATTGAAGAGTAAGAGACTGTGAGAGAGTGGTAGTGAATGAGGTAAAGTTGGGAACTAAGGGCGGAAACTTAACAAAAAATAAGAGATGGGTAAAATTACCTTTTTTTGTACGTTAGATAATGATTCCAATTGAAATATGGTATTCATTCCACAAGCAAATTTTTGTACCATTAAGATTTTTTTATTATAATATTTTTTTTAAAATAATCCCTTATCTTAATAATCATAACCAGAAGATGTATAGGTACATATTGTTATCGAAAGAACTTGGTTTATTTACGAGTATCTATATAGGAGATACAATTCATATAAGCAAAAGGCATGGCAACAGAAGAAAAAAAAATTCAATTACACGAAGGTAATCGAATTTATAACTTTATTGTTATTTTTGTTATGCGGCTGGGAGGATGGAAATTGCCCAGACCAAAAAATTAGTTGTTGCTAAAACGCATAATAAAATCAACAAGCTTTTATTATGAATATTGGGGTACTCGTTTACTGGAAATTTTATAATTGTTTTTTCGATATTTAAAATCCTTGTGCTCGGGGGCATTCAATTGACTCGATTTGGCACATGCAGACTTTTATCAAATTTAATGAGTTTGAGGGTTCAACAAGCAGAACACTTAAAGAGGTTTAGGGATAACATCTACTGATGTGACGAAAAGCTGGTTCGGGATCGAAACCGAGCCAGATTAATGTTAATTCGTTTAAATAAAATTTTAACACTAGAAGAACTCTAATCCTTTTTGGTTATGAAAAATTCTAAACTAATCTTTACATAAGAAAATATTATGTTAATTTAGACAGACGAATGAAAATTTTATTTGAATTTATAATTCAAGAACATAACTTTTTTATCTAGATCTGTTATCATTATACATAATTTATATACAAGATGGACGATAAGATTAAGATAAATGCGTTTGTTTTGAAATCAATTGATCGTAAGAAACAATTTTGAATTATTATTCATATACTATGACGGTCAACAAAGGATTTGAAGTGAATTTTTAGTTGTGACATTGAATTGACAGATGGATTGTTGTTATGTCGTGCTTAAGTTTATTTTTCATAGTCGAGTAGTTTTCAATTTCCATTCGGTAAAGTTTGATTTGGTTATAAAAAATTATACCGGATTTTCGACTCTCATTTTTCTTGCACTGCTAGTGTCGATTATCTCATGGCGACCTTGCTACTCACACACCGTTATTCTGCTAAGAAGAAGAAAACAAAAAGGAAAGGACCGGAAGGGAAGAAGGAGTTATATCGGTTTCAATATCTATGTACAAAGCCTTGGCTTTAATTCAGCAACGTCTAATGATTTCTTTGCAACAGTAGCAGCCGTAGAGTTTGAGGACTTGGCGGAGATCTGACACAGAGAGTGAGTCAATTACGAGGTCCTAGTAAAATCCAGACACCCAATCCTAACATAAGCGATAGCTTGGGTAATATAGAATTAAGAGTATAGTCACCAAATTTTTTGCCTTTGCAAGTAAACTTTCCGTTTTTCTCGCCAAGGGAAATACCTCATCAGTGGGTTCTGCTAAAACCAAAGATAAGAAAGTAAGAATAAGATTTGAGAAGAAAACTCAATTATTCAAGTCACCGCAGATTGGGGTTTTCCGAATTACCAATCATATCAATACCAGGTCCCTTCCTCTACTTCGCAGCTACAATTCAATAGAGGGCAAATTGCTTTTCAGTATCCGGCATATACCTACTTCTACCTATACAACGGCAAATTTTTCAGCATCATATCAAAATTTCCCTTGTAACCCATTATCCCCATTTCGATGCAAGTACGCGTCCACAATTTCGAAGACCTCGGTCAAAATTTTAGTTTTAAGGAATTATCACAGCAATGGAAGGTTCTTCCATCCAGCCGCATATATTAAGAGAGACCACGCCTAGAACACAAAAAAAAGACTTCTAGTGACACCGGTTCAGCATCTGTCTCTAAATGAAGAATAGGGATTGGTATCAATTGAGTGATTGGAATCAATTGAAAATCACTTTTGGCACGATTGCAGAACGGATGCCGATATTGTCCGGCTCATTCATGCGTGAAAACAACTAGAGAAGGAGCCATTTACATACTTCTATTATGATATTTTCAATTTTACTTATACATACTTATTTTACTCGTATACAAATTGTGACCTAGTTCGATAGCAATTTTTTTGTTATGGTGCGCTTATTTGAAGACTCAACTGCACCAACAGGTGGCAAAACGGTGGAGGTAAACTCTGCAAAGTGGACGATTGGGTCGACTCGTTTTCTTTTTTTTAATTCTACTGCAGTGTCATATATCGCAAAATCAGCCGCCCAGAGTTTAATTGTCGAAGCCAACTCGCCTTTAAATCATTTTTTTATCACTTATCCAACATCAACTCGCATATCTTAGACGTCGTGGCAATAAATATTTAAAAAATTGTCGCTTATTTAAAACTATTTAAAAACTGAAGATGCCAACGTCATACTGAATTTGATCGAGCGGTGTTCATCGTTCACAAAAGCATTGAGGAGTATTGCTTACGTTTTAAGATTTGCCAAAAGAACAGCTAAATCATCACCAAGCTATCTTACAACCAGAGAACTTCAGGACAGCTTGAAGCCTTAAGGGTAACACAACAAGTTCCATTTTGATCATTCGACAAACAGCTGGAGAAACAAAGCGAGTTAAAACTTCGAAAACTTAATGACGAATTACTGCGAGTGGGCGGAAGGCTGTCTAACGCCATAGTTAGTAGCAACATTCGACATCCAATAATAATTCCCTATAAGTCTCATTAAACAACACTTCTGATAGACTACGCGCATAAGATGACGCTGCACGGAAGCAAATCTCTTACCCTAGCTTCCATCCGCCAAAAGTATTGGATAATAAAGGGTCTTTAGCAGTAAACACTTTCATCAACAAATGTGTAATTTGCTACAAACAACAAGCACGGTCTATGAAACAATTAATGAGTGATCTCCCAGCAGCAAGAGCTACTCCAACCAGACCATTTACACACACAGGAGTGGATTACGCTGGGCCATTTCACCTGCGATATTCGCCAGGACGAGGGAATAAAAGCTATAAGGGAATAAAAGCTACATAGCAATGAACGTCTGAGGCTTTTCTAACGGCGTTTAAACGTTTTGCAGCTCGTCGAGGTCATTGTTCGGACCTCTATAGCGACTGTGGTTCCAACTTTATAGAAGCTTCAAAAATTATGAAGAACGATATGATCACTGCATTGAAACAACTACCCGAAAACCTAACGGGATAGCTTGCAAAGGATGGCACACAATGGCATTATATACCGCCAAAATCATCACATATGGGTGGACTATAGGAAGCGGCAGTTAAGTCCGTAAAATATCATCTACGCAGGATAATTGGAGAACAACATCTAACATTTAAAGAGATGACAACAATAGTTTGTCAAATAGAAGCATGCCTAAACTCACGATCGCTTCTTCCACTATCATCAGACCCCAATCAACACTAACACCGAGACATTTTCTGATAGGAGTGCCGCTCCGAATTGTATCAGAACTAACACTTCTAAATCTAAAAATCAACTGTTTAACACGATGGAAACTTTTGCAGAAAATAACTCAAGAATTCTGGAAGATCTGGCTAACGAATACGTTGTGCTGTTACAGCACTAAAGGAAGAGCTTGTACTTATTAAAGACGATGAGCTGCCTTCTGGAAATGGCTTCTAGGAAGAGTTCATTAAGTTCACAGTAGTAAGGATGGTTTTGTTAGAACGGTAACGGTTAAAACTAGCAAGAGAGCATTACTCAAAAGACCTATTACTAAAATCAGTCGCTTACCGATTGAGGATAATGAACAATGCAAGCCGTAACCTTTGCCGGGGAAAACACAAACAGATGCACGCCATAATCTGCGCATTAGGAGTAATAGTAGCAGGGCCACCGGCAAGATGCAATATCTTGCAATAATAAGATGCAATAATAATATTCACCTCCCATCTCGGGACCCACTTTGATAAAATTGGGCAAGGAAGTCTACCCAACGGAGAATAGAGAATAATAACTTACTATAATCTCACTTCCTATTGGACAGAGCTAGATTACCTTGGGAACGTTGCTCGCCAACTAAGTAAGTTATGTTCAAACGGAGCACTTACAACACCAGCACTGACTGACATCTTTAAATACTATGAAGCTATTGTATCGTAGATAAAATCACTCCACAAAGAATTAAAGGAAAAAAATGATATTCTAAACACTCTAGGCGGGAATAAAATCACAGAAGAGCATCTTTCAATTTTGTCGGTACAATTGCCAACGAATTATTTAGAGTACTAGATCAAAGGGACGGAAAGGCTTACAGAGAAAGCATAAAAAATTTAAATACAAACCAACAGCATCTTAAGGAATTATTACAAAGCCAGATGTTGATACTAGAGTCAACTATCAACGTCATGAAACACACCCATGAAGAAACAACCCAGAAATTTGAGGTATACAATCAGTTGCTAACATCCATCCTGTATCATGAGGAATTTACAGATCTTGCCATGCACACCATGCTGGAAATGATGAAGCTACAAATCTTCCAAACCGCCATAATCAGCACCATCATTGAAGTCCATCAAGGCATCCCGAGATCTTAATTACTTTAATACAGAGGATTCGATATAACATATACCACGATATGTCTGTCCCAACGATGCACCAGCAAGAATACATATACATTAAATGGTAAGACCCCCAAATTTGCAAAAAACTCTATATTTGGAGTGCTCTATATTTTTGGCAGAATTGTGAATTACAACCATCCTACTCGATATAATTGAAGTGAGTCATACAGGCATGAAGTTCTCCAATGGCTATTGTAAAAAGGAAATCGGGTGGTGCTCGACTTTGTCCTAACACTTTTAAATTAAATAGTGTCACGAGAAACATTGCTTTTTTTCTTTGTGTATGTTGATGTCCCGAGTTATTCCTGCCAATTTTGACAAGCATGATGATAAATGTTCAAAAAAGCAAATTTCTTCTTAAAGAGGTTGATCACTTGGGTTATGTAGTGGATGAGGAAGCTTTAAGACCTATAACCCGGATAAAGTTGAAAACAAAATCAAAATCCCCATGCCGAAAACGCACAGCAAATACGAAGGTTCCTTGGCGTCATGGCATGGTATCGTCGTGTCATTAACGAGTATTCCACGTTGTTGGCTCCTCACATTTCGCTATTCAAAAGGTACTTGAAATTCGAAAAGTACTTGACATCGTGATATAAGTGAAAATTTATTTGGTTCGTTGTCCTCGATTGGAGGCACCGCGACTCCACAAATAGCTCAGCCATATTTCCCGTGATGTGTGCCCACTCTAACAACCGCAATGGTTCCTTGATCGTCGGGACTTGTTTTAACAATGAGTCAAACCGTCCATCACAAAGGAAGGGACAAGTCATCGCGAAAACCAGCCCAGAGGTATAATTGACAAGTCGTCGCAAAGAACAACATGCAACGGTTGAAGATCGTTCAAGTCTGAAAAAACAGGTGTTATTTGAAGCGAGTTTGTTACAGCAGCTACCTGTTTGACAATTGCCTGCAAACCATCGACTACAGTCTCTACATCACAAATGACGTTACGCCCACCAAAGTTAGGAGCTCGACGGGTATAAAGATACACTTCACGCAAGCACTGGTGCAAGCTTGTGAAATGCTCGATTATTTGACAGCTTCGTGTAACCGTCAGGAAAGTTAACTTTGAAACCTAACTTTGGTGGGCGTAACGTCATTTGTGATGTAGAGACTGTAGTCGATGGTTTGCAGGCAATTGTCAAACAGGTAGCTGCTGTAACAAACTCGCTTCAAATAACACCTGTTTTGTGTTTTGATGTCATTACATCACAATTTCAGCAAAATATTATTGGACCTATTTTTAATCTACCTGTGCTGGTTAAATAAGGAGCCCCATATATAGTTGGAACAAATTTGTTGCTCATGGTGTGTCCAAAATTCAAGAAATAACTAAAATTGTGTGTTGGCGTCACAATCCCAGGTGAAATTAACCCTACAGACATCCGCAATCGTGGTTGTAAGTTGAAGGAGCTTTCTAATTCTAGTATATGGTATATGGCCTTAAGTTCCTATACCAAAATGAGGAGGTGTGACGCAGTTACTTTGAATGCAAAACCTCGCTCTTTACTTGACCCACCAAAACAACAAAAAATTTGACAGCCAATTCCTGTCTAGACATCGTAACAGTTTTGGTGGGTGCCATTTCTCTCGATCCTGGGTGTCAATTGTAT
The DNA here is from genome assembly GCA_963556175.1 of Tipula confusa. Taxonomy (NCBI): domain Eukaryota; kingdom Metazoa; phylum Arthropoda; class Insecta; order Diptera; family Tipulidae; genus Tipula; species Tipula confusa. The sequence continues at coordinate 95,705,628 of OY744475.1, forward strand.
CAATAATCGCTTCTTCATTGGAACAGAATTTATTTCGAAAATGAGAAGCTTTCCATTCCTCTAGCAATTTCGTGAGTTGTTTTTAATCTCCAAAAGCTCCTTGATTGAATTTGCGCCTGTCATCATTTCATCCACATAAAATTTCTGGCGGAGCACTCGACCGCCAATCGGTAAACGTTCCCTGGCTAAGCGGTGAAGAGTCTTTATAGCCAAACAGACCTTAGGTGCACGGTCCTATACGTTTCGGTGTACCGGTTGTCGCCGGTTAAACCACACTGAAACAACCTGAACCGGAAAATAATCACAAAGAAAATGATTCAACGAAAATGAAGATAAAGTCTTGCGCTTGAGCCGTCGAAAACGACCCTCAATTTTGTGCTCGAATTAGCCATTTTTAATACGCAATGATGCGCAAAAATTTAATGAGGTGATGCGGCATCAAAATTGTCGACGACCTCTTGGCGTCTTGTACTCTCGAATAAATTCCGAATAGCTTGCTGTAATTCCGGGCTGCAATAAGCAAATCGACATTCTGTGGCTTAAAATGGGTCAGCTAGTTTTACGTCAGCTGGAATTTGAAATTCATTTGATGAAATTAGATGCGGCGATTGAAGATCAGTGATCTTACAAAGAATAACTGCAGTAATGGGTAATTTTTTTGCTGTGCAAATCTGGGCACAATAATGAGCCGACAAAAATGTCATTAGTTTGTTCTACGTTAATGTCTTCTCTTGGAAATTAAGTTCGCTGATGTCTTATTATCTTCTTGAATCATCTTGGAAACCCCCTGATGTAACAAAAGCTTCCTTTGAGTTTGAGCATGTTGTGACTTTTGCATTAGATGATAAAACCGAACTCGCTGAATAAACTGGACTACCAGTTTATATCCAATTTCAAACCTATTTACAACTTAACCGGATTCAATTACAGTAACGCCAAATGGCTACGGCGATTATGGTTAGATGGACGGGCATCTAACTAATGGTTAGATGACTATAATGACTGCATGGGAACTCGGCCAGTTTTTATTTTACTATGGTCAATTTTTTATAAAGTGGAGGCACCTTTCTCTAAAAATGTACGAAATCCTTCCCATGTCGGTTTTTCCTTGGTTAGTACACTCCTTCTAGTGGATAGCGCTAGTTAAGTCATATTTCAACAACATCAAGCAAATCAGCAAATTTTCGGCTAGCTCAACCTGGCTGCCAAGTGAATTAAGAGCCCTGTAGTTTGGGATGGCTTGATCGTGCGTCTCCCGAATACCATCTCTCATCGATCTTTCCATTTGAGAAAATGTACGTCTTGCTCCTATCCACAAGGCATGATTTAAGAAAGTGAAAATGCTTCACATCTGTTAAATCTGCATCATCAATCACCATGGACGTTAACGCGTTCTTGAAGTCCAACCATTCGCCGTAATTTAGGAAGTTGTAATTTTGGGAGCTTTCTTTGCCACAAAAATCTGTCAGCTCCAACCGAATCAACAAACCCTCAACAATATGGCTCATAAGGCCACATCGAAGTTTTATGTTGCTCTTACCTTTGTAAATGCTACACTTAGTTTTATGGTGTCGCTGGCGTTTCAAGTTATTGAACGATGATACCAATAACATATATACATATTTTCAAATTTAATTGGGGTTTTAATCGCTGGTTTTATCTGTAAGTATCACTGGTCAAAGAATACTTCCTCTGTAAGCTGAGCCTTCACCCTTCAGGTATTGCAACTTGTGTTTCTTTGAAATATCAGTGTTGTGGTATTTTTCTTCACAGTCTTAGCGATGTACTCCTCCAAAGTGGCATAGGTGTCGTTCGTGTTTTAATTTTGCACATCATTTGAAACATCTCCTGGAATACAACTGATCCTATTGGTACCTCAAATCGTCTGATCAAATAGTACACCACAGCATTCATGATAGTCGTTGCCTCCTGATTGGGTATTGGATATTTCTCCTGAGACTTGTTGAAGAAATCTATTACTTACAGCACATATTAATCTCCACTACCACTGGTTAGAAATGGTCCTGCAATATCCTTTGCAAACCTTTCAAATGGTGACCCAACGTGGTACTGCCGCATTGTACCTCGACTCAACTGGCCATTATAACTCTGCCAAACCCGCTTTAGATATCCATCATCAATCTGCAAACTGTCCTATTGAACCCAATATATTTTTGCTACTGAACTTTTGTCTGCGATTTTAATGCATGCTGGTTGGCGATTTTCTTCTTTGTATTTCACTTTTACCGAAGTCTTCCATTAGGTCCTGGCTAAGGAGTCTTGTCTAATTGCTTAAGTGTCTATAATCTTCTTGTGGTAGAATTTTAATGAGTCTGGTGGCGATGCTGTTTTTTTTGTCTTCCATTCGGCTGCAATGCTTCTAATCTACTCGGCATGCTCGTCTTTCTAAAGCTACGGAGTTTCCGTGTACGGTTCCATTACGTTGTTGAATTTTAAAATTCCACGTTGTTGTAGCTTAAACCACTTATAGATCAACATCCAAAACAATATTGGTTATCAGCACTTCATGATCGGACTTGCTGTTTGCAATCTCTAACCAAACCATTTGTAACTTTAATCTTCGAACTGGCTGGCTCCCGTTTTTTATTAAGTCACTGCGCACGATTGTTCTCATTTCCACCTCCTGCTAACGTTGAGGTAGGGATGGAGATTATGGAACATTTGATTATGGCAGATAGTTTCTACTCGTCGACATACTTGCTTTAGTTTATATTTTGGTTTAAATCTTAAATTGTCATTAATCATAAGTGTTGTCCGTTTTCATCGCTGGTTATCGCTCATTTTTTCGTATCGATTGGCGACTTGATGTTGCATTATACCGTCCCGTTAATGCACATGCGATTGTCTTTGCGAAAGTTGCTTTTGTTGAAAACACTAAAGCTATTCTAGTCTCGAGATCTCGTATACCGTCAAGGAATGTATTGATTCTCTCCGTGTACTCTGGAGCCATGTTGGAATGTGCTAGATGAATCAACCGTTCAATATCTGCCGAATGCTCTTGAAATGATTCCCCAAATACCTTATGATATTGTGCTTTTAGCTCCATTCTGTAGAGTTCTCACTTATGATCATTTTATAAATATTCACAATCCCACCTGTTTTGAGTGGGATCAATAGCAAAAATTGAACAAACGATTGTTTCAAGGAACGTAAAGAAAAATGCACTTTCGTTACTCGTAATAATATACACGACCTTTAATTAAACGGAGAAATGCAACACTTAAAACTTTTTATTTTATTGTATTTAATGTTTATGCTTTGACTGACTTTGACGGAAGAATCGAGAAGACTGCTAAAATATTTTATTGTGTTTTAATTGTCCAATTTTTAATTACTACGGTGACATCTAACTTTTGATATTTCAACTGGTTTATTTGTAATTTGTACTATTTAGTACGACATGTATTCATGGTTTGTGTGGCTGTTCTAGTACACACAGTTTTCAATATGATTATAATTTTAGATGGAACATATTGGTACATTGATCAATTTTCTAGTAGCATTGATGTTTGCCGTGCAACATACTCCGGGCCAAAATTGATTATGGAGTTGTTTACAGCTGATAAATTATAACAGATGATCTTGATGTATTTAAGAAGATACAGATGTTTCAATTGGAAGTTTGACTAATCGCGTTACTGGTCGCTTCAGAATGGTTTGCCTTGTTTGGACCGTTACCACGCGAACTATTTCATCTTTACCAGGATGAACTTTTATAATTCTGCCCAATGGCCAATGAAGTGGTGTAGTGGATTCATCTGTGATGTATACAATGTCACCAATTGCCATGTTTGTTTGTTGCTGTTGCCACTTTCTTCTTTGCTGAAGAGTATGAAGGTATTCTCGGGAGAATCTGCGCCAATAACCTTGGACTCGCTTTTGAATATTTTGCCATCTATTTAGTCGATTTTCTGGCACACCGTGTAAGTTTTCATCAGCTATTGACTGCAGTGGACCCATAAGCAAGAAGTGTGCAGGTGTTAGTGGCATTTGGTCGTTGGGATCGATTGATAAGGGAGTTAGTGGACGCGAATTTAGAATCGCTTCGATTTCGCATAATAAAGTTGAAAACTCATCGTAACTGAACGTTGCATTTTCAGTGACTCTTATTAGGTGGTGCTTCATCATTTTCACACCTGCTTCCCACAGACCACCCATAGAAGGGCTGGCTGGTGGGATGAAATGCCATTGGGTTCCTTGCTCGGTGAGGTATTCCATTATTTGATTGTTACGAGCTGATTCCTGTAGTACTTGTTCTAGCTCCGTTAATTTATTACGAGCACCCTTAAAATTAGTTCCATTATCCGAATAGATGTCGCTCGGTGCATTACGTCGACTGACAAATCTGCGCAATGCCGCAATAAAGGCCGCGGTAGATAAGTCCAGGACTAGTTCTAAATGCATCGCCTTGGTGACCATGCAGATAAATACTGCCACGTATGCTTTAATCGGTACACTTCCTCTGCTTCGTTTTATGCTGACTTGGAATGGACCAGCGTAGTCCACGCCTACCTTTGAAAAACAGCGAGATGGTGTAATTCGTATGGACGGTAAGTCACCCATCATCTGTGGGTTCGGTTTAGATTTTAATTTAAAACACACTCTACACGAGCTTGTTATCTTTTTGCTTAATACCTTCGCACCTACAATCCAATATTTTTGACGCGATAGGTGGAATAAAGCTGATACAGTGGGATGTAGATATTGTTTATGCATGGCTGTGAGTATAGCTGAGCTAAGGCGATGAGATTTTGGTAGTATTACAGGATGTTTTGAATTGGTAGAACAGCTAGCGTGTTTTAGCCGTCCACCCACACGAAGGACTGATTGATTATCGAGGTATGGCGATAGTGATAATATGGTGCTGTTTCTGATTAATCCACCTGATTTCAAAGAGTTCATTTCTTGCTTGAATTCAGACATTTGAGCCCACTTCCACAGGTATTGTTCGGCTGCACGTAATTCATCGCAAGTGAGTGGCGGAGAGGTTTTTGCACCAGTAGCCTTTGAATTTCGTGATCTGGTTCGTATGCGACGTGTTCTTATTAAACGAATGAATCGAACACAGAATCCGAGAATATGCTTGATGGTCTTGTATTCAGATATTTTGTCGAACAGCATCGTAAATAGATCGTTCTCCACCTCTGCCTGATAAGTGAAACATATTAAATCATTTGATGATTCTGGACTGTCCACTAGCTGTTTTATATTTTGTTGGGGCCACTCTGTTTGCTCGTGATAAAGCCAATCTGGTCCTTTCCACCAAATTGAGTGATGCAGTAATTGTGTAGGCATGAGACCTCGTGAAGCGCAATCACATGGATTTGAGGTCGTCTTCACATGATGCCATTTAGTTTGTGGTAGCCACTCGTGTATTTGCGATGTCCGGTTGGCAATAAAAGTTGGCCATGATGAGGGATGTTTAGCTAACCAGTGGAGGACAATTTCTGAATCTGTCCATGAATATGATGGAATATCGCCTATCTCTAAAATCTTCATAACTGATTTGGATAATTTAGCCAATAAATGAGCGGCTAACAATTCCAATCTAGGAATAGTTATGCGACGAATTGGAGCCACCTTTGTTTTAGCTGCTATTAAATATATGTGGGGTTCACCTGACGGGTTGCTTACGCGTAAATAAATTACAGCTGCATACGCCCTTTTGCTGGCGTCGCAAAATCCATGTAGTTCAATATGCTGATCACTGATGTTGATGTAACGTGGTATTTCAATCTGATCAACTTGTTTAATCTCTTGTTTGATATTGTCCCATGTATCAATAATCTCCTTTGGCAATTCATCGTCCCATCCTATTGAGAGTAGCCATAGTTGTTGGAATAGGATTTTTATTGTGATTGTCATCGGGGATAGCCATCCGAGCGGATCGAATAACCGAGAGGCATCCGAAAGAAATTGGCGCTTGGTTATTTGCGGATTATCGTGAGCCATGTTGACCTTAAACATAAAATGGTCCTTTTCGCAATTCCATTGTAATCCTAATACCTTTTGGTTACTGCTTTTCGTCATTTGCGTTGTAATAATGGGATTTTTAGTTTCGATGGTGCTTAGGAGTTCCTTAGAATTAGATGCCCACTTATGCAGAGCAAATCCAGCAGACCTTAACACTTCTTGCAGATTTTGAATTAGTTTTACTGCATCCTTTGTTGACTCGGCACCACTTAGGACATCGTCAACATAAAAATCGTTGGCAATTATAGATGATATACTCGGCTGAGTTGTTTCGATATCTTTAGCTAACTGTAACAGTGATCGAGTTGCGAGGAATGCAGCTGGTGCGGTTCCGTAAGTTACTGTAGTTAGTTTATAGTGCTTCAATGGTTCAACAGGAGATTTTCTCCAGAGTATTCGTTGGTAGTGGCAGTGATCTGGATGAACCTTTATCTGCCGGTACATTTTTTGTATATCCGATGTGAACGCAATTTTGTGTAATCGGAAACGCATTATTGTTGATGTCAAATCGGGTTGCACCGTAGGACCCACCATCAACGTTTTGTTTAGAGATACCGAAGATCTGGATGCTGCTGAACTATCAAATACGACGCGTACTTTGGTTGAGACACTCGATTCTTTCATTACGGGATGATGTGGCAAATAAAAATGATGAGTTGATGGAATTTCTAAGTCTTTTCCTGATAGCTCTTCCATATGACCTAAATTTAAGTATTCCTCCATAAACTTTATGTACTCTTTTTTAAGGTTAGGATTAATATGAAGTCTTCTTTCCAATCCGGTAAATCTTGAACTTGCTTGTGATAATGAATCCCCAAGGGTTGGTGGGTTCGACATGAACGGCAATTTCACTACGAATCTGCCTTGGTCATCACGATACGTGGATTTTTGAAATAATTCTTCACATTGTTGTTCTTGTTGGTTCATATGGCTATCTTCGGGTACTTCTTCTAACTGCCAGAATTTTTGAAGGGTATCGTCGATGTTAAAATCGAGGCTAACGTTGAATGATTGTTGTTTTTGCATAGAGGTTTCACCTCCACCGATTATCCAGCCGAACTGTGTGTTTTGAGCCATTAATTTATTCGGACCTTCCAGTTGGCCAGTAGACAATATTTTTAGGAAGTAACCGGCACCCATAACTACGTCGATTTCGAAATTGTTGTTGTCCGTTGGATCCGCCAGCACATGTGACTGTAAGCCTTCCCAATCGTTCAATAATTCTGAATTGGCATGGGGAAGATCAGATGGTAAATCATTCATAATATACACATCCATTTCTATCTTAAATTCTGGATAGAAATGGGGAGATATATCAATCTTTGTTAATCCTCGCGTTGTGCTTTTGGAGGCTATACCTTTAACTGGATATCGTGCATTTATTCTTGGTAAATTGAGTCGCTGCACACATGCCTCGCTTATCATTGAGCTATTGGAACCAGAATCTAACAGCATGCGCCCAATACTGCTTTGGCCATTCTTGTTATGTATGATTACTCGAGCGGTAGGTAATAATGGGGTGGAAAGTAAGGACACATATGTATGTAGATTGTTGACCTTATCACTTGTACTTGAAATTGATTGCGAAGAGCTAGGTTGATAGGTGGACACGTTGGTTGCTATGTTCTCTTCGGTTTGATATGTTGATTTGCAATTGATCGATTCTGATGGCGTTGGATGATTTTCATGGATTGAATGTAGACTAGTGTGATGCTTTTTTCGACACATCTGACATCTTCTAAATGATCGACATGCGTTAGAACTGTGTCCCGTGGCCAAACAATTAAAGCAGCATCCTGAGGCGGTGACAAATTCTTTACGACGGTTTATATCGAATGACTTGTATTGTTCACAATCTTGTAAGCGGTGGTTTTCGGAGCACTTTTTGCATTTTTTCGTACGCAGCATTGTACTTGATTGCAAATATGGTTGCGCAACACAGTCCGGTTTGACTGTGACGGCATGATTTGTTGTGATACGAGGACTCGGCTTGGTTGTTGATGATCGCTTATTATTGATTTCACAATTTTCTAGTGCTGTGCATCTTTTTTCGATAAAATCGAGTAATGATTCAAAAGTTGGATATTTGACGTCTACGGTTTTTGATGCCCAAGCTCTGCGTGTATCATCATCCAGTTTGCTCAGTAAAATGTAGTTAAGCCAAATATCGCGTGTCTGGGCGTCATCGCCTAGCGCGCCGAGACCAGCGACTACTTCGGTGGCCGTATCGTGCACTTTTCGCAGAGATTGCGTGTTTGATATAGCGGGTTGTTCCAGAAACCTTTTTACAAATGATTGAATAACTTGAGTTGGTTGATCATATCGCTTACAGATTTTTGTCCATGTGCCCTTGTAGTTTGCATCGGTGACGGTAACGTGGCGAACAAAAGTGTACGCGTCACCCTTCATGAGACCTTTTAAGTAGCTAAGCTTCTGGCAATCTGATATGGCGGCGTTTTGATCGACGACTGCTACGAACAAATCTTTAAAGGATTGAAACTCTTCCGCTCTTTTACCATAAAAAAACGGAATGTCCAATGGAGGCAGCTTTACGTCTTCCTTTAGTACGGCTGCCATGCTGGTTTCACGGATAGACTCTAACAGTTCCCGTTGGTGTGCAGTGAAGGACGACATCGTTTCATTTAACTGCTTTTGGACAGCTGTTAGCAAAGGATTTGTGTCGTGAATTATGCCTCGTAGTTTTGCTTTTAGTTTTAAAAATTTATGCTCGAACTCAGTTATTTGTGAAGAGTCAACATCGATTTCCGCCATTTTTTGGTCAAATTCCTCAAAGTCACGGTAACATCGTTCCATTTGCTCTAAATAAACATAGGCGTCTTGCAAGCCAGCTTGATTGCCGAGTGCTGCAATTGAACTTTCCAGCCGCGTGAGAGTTGCACGTGCGTAACCTCTTCGTTTGGTATAATCCGTGAATTTCTTTTGTGTTTCCTTGTCCATGCTTGTTATTCCCGGGTTTCGGCACCAATGTTTTGAGTGGGATCAATAGCAAAAATTGAACAAACGATTGTTTCAAGGAACGTAAAGAAAAATGCACTTTCGTTACTCGTAATAATATACACGACCTTTAATTAAACGGAGAAATGCAACACTTAAAACTTTTTATTTTATTGTATTTAATGTTTATGCTTTGACTGACTTTGACGGAAGAATCGAGAAGACTGCTAAAATATTTTATTGTGTTTTAATTGTCCAATTTTTAATTACTACGGTGACATCTAACTTTTGATATTTCAACTGGTTTATTTGTAATTTGTACTATTTAGTACGACATGTATTCATGGTTTGTGTGGCTGTTCTAGTACACACAGTTTTCAATATGATTATAATTTTAGATGGAACATATTGGTACATTGATCAATTTTCTAGTAGCATTGATGTTTGCCGTGCAACACCACCGCTATCACCAATTGTTACGTTTTTGCTTATTCGCGGTTTATATCACTTACTCTTCATTTACAACAATAAACCATTCTTTATTTTAACTACAATAATTCACTTCTGATAACAATTTTAATTTCACTAGATTAGCCGCTTACCACTGGTGTTATGACACTAATCTTTTTTAACTCTTTCGCGTTTAAAATACAACTCAACGACTAAACGCCGCTTAAAATATACCAAAATTGCATGTATCTCAAATATTCTATTTTTATATAATTTCATTTTACTCTTCGAGATGTCACTACGCTATTCTTTTGTTTTTCTATAAAACATAATTTGCTCAATTGCTCTTAGTGCTAATTCTACTTAATAGATGTCTAAAGATATAACTCTAGAGAAATCATAACAATAATTTGCCAACAATAATTATAGTTTAGTAACTTTCAACCAAATTTAAATTGCAAAATCAATTAAATAAGTAAACATATAATTTGGTGATTACTTCACGACGTTTGTATTTTTACTATATTTACAAAGATGACTTTTATATGTCTCTGAGACTTTTTACCTAATGGATTGCAACATTACTCCCACCATAAGCCGATTCTCTTTGATTACGATAAAACAAAGTAATTGCTCGTCTTTGAACCCTTTATTATTTTATCTTTGGTTCATCCGGTCACTCGATACCTATAATTCCTGCATATCTGTTTTCTTTTTGATGCCGTCCACATAATGCTGCTTCATTATGCTACTGGACATTCCTATAATACTGCAGAACAGCTTGTTCTGACTGGACAACACTTTGTTATATCATGCATCACCAATCAATATGTCAAGCATTGCTCTTTGTTACAGTAAAGGTGCCTGTACAAGTTCAGATTTCAATATATTTAAATATAATCATTTATCCAATCAAATTACTGAAATATTACTGTCATGTGACCAATGAATAAATCTGGGGCCATATTCTCGAATTATACAACCATTTTGCTCATGTGTATAACTGTCAAAATTCATAACTGTGAAATCAAAAATATGTCAAATTCCATACCAAAAAAAAATTTTCCTAGTTTAGAATGTGTGCGAATCGGTTAAAAAGTTAAATATTTTAACTGTGGTAGAAATAAAAATAAATAAAATTAATGACTAATAAATTTTTTATCTATAGTTATACGTTGCTCAAAATGTCAAAAGTTAATATGATTAAAATTTTTAACTGCACCGCGACCAGTTAAAAATTTTGTGGTGAATAAAAAATTATAATTTTAACTTTTTAAATTTTTACGCGGTTTAATTTCGTTTCGGGCACAGCCTATTGGATATAATATGCATGTGACATTTTTCCCTTTGTAAGATAATTTTCATAATTTAATTTTGGTTTTCTATTTATTTTATATTAGATGTAATTAATTTTTTTTTTTAATTACTAAAAGGAAGTAAATATAATGTCCCTTCATCTATATAAATTAAATTATTTAATTACAAAAATGTATTTCATATTAAAATATTATTCATATATGTATTGAGTTTTTGTTATTTCTTGTTGACATTCAAAACATAAACAAAAATGGACTAAACTCAATTCACCACTCTATGGAGTGCAATGAAGTTAGATAAATTATGTAAATGGTGAACAAAAAATTCCAAACAGGATTTTTAGTTACATGTGAAATTTATATGTGGATATACCAAGGGAATTTGATAGGGAATTTGGGCACTTGTCAACATGTGGAAATATCAGAGAAATTCAAGAATAGAGGCCTGATCATCAAATCCGATAGTATCGTATGACTTTCTTTTCAAATGTTGAAAGATTTTTGCAGACGTTGGGACACTGGGCCCAGCTTTTGCTTCCGGAGGTAAGCATCGGTTTTATTAATGCTTTATGAAGCCTGTAAATTATTTTTCGATATCATAGGGATGACCCGAGGTATTTAAGGTGTTCCACACAGCTGTAGTAATGGTGATTAGTTCTAAAATTTGCCCTGGACATGTTCCTAGAACTTTGTCTTGATACAGCTTTTCTTTAACGTACTCAAACGCCAGATTGAATGAGATAGGAGCAAGATTTTCCTCTCTCACACATCTTATTATATCTCAAATGGTTAATTTGCATAAAAGTATGAGTTTCTCTGGGATGTTAAGGCATATGAGCGCAGACCAAAAGTTTCCACGGTTTATGCTATCAAATGCTTAATAACTTGACAGCAGTGGTTAAACGGTGGGTTTAAATCGATCTCGTGAAAGGGGTTCATCTAGCGAGTATAACGTTAGCAAATACTTTGTTTACAGTATATTTAAGAAGGCTATACCGAAGTAATTCTTACAGTTTAGAGGTAGCTCTTCTTGATCCTAGATTCCAGGAGTTACAGATCGTAGAACTGATTTGCAAGGTTTCCTCCTCCATTTTTAATTATCTCTACGAGAACTTCATCGAGACCCAAAGATTTGCCACTCCTTAATTTATTGATAGTGGCCTCTGCATTTTATACTTTGGGGTGTGGAACTAAATTATCCACATCTGACGGCTCTGATGAGTTAAACCATTACTCTTATTTAGGAGGTTTGAAAAGACTCGGTATTAAGTGCCATACCGAGAGAACATCAGTTTAATTTATTCTCAGTTCACCATTGCCATCCCTGCAATGGTTTTAGATTCTTTGATTTTAAGTCCAACGGAACCTACAAATCGTAGAAATCAACCCAGTAGTTCTTGAACATCGTTACCATTAAGTCAAATCACACATATTCTCAGTTTTGATACATCAGTGCGACTACATTACACTCATTTATTTCACACCTGAGCATATGTATGGCTAAAGACTAGTAAGTTATGATCTATACTGCCGGTAAAATTTTTGTATTTTAATTTTTTATGCTAAATTTAATGGGTAGCGAATTTATGGATTTTTTTTAAGAGTTGGTGGAATTATTCATTATATGTATCCAAATTGGCGTCAATATTTTTTTTTTAATTTAAATTATCGACTAAAAATTGTATTATGTGTTTTTAGTTGACAACAGCATTCACGACATTTTAAGTTCAATCGATATTATATAATGTATATATGACACTCGCGTATGTGTAACGAGCTTATCAAAGTACATGAGTATATTGTGCCCAAATTATATTTTGATTACATTAACCTTTTATGATTTTAGGGCAAAAAAAAATGTTTAACATTTTATGACTTTATACGTCCTATGAAATTCGACAATGGCGGGTTTTTTTACCATTTTACAAAAAGCTTTTATTATATATAAAAGGACCAATTCAAAACATAATTTATGACTTTGGATCGATGAATTTTTATTTGTCTTGTGCATGAATCTATACAGGTTCTGTTATTCTTATTTCGGTTGTAAAAAAACATGTATAAATATAAAGGGTTTTCCAATTTTTTCGTTTGGATGTTATACCTGGATATTATACTTTTGGACACCTTAGTTTAACTCGGTCGCTGAAAGCCAAGTGGTATAGTGTTCCAAGAGAAATTGTGGTTTCAATTTTTGTTCGCTTCGATAATGCAGCTGAGTTGATGTCGTTATGTAAATTTATGGGTCTTTTCCATGCTTAAGGATTCTGTACACTGGCTGTTGGTGTATGTTCTGCTGCATTAAGATTTATGGCGCTTATAATTATATTATTTTAGGTCACTAACAATAAGAACGGGCTTCCGATGTCCTGACAACAAAGGTATGGTTTATAGAGTGTCTAAAATGATAGGCATTCCATTACAACTTTAACAAGATATTCTTTTAAATTTTTTAGGAGCTCACAAACTCCTGTCCCAAATCCGATCACGCTAATTATCCTACCAATTTTTTTATCAAGGTTAATCTGGCCTCACTTCCTATGTCTATGTAACTTTCAATTTCTTGTCTATTTAATCGGCCTTTTTCAGAATCGTGTCAGTGATCGTTTACGTTGTCCGCATACAAAACCTGCTTTCTCCTGGTAATACTCCCTGAATAAAATGGACATGTTGAATCAGATCATAAACAAATTTAAATCTAAAAATTTCAATATGAAAACCTTTGTATGTCCAATGTATGGTTGCTAAGCTTGAAATTTTAAATGTTAAAAGGCATAAATAGGGTTACTATTTATCCAATGTGGCCACCGCAGTATTGTTTACAACGTCCCTTCAATCTTACATCTACAATCGTCTCTCGCATCTTAGACGGGCTTAATCGCATGAACGGTAGAGCGTGCCTTACGGAATCTATATTGGTTTTCAAACAGACCTCCTTTGTTTCCAATGGCCCTGCAATCTTTTGCAAATGAGCCTCTCTAATATTTTACCAGCCGTATTCAGCAAGTAGATAGGGCTGTATGATGATGAATTGTCTAATGCCTTCGTTCCTTTCGGCAGAAGTACTAGCCGTTGGACTTCCTACTGCATAGGGTATAAGTTTTCCTCGAGGCCAGTATTACACAAGCTAACAAACCACTCCGGATATGCACATGAACGAAGCATTACTATTTCCCACTTTGTCACATGCTCTTAAACCCCCTCCATTGATACTGGAGGAATTACTTTTTATTCACTCCTTGGTTCGATGATGCTCACATAACCACATAATCAACAGGCTGTTCGCGAAATGACGTAAAGAAAATATTTTCCAACAATTCTGGGCACGACGGGCTGGCATTTTATGTGCCCGTGAACCTTGGCATAACTATTCTAAATGGCTTCAAAGATCCCAGCCATCATGATGTTTGCCATCATGCAAAATGCACACATTGGCTTGGTGATCGCTATGTGTGTATAGATCACTTACTTTCCATCTTAATATTTTAGTTAGGATGTCCTCACTTAATCACCTTTCGAGCTAACAGTATCCCTACAAAATGGAAAGGTGTTGCCAACAGTCAACATTAACACAAGAAGTAATATTAGTATTAGTAATATAATATTTTAGTTCTTATATTAGTATTTTATCTTTCCCATTCCACCACCCAGGCATTAAAGTTGCCCGCAATCTAGATAAAGTTATTATTGCGTACGACACTAATCAGACAATTTATGTAGCAGATCTTGCGCAGCTTCATAGTGATTAAGAATAAGTTATATTAACCTCATCTTCTCCGGTTTATTTGTTGCGCCTTCTGATATTTCGGACACTTCAAATACCGAAATATCACATATCCAATATCTAATATCAAATATTGAATATCGAATATTGAATATAGAATGTCTAATGTCGAATATGAAGTGGCGAATGTTAAATGTTTAATGTCGAATGTCGAAAATCGAATTTCCACCACGCGATAATGCGCTCAATGGGAGACTTCCACTCCACATGGGTGTCAAGTTTCGAATATCGAAGGGAATATCAAATATCGAATATTGAATGTCGAATATGGAGTGGCGAATGTCTAATGTTAGTTGTCGAATATGGATTGGCGAATTGAGAAAGTCGAATGACGAAATGTCGAATGTCGAATATCGAATGTCGAATATCGAAACATAAACTTCGAATGTCGAATGTCGAATGTCGAATGTCGAATGTCGAATGTCGAATGTCGAATGTCGAATGTCGAATGTCGAATGTCGAATGTCGAATGTGGAATATCGAATGTCGGACGTCGAATGTTGAATGTCGAATATCGAACGTCAAATGTCGAATGTCGAATATCGGATATCGAATATTGAATATCAAATATCGAATAATGAATATCGAATGTCGAACGTCGAATATCGAATTTCCACCACCCGATGACGCCCTCGACGGGAGACTTTCATTCCACACGAGTGTCAAGTTTCGAATATCGAAGTGAATATAGAATATCAAATATTGAATATCGAATATTGAATATAGAATGTCGAGTGTGGAATATGGAATGACCAGTGTCGAATGTTGAATATCGAATGACGAATGTCGAATGTCGAATGTCGAATGTCGAATGTCGAATGTCGAATGTCGAATGTCGAATGTCGAATGTCGAATGTCGAATGTCGAATGTCGAATGTCGAATGTCGAATGTCGAATGTCGAATGTCGAATGTCGAATGTCGAATGTCGAATGTCGAATGTCGAATGTCGAATGTCGAATGTCGAATGTCGAATGTCGAATGTCGAATGTCGAATGTCGAATGTCGAATGTCGAATGTCGAATGTCGAATGTCGAATGTCGAATGTCGAATGTCGAATGTCGAATGTCGAATGTCGAATGTCGAATGTCGAATGTCGAATGTCGAATGTCGAATGTCGAATGTCGAATGTCGAATGTCGAATGTCGAATGTCGAATGTCGAATGTCGAATGTCGAATGTCGAATGTCGAATGTCGAATGTCGAATGTCGAATGTCGAATGTCGAATGTCGAATGTCGAATGTCGAATGTCGAATGTCGAATGTCGAATGTCGAATGTCGAATGTCGAATGTCGAATGTCGAATGTCGAATGTCGAATGTCGAATGTCGAATGTCGAATGTCGAATGTCGAATGTCGAATGTCGAATGTCGAATGTCGAATGTCGAATGTCGAATGTCAAATGTCAAATGTCAAATGTCGATTGTCGATTGTCGATTGTCGATTGTCGATTGTCGATTGTCGATTGTCGAATGTCGATTGCCGAATGTCAAATGTCAAATGTTGAATGTCGAATGTTGAATGTTGAATGTCGAATGTCAAATGTCAAATGTCAAATGTCAAATGTCAAATGTCAAATGTCAAATGTCAAATGTCAAATGTCAAATGTCAAATGTCAAATGTCAAATGTCAAATGTCAAATGTCAAATGTCAAATGTCAAATGTCAAATGTCAAATGTCAAATGTCAAATGTCAAAAGTCAAAAGTCAAATGTCAAATGTCAAATGTCAAATGTCAAATGTCAAATGTCAAATGTCAAATGTCAAATGTCAAATGTCAAATGTCAAATGTCAAATGTCAAATGTCAAATGTCAAATGTCAAATGTCAAATGTCAAATGTCAAATGTCAAATGTCAAATGTCAAATGTCAAATGTCAAATGTCAAATGTCAAATGTCAAATGTCAAATGTCAAATGTCAAATGTCAAATGTCAAATGTCAAATGTCAAATGTCAAATGTCAAATGTCAAATGTCAAATGTCAAATGTCAAATGTCAAATGTCAAATGTCAAATGTCAAATGTCAAATGTCAAATGTCAAATGTCAAATGTCAAATGTCAAATGTCAAATGTCAAATGTCAAATGTCAAATGTCAAATGTCAAATGTCAAATGTCAAATGTCAAATGTCAAATGTCAAATGTCAAATGTCAAATGTCAAATGTCAAATGTCAAATGTCAAATGTCAAATGTCAAATGTCAAATGTCAAATGTCAAATGTCAAATGTCAAATGTCAAATGTCAAATGTCAAATGTCAAATGTCAAATGTCAAATGTCAAATGTCAAATGTCAAATGTCAAATGTCAAATGTCAAATGTCAAATGTCAAATGTCAAATGTCAAATGTCAAATGTCAAATGTCAAATGTCAAATGTCAAATGTCAAATGTCAAATGTCAAATGTCAAATGTCAAATGTCAAATGTCAAATGTCAAATGTCAAATGTCAAATGTCAAATGTCAAATGTCAAATGTCAAATGTCAAATGTCAAATGTCAAATGTCAAATGTCAAATGTCAAATGTCAAATGTCAAATGTCAAATGTCAAATGTCAAATGTCAAATGTCAAATGTCAGATGTCAAATGTCAAATGTCAAATGTCGAATGTCGAATACTGAATGTCGAACGTCAAATATCGAATTTCCGCCACTTGATGTGCCCGATGGGAGACTTCCACTCCACATGGGTGTTATGTTTCGAACATCGAAGTGAATATCGAATATCGGATATGGAATATCGAATATCGAATTTCAAATATTGAATAATGAATATCGAAAGTCGAATATCGAATATCGAATATCAAATATCAAATATCGAATATTGAATCTAGAATGTCGAATTATCGAATAAGAAATGGCAAATATCGAATATCGAATATCGAATATCGAATATCGAATATCGAATATCGAATATCGAATATCGAATATCGAATATCGAATATCGAATATCGAATATCGAATATCGAATATCGAATATCGAATATCGAATATCGAATATCGAATATCGAATATTGAATATCGAATATCGAATATCGAATGCGAAATGTCGAATGTAGAATGTGGAATGTCGAATATTGAATGTTGAATGTCGAATTTTGAATGCCAGGAGTCAAATATCAGATGTCAATTGTTAAATTTTAAATGTAAAATGTTCATTCAAAATAGACTATTATGCATCAAACAATATTATAGATTCGATTTTACCTAATCAATAAGGATTTTGTAGTGAATACTGTGAAGTCATCAGATATTAAAACCCCTTTTTTATTGTTTATATTTTTCATCTGCCCGCACCATATTTTCAGACATCTTATGCAGGCGTCAAAGGGAATCTGGTCATGGATTCTATACTTCAACAGAAGGTTTTTATTTTCACTCGTTTCTGATTTTTTACGATGTCTCTTTGTAAGTGACACCCTGTCGATATCTATATACAACAAAAGGTTTTTATTTTCACTCGTTTCTGATATTTTACGATGTCTCTTTGTAAGTGACACCCTGTCGAAATCTATATACAACAGAAGGTTTTTATTTTCACTCGTTTCTGATATTTTACGATGTCTCTTTGTAAGTGACACCCTGTCGATATCTATATACAAATACAACGCTAAAGATGATAATGATGGATGTGGGACTAGGATTCACTAAAAAAATAATTATTTAGATGTGACTGATCACCACAAAATTTTTAATTAATTAGTTGAAAAGGGATGTAATCTTGTTGTGTACCATTTTGTGATTTATGAACATATTATACGATGACTGTTAAAACCTCATTTTATCGTTGTGATTAATTTGAACATATAATTGATGATGTTGACACATTGTCGTCAAATCCTGGATGAATATTTTTTTTTACTACCTCGTAATTTTTTTTTTATTAACCCACGAAAGGCATAAACAGATTTACATCTTTTGTGACGATGGAAAACGACAGAAACGGTCTATTCGAAATTTTATAGTCGTTCAAAATTACAGGGTTATCTATTACTACGTATTGAAATGACACCAAATTGATTCTAAATTTGTATAGTATGCGTATAGCATTGCGCCAATGGAGCATTTCTAATTTTTTAGGTATAAGCAGTGCCGCACTTCTCATAGGTTTCTTCAAATGGAATGGCCGATATTAAAACATGATGATATTTCGTAAATGTTAAACCACAATATTTTTTCACAATATATATATATATATATATATATATATATATATATATATATATATATATATATATATATATAGATATATATATATATATATATATATATATATATATATATATATATATATATATATATATATATATATATATATATATATATATATTAACTATATTTAATTAGTTAGTTAATCAACACTATTTAGCAATGATATTTCTTAGCACTCTAATAATGGTAGTTACATGTCATTAAATTCTGGGATTTCTAATTTTAATAGGTTTTCTGATTTTATTAGTTTTTAGGTTACTGATTCAATATTCGTCTAAATTGCTTTATGTTGTGTGTGCTCGTTAATTTTTCTACTTAAGATTTTCTATAATACGACGACTATGAGTTTGAAAAATGATAAATTGAATTTCTTTTACTAGCTTTAGTTTCAATAAGGTTTTCAGGATGGAAATAATGATTAGAGAAATGTCAGTACAGTGCCAATTTTTATGCTGGAATATTATAGTTGATTTTTACGGAGCCACTGCTCGTCCATAATGTTAAACCAAGTCGATCAGAAATTGATTGATTGCTTGATTGATCTTCCAGTTGACAGCGGGCCTTTTCCTACAGTCGGTTTACATGCATACCGGTAAGCGACACCTTGACGATCGTACAGCACAAGACAAAACAATTCAAAATTACCTGCCACCTATTTCCAAAAGTATCAGGATATTTCTTAAAATTTCAATTATCAATTATCAACCCCCTTTTAAGACTACCACTAATGGATTCAATTTCATTTTATCAGTTTACCGGTTGTTCATTTGATTTTAGTGTTAAATCAATTTTTGGTACAGTCAATATAAGCTATACTCGTTACGTGTTAGTTAAAAAATCGATACCAACATAACAAAACATTAGGCAATCATCATATGTGTATATTAGATGATAATAGACACATGTACAAGAACTATAAAAATGAATTTTAAAATAATTAAAAATTATAACTGAACATATCACATATGACAAGTTGTATTATATATGGGTGTGGTATCTAACAACATAAGCGCCTGCAATAGACAGCAAAACGAAATTTCGTTCTAATATTCTAATTAAACCACTTAACTATTTACTGTATCCATATTCTGTATAAATATGTATGTGAAAAATTGAAAATGGAAAATGGAAACATTTTCTTTTACTTGTTGTTTATTTTTGTCTTCGCTTTATAACGATTCACATTTTGTTAGTTTAAAGTATAGACATAAAGGCGCTAGTTTATGTGTTGTGTATATATAGTGGTTCATGTGCGCTAAATGTTATGAAAACATAAGAAAATTTTCTTAGTTTGCCATGACTTTGTAGAAATTTACTAGCAACTGGGCTATTATGACTACTGGTATAATAAACAAAACTCTATTTTAGTGTCACGTTTTGTCTGTTGTCATGATTATTTGCTGTCTTTTTGCTTAAGACATTTTAATTTTTGTTGTTCTGGATGGTAAATCATAACATGGCACGTGCAAGTTTGCGACACAATGGATGCCAACACAATCGACTGTGCAAAACCGGTCTTCCCGCAATAGCTGCCAGCAAACTACTCAACATGCGACAAACTATCTGGATGTTTTCAGGATTTGAAATAAAGGGCCAAGAGAAAAAGATACCGATGAAGAAGAAAGGATTGTGACTGTAGAAAATCTTAATCCCATTGGGAAGAAAACTAATGCAAGTGAAGAGCAGTCTATACTACATCAAAAGCAAACTTAACAAATCAAGCATCAAAAGGTATGGAAAATAAAGAGAGTGACAAAATAAACGCGATAGTTGAAGTAACTAAGCAACACAAAGTGTTAATACCTCTGTGTAGTTATCAAATTTTGCCAAAGTCAAACAACCTTTTAAATCAAGATCAGGTGGCAGGAACATCACCTAATGGACCAAACGACACTAAGAAAAATAGATTAGAAATCCATAGATGGAATGTATTCTTTAATGGAGAATGTAATTGTATAGCTATAGAGCGATTTGTGTCCAGGGTTGATAAGTTAGCAGTAGCAAACAATATTAAGAGCACAAAAACAGAGTTTTTCGAGTATTATAACGAGATTTTGTCAATTGTCGTTACCGTTGCAGACTTCAATGTTGGAAACTGAGATGCCAAACCTTCTTATTAGGAACATGAGACCCGGATTGCAGTTTAACTTCACGGGCAGCATTTTCCTGATATTTCTTTGTTAGTTATAATAGAGCAATAACAGTTGAAGACACGGGGAATCGGATAGGATGAGTACCAGAGTTGTCCTTTCAAAACAGACGCCAAGCTAACGAAATTATCACACCACGTGAATTTACAGACATAATAAATCAATATGCAAGAGATAGACCTGAAAGGCAGAGCCAAATTGAGTTCGTGTGGGCTATGAACGGGGTAAGTGCAATGAGAATGAATAATAATCGAACATTTAGCTCAGGTAGAAATGCGTTTTGGAATTGTGGAAATATTACTCAATTTTTAAAAGATTGTAGTGTGCCTATCACAACAAGGTTTTGTTTTGGATGTGGCGCTAAAAATATTATCAAGGTAAGTTACCAGAAGTGCCGAAATAACCGTAGCTCGGAAAACTTTCCGAAGGGTGCTAGAATCTTTGGTGCCATGGGATCTCAAAACACAGAAATCAACTCTCCGAAACCCTATCTCCAGAAAGCCGCAACAAATACAGATCCGGAACTGTATTGTATCCTTCGCAGGGAGCCACAATAGATTTCACACATCTACAACCAATTTCAAAGTCCACACAGACATAATCTCTCGAGAACACATGTGCCATTAGAAGTCTAAAGTGATCTCCACAAATTGTGATAGAAGACCTTATGCTAAAGCTGAAATCCGTATCAGGACTTGCTAGATAGTGGTGCTAATATATCTGTACTAGGAGCCGGTGCCGAAGAATTTCTCACACAAAACCTTACGTCATTACTATCAGCCACCTGGTGAGAAGCAACGCATTATCGGGCACATTTTGCCGGAAATTTTATATGCAGGAAAAACAAAAACTATGCGTTTATATATTGCTCCCGACCTAAGTCAGCCACTATATCTAGGAATTGGTTATTGGGAACTATTTGGCTTTATTCCACAAATAATAGAAGAATTATCTTAGATTGTCCAGCGAGTCAAACCTTAATCCACCAAAGTAATGTCCACCTTCCCATCTTTTGAGCAGAATGGGTTATAGGAAAGACGAATTTTCTAGAACATTCAATCAAGGTAGAAGATACTACGCCGGTGAAACAGAGATACTTCTCAGTATCTCCTTAGATACAGGAAGACATTTATAAGGAATTAGATCGAATGTTATCTTTAGGGGTATATTAGAAGAAAGTAGCTGCTCTTGGTCATCTTCAGTAACACGAGTGGTAAAAGCGAATGGAAGGTTTCGGTTATGTTTCGATGCCAGAAAGATCAACGCAGTCACTGTAAAAGCCGCCTATCTGTTACCGCTAATTGCGCGTTTAAACAAAACGAGATTCGACATAGACGTAATATGAAACTACACCGGTGGTCAAGAATAGAATTCACTCCTGAAATAGTATGTGTTAATCGAAAATTTATATAAAAAATGAATTATTCTGGTCAAGACAGAGATACTCAAGGGGATCCCGATAAACAAGAATTATTATAATCCAGCAAAAACTTTTAAAGAATTCAGGTAAAGAAAACGATTAAAGGAGGTGTCAAGGGTGGGGAATATCACGCTTTTTGAGTTAGCTCGCGCAAGGCCACGAAGTACAAAAGTAACTTCTTCATATCACACCACCAATCTTGAACTCAACTATAGAAGTGCCAGAAGGATAAGATCACATATTTTTTGGGTACTACATCAGCAAATAAAATTTTCTATAATCTCTAGTATAATTGCCAGTATAATGTCAACGGACGACCTTACCCAAATATTCTTGTACACGATAAACCATATGGTGGATCACTGGACAGCCGAGAAAATATTTTGGTGTTAGGAAGAGGTAGGTAGCTTCCTAATATCCACTTTCTATTCTAGCTGTCAAGAGGTAAAAAATCATATTACGCAACTGAACTTGTTTTAGGTCATATATTTGTGCCTAAAGCCTTTGCGGGCAGACGCACATTCTTAAACTACAAAAAGCACCAAACTTAAGCCAATCTTTATATTTGAGAGTATACTATTGGAACCTCTGGTGTTCAAATTCCTAATATTGAGTTGGACCGCATGCTTGCTCTTGGAGTGATGCAGTAGAGAGTACTCAGTAATTATAGGAGTAGTCCTATTACTTTGGTTCGAAAGGCAATTAATGGTAAAACTCGATTGAGCATTGACGCCAGGAAATTGAATGCGGTCGCAGTAAAAGATGCATCTCCCTTTCACTCATCGATGGATTGCTGGGACATCTCGACAGAACAAGATTTATTACAAGTCTTCAATTGAATTCTGGTAAAGTTCTTTGGATGAGTGGTCCAGGGATAAGACTGCCTTCGCTTTGTAAATCACTGCAAACAATGTGTTCCGAATGAGCTCCTTCACCAGGTTTTTGTCTATCTGGACGATCTTTTAATTACGACTATAAATTTCGAAAAGAGTATAAGTTTGTGTTGGGAGAAATTCGGTATTTGGGATATATTGTAGGAGACAGTATCGTTAACGTTGACTCTGATAAAGTCACGGCCATTACTGCTTATCGAACTCCAAAAAAACATAATTTCATCTGAAGCTATGTATCCGTTGAACTAACTAACTTATTGAAAAAAAAAACTCGATTGGGATCTGGCAGCTGAGGTGTCTTTCAAGAATATTAAAAATGAATTATCTATAGATACGTCCCTTGTTCTGTGCAATGCGGATTATAATCAGTTTTTCTAAGACCAATGTGATGCATCAATTGGAATAAGCAGTGTTTTGTTCCAGAAAGCGAATTGTGGCGACGAGAATACAATTGCTTTTGTATAGGTGAAACTCAATTCCACTCAGTGGCAATACTCGTCACAGAACTTGAGTATTTTGCTGCTGTTATATCCATTAAAGAAATTCTTTTAGTATCGTAGAAGGTTTTCCTTTCACACACTAAGCCAAATATGAATTTTAAAGGAAATTTAATATAAACAGATTGAGAGATACTGAATTAAGAAACAATCGGAAGAAATCATCAAATCTGCTTAGAAGAGAGCAGCAAATCAAAACATGCGAGCACTATCCAGTATGTAAGAAAGGTCACTGGCCAAATTATTGGATGCTACTGGTCAAGCCTGAACAACTAATGAAGCACATACAACATAACTACTATAAGCGCATTAACAAAAAACTGGTAAGAACAAACAAATTCTCGACAATTACGATCCTTAAAAAAATTGACCTAAGAGAGTTCAAGAACCG
This sequence comes from Tipula confusa, assembly GCA_963556175.1. NCBI lineage: Eukaryota > Metazoa > Arthropoda > Insecta > Diptera > Tipulidae > Tipula > Tipula confusa. Next base: position 95,729,678 of record OY744475.1, read on the forward strand.
GCAGGGGTATATCCGTCCTTAGCACCACAGTAAAAAGCACCACAGAATCTCAATCTACAGTCAATGCCAAACTAAGTAATGAAAAAGCTGTTTTAGGACCAGAAAGAAGTGAACTGACCACATCAACTAAATCTGAAGCATCACCGAATAATCGAATGAATTGAATTCTCCACTCATACCTGCTGTTCGTCGATTTCGCACGCGCATTTGACACGATAAATAGGAACGCAAAATGAACGCACTTTATGAAATGGGCATCTCTAAGAAATAGGAATACAAATTGAAACATAATGCAATACTCGCGGAATAAGGCAATGATGCGTAATCTCGCTAATAATCTTCGGTATTTAATAGATGTTACCTGGTAAACTTAATGATCTGGATTGCGCAGATGATAAATGCATGGACACTCACAAACACTCTGATATGCGGCATAAAGAACGATAGCTGATCCTTTTCTGTCTTGCAACACGCAAATTCGAATGTTCAACTAGTGTGTAAAATCTGTACTACTCTAGGTGTGTGAGATATGGAAATATAAGCCAGACACCAAAATGAACATCGAATCATCGTGACTCTGCACAAAGTCACAAAGTAGTTGGACTTTGAGGCCGAACTGAGGAAACGGAAATGGCGATGGATTAGTCACACACTAAGAAAACAGCCAAGTGCTTTAACTAGGATGTCATTGGACTGGAATCCGCAAGGGAAAAAGAAATTTGGGGGACCAGTAATAACTGGGAGAAAAACTGTGCTGGCGAAAGAATTTGATAAATCATTGGTGGAAATGAAAGCAGTTGACCCAATATAGAGTAAGATGGTCCAACCTAGTAGTCGCCATATGCTCCTAAATTAGAGATAAATGAAAGCAATTTAATGTAGCGCAGATGTGCTTTGGCTTAGGACACGTGGTCGAGAAAGCCAACCATCGAATATTTTTGATCTTAAAACTTTAAAATATCAGACACTATAGTTCCGTATTTTGGATGAGCCTGCATAAGAGTATATTTCCTGTGGATGCTTTGGCTCAATTTGATGAATGCCGATTTATGATGTAGATTATCAATATATTTCAAATGCTCTTGCAGTGTTCTGTTATAATATTTCCAATTTTTTTTTTTGCTTTGTTAGAATTGAAATATCTGCTTTATAGTCACAGTGTAACTCCATGTAAACTCCAAACATTCACACCCAATAGTTCATAAACATGCATGCAACTGTAAAACATCCTGGATTATTGGATTTAACTTATTACCATTTCCGTAATCAGCGGTATGCTGTCTTAAGTAGCTTGATATAAGCTAAAAACATCCAATGTGTGTATTACTTACTGGCGGTGCAATCTAAATACTTACTGCAATGCTCTTTTAAATGGAAATATTAACGTCAGCCACATAAATGACATCGTTTTCTAGACTCCTTTGTGACATTCTGAAAAACGCTTTAATTCTTGTTGCTTGCTTTGGGTGTTTCATCCACTTACTTTTGTTTCTGGTTATGGGTTTTAAATGATCGAACTGTTTTTGTTACACTGATATGTTAGTGTTCCTGACACAGTGGGTGATATTAAGCTGTCTTAACAAACCGCTCAAACTTCTCGCAACATGCAGCGTTCTGTATGAAGAAAAAGTCCAATAAAATTTCACTTTTCCATGGAAAACCACAAAACGGATACAGTAACAATCAGCAAGAGACCGAGCAATTGGTGCAGAAGTTAAAATTTGCGGTGTTTGAGAGGTACCGGGTTCGAATCCCAACAGGGAATGGTTTCAAAAAGGGTTTTCAGCACCTGATTAACGGTAATTACCGAAAAGGTAAAGCATGAGATGGCAATCTACCGCCAAGTAATATTACCAAAAAATTATACAAAATTACGAGCAGCATGAAAGATATCGAAACTATAAAAATTTCTCGGTATCCTAAGTCATCCACTAGCACAAATTTACGAAAAACGCAGATGCTTTCGATCCAGCTCGTGTAGCTATTCTATATCCAAAGATCATAAAACCAGTCGGTAAAGTGCATATATAGCAAAAATAAAAACAAAAGTTTCATTAAGCAACTATCATTGACGCGTTGGAAACTGCGTGCTCCGAATTACTATTGTGCCTTAATTTTTGCGTTTACTCATAAGAAAAAAAACATTTTACCCATTCATGTTCCAGATGTCGGGTCGATAGAATATCGTCATATTTAGAATAAATATACGACATTTAGGCGATTATACATATAAAAATATTTTGATTATTTTAAAACGATACCAGGAGCGACATCTAGCACGTCAATGGGCTAACATACTATGCATCTAAGCAAAACCCCGCTGATTTTTTGTCTCGTGGCTTGCTAACCGTGGAATAAATAATGTTGATCACTGCATCAGTTTCTCGGCTAACCCCTTTTTTAATTTCGGTACAGTTTAAAACTTACAGTTCTGATATAAGCGATAAAACTGGTTCGGTTAAACGACGATAAAACTTTTTTTTAATTTTAGTAATATTCTTGCATATGGTTTTCAAATACTGAAGCATTAATTTTTTTTTATAGTTGATCGTTTAATTTTTAATGTTTCGAATTCCATTATCATAAAAAAATAAATTGGATTGATTTTTTATATAGGAAACATATATCCATATATGCATTAAACTTTCAAAATATTTATATCAATTTCGATTAATTGTAAGGTACAACACATTCTGTTTGAATACGTTCGTTGAAAGCTACCAGCACATTACTCTGTTATGTTTGAAAATGGACCAATGTATCGGAAAGGCGTTACTCCCGAAAACACTATCTCGGCAATATTCTTCGAGAATATTGAAAACTATTCGAGACCAACTATTCGAGACCAACATTTTACAATTATAGAATTAATACTTCACTAAGTTGCTTTTGGGTCCCTGTGTTTGGGGGTACTACCATGTCTCGTAAAAGATTTCTAAATGAACATATTATCTTTCGAATTCCACCACATCATCTCTGGCTTGTCGTAGGAGACGACTAAATAAAGGTTGGACCGCTGGGCTGACTACCCGCATCCTTAAAAAACTTAATTGTTAACAATATCAACAAAATAAAATATGGATACCACTAAAATTTAAAGGGATAAGCCCTCGGTCTTGTTAAAGGACACACAATTTACTGTCGGTACATGGGACGTTCAGTCGCTAAGAACACCAGGATGGTGCACTATATCAGCCATGAAAGAGTATCGCTTGAAACTCGTTTCTCTCCAAAAAACTCGATGGCCAAAAAGTTTACAATGAAGATGAGCTCAGCAATCTTGGAGATGGTTTTATTCTTAGACCCAAGGTGAAAAAAGCTATTTTGGATTTGTAGCTTGGATTTCAGCTACGTTTACGTAGAATTTTGCAGACGGAAAAAGCGTGAATAGACCTAGGTATATCGCCTTCCGGAACCAGGATGGAAATCTCCATATAAACATCGATGCACTGCTCGACAAATGGAAGGAACATTTATCTGGTTTACTGAATGTTCAACAAGTGTCAAATGCTTTATTTGAAAATTGTCAAATACAGACTGCAAAGATGTGCATAGAAAACACATCTGACGAGGAGTTCACATTGGCCATGCAGAGACCAAAAAACCCGTTCTTCTGGGGTTGATTGCATTAACTCCTCGCTCTTGATATTCGGAACTTGTTCAATTAGTATGGCAAAGAAAAATTATGCCTGATGATTGGAAAGTGGCCGCATTGTGCCCTATCCTTAAAAACGGAGATCGCTCATGGAGTTAAAAATAACTTCATGTTACGTGCCCAAATCAAACCATTGCTATTATAGAAGGGGTATTAATCGCTTAGTCAATTCCACAAGCTCATTTATCCTTGATGGGGATTTTAACTGTCGTCATTCATTTTGGAACTCTGATAAGTCTAATAAAAGTGGACAAACCTTATTTGTCTTGCTTAACAGCCGTGCGAATTTTGTCTGACACTCTCCAGATACACCATCCTACCATCATAATACTAAAACCAATAGTACTCTTGATTTACTTTTAGCAAGTAACGAAGTTCCTGTAACCTACATTGGATCCAAAAATGAACTCAATTCGGATCATTTTTCATTTTCATAAAACTTTTGGGACTTCGGTCAACATTCAAGAATCAGAAGAGATTAATAAGAGTATGCATCTTATACAAAACTAGGCGCTTAGTTGTTCCATGTATCAATTGACGAGATAAAAGGCATTATAAATAACAGCCGACCTCTTAAAGCACCCGGCCAAGTTTCAATCTTCAATGTTTTCTAGTATTTATGCTGACAGCGAGAGCATTACATAAAGGTATCACTCATCAAAATTGACCCATTATTACGTATTTTATGGCATAATTTATGAATATTCGTAATTTTGTGGGCTAATCCCTTGCCTGATTTTTTGGCTCCAAAATAATTTATGAAAATGTAGGCATAATTCATAAGGAAATAGACTTGCTTCATTCAGGTATAAAATTAACTAGAGGCAAGTTAGTGAATTTTTTTCCATTTTAAGATAGTTCTTGAATTATGAGGGTCAGTGGGCGGCTCTCCAATGCGCCAATACAACATGACGCCAAACATCCCATAATATTACCAGGTGACCATCCAACTGTCATGAAATTGGTAACACATTTACATCGAAAATTACTACATGCTGGACCATCACAATTATTGTCACGTGTCAGACATCGATTCCAAATTCTGAGAGCCAATTAATAAGAAGTGTGGTCCACAAATGTATGAAATGCAATTAATGGGCCAGCTGACATACTCGAAGGTTACATTGGTAAGGCCGTTTCTTAAAACGAAGTGCATCAACAAAGAAATCCAAGGATCATCGAGCATTTAAAATTGGTTACCAACCTCAGTGCTGCGACGTTTCTAGCTGCTTTACGAAGATTTCATGCTATTAGAGGAATTCGCTTTCGATATTTATTCCGACAACGGAACTAATTTCAAGTCTGAAGGGGCCATTAATAAATTAACCACTTGGACATCCAAACAAGGTGCTAACTGGCATTTTATACCTCCTGCTGCACTTACTTTTGGAGGTATGTGGGAAGCCGCAGTGAAATCTACTAAGTTTCATATTCGACGAGTCATTGGCGACACCGTGCTGAATTACGAAGAATTACTTACCTTCCTGAAACAAATAGAAGCTGTTCTCAATTCTCGACCACTATGCAAGGATGACAATTCCGATGACCCACTTACACCAGCACACTTCTTGATAGGACAATTATTGACATTAGCACTCGAATCAAATTAAATTGATACCCTCAGAAATGTCCTATATTGTTGGCATAAGGTCAGATCGGCGACATTATAATATTGAAGGATGACAACGCACCACCAGCGAAATAGCCGTTGGCCAGAATTATTGAGATACATCCAGGAACAGACCAGTTGGTAAGAGTCGCCACAGTAAAAACTTCAAAGGGTAAATATAAACGAGCAATCCAAAAAATGTGCCTACTATCAAAAATTGACTCCGGTGAGTCAAGGGAGGCGGAATGTTGAAGGTTTCATCTAAAATAAACAAACTATTGAAGTTTTATAAAAAATCACACAAACAAAAAGTTGATGACACTATAGGATAAAACTTCCCAGTAAGGAAAAAAACTCACTATTAAAATTAATAATTTTATTTTTTAAAACGCACCTTTTATGTATAGTGAAATTACGGTTAAATTAATTTATAAAATAAATAAATTATTGTTGTACATATGGAATGATCGAGTTTACCTTTGTTTTGTCATCTCGTCTTTATTGTGATGTGGCGCTCCATCCTGTGGTGGTCACAGCAACCATTGTAATTCAGCAATGTGCTGAAATATAAATCGTGTTCGACTTCAAGTCGATCGTATGTCAATGTTATGTAAACAAACGACCGACATTGAAATGTCGCCAATTTGAATGTGTGCTGTGATGTTATGTAAATATATAATTACGTTAACTATTTGTACGGCTGAGAATAGTATACTCAACCGCTACAACACCGTCTACAAAACAAAATTGATTTTTTATATGTAAAATCATGATGTGTAATTTTTTCTTTTTTATATTCATTCTGCCATCTATTGTAAACTTTTAATTGTAACTTATTGTTTATGGCTTAAGTATTGCCACTTAATTTGATACTATAGTTTGTACTAAAACTAATACTATAACTCGGCCATCTATTGCACGTTTTAACTCAATATATGTAGATTGGGTATAATCATTTATAATATAATGTTTAACTACCTTATGTCAAACTTATTTGGAAGAACAAAAAATTATATACGCCCTCTTATCGCCACCATCGAACCGACAACATCAAGTCAAGAAAATTAAATTATTATAAGAAATCTAATCAAAATATTTTTCTTATCATCACCAAACTTCTGCAACCATGTTGCAGCAAAGTTGAGAACAAGCTATCAGGAACTTTTGCAATTAGGTCTGGTGGGAAGAAGATGCTCTGTACCCGATATTCTTCAATCTCATGAAATAATTTATCTTTCGTTAAAATGAAACACCTCAAGACAACATTTTGTACCGTCAGTTCAACCAGGTTCAGGCATATTGTGCAGATGTTATCTGTGTAATTGGACTAGATAGCAACGGTGTCAAAGTACTCCTGGATCCACATGTATGATTTTCATCAGCTTCTATTGGTCTCAAAATCAATAAGTCCAAAACAATATATATATGGTCATTGGTTTTAGAAACCAGCAAGAAGCAGTGGATTTTAGTAGTGGTACCCACACATTTGAAGAAGTGACAAGTTTCTGATACCTCGGGTCCCTTGTCACTCATGATAACTGTATCGGAGGGGACATTAAAGCGCATTTTGTCGCTGCGGTAACCATGTTTTATATGCCTTACGTCTACTGGTAAAGTCAAAATACCCTGCTAATGCCAACAAGCTGAAGTTGTAGAAAGTGTCGATCATGAAAGTGATGAGTGTTGGAGATGGTTAATGACATTCGAGAGAAGAATCATGCGCTTGATTTATGGCCACAAACGCTACGATGACGACACTTACCGAGTTTGATTCAAACACGATCTCGTTCATGATATAAAAAAATAACGATTAAGCTGCCTTGGTCACGATCTGCGAGCCGATCCCTCAGCCAGCAATGGCCTAAAAACCCGATTATTATTATTTATTTATAAAATTTAAATTTTGCCACTAAAATATTAAAATTAAGCCCCGCCCACATTTTTATTTAAATGTTATATAAAAAATGTTTACTTTTGGTAATTTTAAAAATGTTGGTACTTTCATCTGTTGAGTTACAATTTCTAGAGCTTTTCTATTTTATATATTTTAGTCTTTTAGAATTGCTTTTATGGCTCACCCCAAGTAATATATTAACGGTATTATATATATCTACAGTAATCTCTGAGTACACAGCTGCATATAATCATTCCTAATTTTCAATTATTTTTTGTTTATGTACATAGCCCCAATAAATGTTCAATGTCCGCTCTACGGTGGATCAAATCCATTAATCTTATATAAAACACAAAATGTATAATTTACGGAAATGATGAAAATACTCGAATAATATCGCCTAAAGGTTATCCGGCCATGACACGTGATGGAGTGAAATTAATAATTAATGTGCGATATTAAATTATCATCATCACTCATCGTAATATTAACGTTTTGTAACTGACTACGGTATGTGTGTAGTACAGAAATAAAAAAAAAAAACATGAAAACCCTAAATAGTTTTTCACACAATTTTACAAAAGAAAAAAAAATTCCTTAAACGAAATTATTTCACACTGATCCATTTTCCTATTTTACTTGTCTGCCTGCCATATGAAAAAAAAAAAATGAAATTTTGTCTGTGGTTATGTGCCAGTCAAGTATATCTTTGTATTATTGTTTTGAAAGTTTTTTTTATGGTTTTTGACAGGATGAAAATTATTTTTTGACTTTTTTAGATGGAAAAAATTGGGTTTCTGGAAGTTTTTGTTAAATTGTATAAGTTTTAGATTTCCCAGAAGTCGTGTACGCCCGCACAATCGAATCAATTTTTTCAATCATTTATTAAGAAAACTTGCATGTTTAGACTTTCACGAAATAAACCATTTTACCTGTTCGGTATGTATTTTATTAGTATAACATTTAACTGGTACACATAGCTCTCTTGACATAATTTTTGGCCAACTCCTCGTAAACTTGTTCAAAACGAGTCACTCTAGTATTTTCCGGTCGTCTAGCAAACATAATTACATTGAAACAACAAACAAAATGTTATCGTGTTAAAACATAATTTTCCCAATTAACATTATAAACGAACGAATAGAATTATATGAAGTTATGATCACCAGCTAACGACCAACACAATTTTTTCCCCCATAAATATTTTATGTGTATTACTCGTATGCATTTAGAATTTACAGGTCAGTTTCATGGAAAATGTATGACACCTTAAATCACCTAATTTTCAATTATTTTCTTTGAAATACTCTTTATGTCACTAGTGCCTTTGTGTAATATGGTTTGGCCAAAACTAATATTACATTTACACATAATATAAATACACATTCATTAGAAAAAAACAGTTTACCCATTGATGTTCCAGATGTCGGGTTGATAAAATATCGTCAACATTTAGTATAAATATATGACATTTAGGCGATTATACATATAAAAATATTTTGATTATTTTAAAACGATACCAGTAGCGATATCTAACATGTCAATGGGCTAACATACCACGGTAGTACTATGTGTATTTATATTATGCTGCTGCCACTGCCATCGAATTGTTTGATTTCCTAGTATTAATTCTTGGATGTTTTTAGAAATTCTATTAACTTTTTCAAAAACACTGGTGTCGTGTTTTCTGCTACTATTTCCAGTAGATCTCTGAGGTATGCTTCTGCTACATCAATAATTGCTGGTTTGCTAAGAGGAATATAAAATGAGCAATTCTCTTCAGCTTGTCTACTGTATTGATCGTTTTTAGTTTTTTTATTTGTCAGACGTTTTATTGCTTCAGTCTTTAGTGCATCAGTAGTCGCTGTTATAATTATTGGTGAATGATCCGGCGATAAATCGTAACAATCTGTTGCCAAAGCATTTGTACGTGCAATGCCTTTAGTTATACAGCCTTTTAGATCTTTTTAGCCGTAGATAACCCAAACACTGTTCCTCCATAGTTTCATAGAGTTATTTTCGGTTCGGAGTCGTCAATCTTGAACCCCATTGAGTATGTCAACAAAAGTTGCAGGGATTATTTGTTTAGTTATTGTTAAGTGAGCTGTGAATAATAAGTATTGCATGGGGTTCCAATAATAATGCCTCAATTCACTACCTTGCGGTTCTATTGCCTTTATCTCGGTTAGATCAGTAGTGGCCATGTTTTGTTTAATCTGGAACATCCTTTGGGCTAAATAGTTTTCAAGAATTGCTTGAAATTGTTTAAGTAAAAGAGTTTTATTTTTGTAATTTAATCCTTCTTCACATACTTTGTCAAAAGCTTGCGCAATTTCTTTGCCAAGAAAACTGCCGAGCAATATTTCTTTTCTTCTATGGCAAGCTTAAATATATTTACATTTCTGTGTACCTGATCTATTGTGCCGTGCTGCTACCAAAATCTAAATTGGTGATCTAGTTTTAAATAATATAGGTTTTAGTTCTTATAGTAGTATCTTTTCAAAAAGCTTTGAAATTATCGGAAGTAGATTTGTTGACCTATACGACGCGACTTCGGTTTCTTGTTTACCTGGCTTAGGAATCATGATAATTTAAAATATTATCCATTTATGGCTATCCACATCTAAAAATTGTGTTAAAAATATATGTTATATATTTTATGCATCTATCTGGTAATTCTTTGATGATTTTTCCAGTTAGAAGATCATGCCCTGAAGCTTTCTTAGGATTTATACTGTTTTTGATAACCGTTTTGACGCATTTCCATTTTAATTTTACTGGATTTAGGGTCGACTCGTCTCTCGTAAACTGTGGTAGTACCTAGTCATTATTTTGTTCGTTTGGAGTAAACACTTTTTGTAGATGGTTAGAAAAAGCGATAGCTTTTCAAGGTCACAGTGGCCATCTAGCTTTCTTATAGGTGGGTTCGATAGCTCTGGCCTTTTTACATTTTTTGTTGCCTTTCATAGTGAGTAATCTGTTTTTTCTGTTGTTGTGAGCTCATTAAGGTATTCCTAAATTTTTTTCTTTCCGTAGCGCTTTTCTCAGAGCTTTATATAATTTCCATTTATATAAAGGAGATTGGTGAAGATGCCATAACTTTTGGTGTGTGAAGTGGGACATCCAAATGGCAATTTCCATCTACTATGTTTCTATAGAGAAACCATTTCGGTAGTTTGTTTGTTAAACGTTGAGGTGATTCAGTTTTAAATGTTTGGGTACTTAGTGTTACTATTATCGGTGAGTGATTTGATGATAAATAATCTAGGTTTTTCTCGTTTATTGCTTCGTTGAGTTGCCCGTGATGACAACCTTGAGTACCATTGCACATGTTTAGCGTTGTAATCACCGCCTGCTAGAAATTTGATTCCCAACTGATTAAAGTAATCGATAAATTTCTGATTTTTAGTGATAAATTGCTAATTAGTAGACAGCGAATATGGCAAACTTCCCAGACCAAATAGATCCAAACAGATATTTGTAGCTTGGACGTGATCTTTAGCATATTTGTGAGACTTGTAATGCTTTAATCTTCTTTTTGTTAAGATTGTAGTGCCGCCATGTGCTTTTCCATCTGGATGTTTGGTGTCATAAACAGAATAGCCGGTAATATAATGTCTATATTTTGTTCGATAAGAAAGGTTTGTAGAAAAGCTTGTTTGCATTTCAAATAACTATGTTTAGAACTATCATTTGACTATATAATTTGACTATAACTTTGGATGGTCTCGGCTAATTTATTTACCGTGGTATGATGTTTAGGACCTCTTCATTAAAATGAACTTCAGGTTTCGGTTTGTTACTTTTTAGGATATTTGCATAAAAAACACCTGGCTGTGCCAAATGCTAGCAAACGTCATCAAGTTATCATTTTGTGTATATGTACTTGTTGGTTTGGTGACTGTTATATTTTTTGGTAGCATGGCTCACTGATTAAATTGCATATTGAGCATTCGTTGCTCAGCTCTCATTTTAGGGTTTAATTTTACGTTTTAAATCCAAATACACGGCACAACCCCTGTAATTTGCAGTGTATTTTTATCGCAGTTACTACAGCGGTTCACAGATGGGTCATCGCGAGTTTTATCACACTGTTTGGAGTCGTGAAGTTCATCACAGTTAACACAAACTTCATTTAAGGTGCAGCATGCTTTTGTGGGTCCGTATTCTCGGCACCATATGCATTGAACTGGTTCAGACCTCTTCTTAGGTTTTTCAATTACTATTTTGTGGTTGATCAAATATTTTAGCTATTACTCTGAAGCCATCGATTTCGAAGGTTTGAATCTTTGTTTCGTTTATATTACCTCTTTTAAGCGGAACAATTAGAATTTAAAATCGGTTAATGTTACGATTCTGTTAACCAGTTCATTAGACGGTTACCTTAGATAAATTGCAGGAGGTTTCTCAGTTTTAAATTTCGCCGTTGAATTGGGGTCATCAACCTTTAAACTAGAGAATCGGTTGCCAAGTGGTATTTGGTTAAGACCTAGTTCAGTCCGTGGCATTTTACTTCTGTTAGCAAACTGGACAGATCTCGGACTCCGTTTCTTTTTTGATTGAACAGTGATATACGTATCCAACCCCGCTGCACTAATTTATTTTCACACTGAATACGGTCACTAGAATTTGTCGCACTGAGTTCATTACTACTGTTTCCGTTTAGAAATTCTAAATTTGCTGATGAATTAATTTTTTCTTCCCAGTTTTGATTTTTATTAAACGGCGATATAATTAATTCTGTCGGGAAGCACTTTTATTCACTGGCATAGTTATTTTCTTTCGGCTGTGTTGTACTTTACCCATTTAGTTTACACTTGCACTTGCAATATTTATATTTTCTACATGAAACTAATTCAAGTTTGTTGTAGATTGTGTTCGGTGTTCGATGTTCGAAGAAGTCTTTTTTGGGAAGAAATGTTTGGATGCACAGCACTATTGACGGTCGGCTTGTGGTTTCTATTACTGTAAACTTATTCTGGTTACACTTCAAAATTAGTTTGATGTAGCTTCAACATGCGTTGTTCAGCTCTCTGCCTATAGGATTGGATCTTCTTTTCAGGCCTATATAAACTGGGCATCCTCTATAGTTTGCCGTATGATTTCCAGTGTAATTCTGCATTTTTTTGCAGACACATCAGTTTTAGTTTTATTGCATTGTTTGGAAGTATGAAGTTTTCGATTACCTTGCCCAACAACCACTTTGTTGGCGGTAAATTATTATCTTTAATGACGACAATATCGTCAATTTTGATGTTATTTCCCTTCTTGTGCCATTTACTTCTTTGCTGCAGAATGGTCAAGTATTCCAAGAATCATCGTTCCTAAATGTGTTGTTTCATTTGTTGTAACAACTTCCATCTGGATAGTGTAGATAATTTTGTATTGGAGTGATCTTCAGCCAGAAGTTGTGTTGTGGCACGCCCAATTAAGAAATGTGCTGGTTGTTAAATAATCGATGTCATCCGCTGATAGTACACATATAGATAGAGATTTTAGCATCGCTTCAATTTTAACTAGCAGTGTGTTCATTTCTTCAATTATAAGTATATGAACATCGGTCAATCTGCGCAGGTGATGTTTGGCACTTTTGACAGTCACAAGAGGTGGGATAAATTTGAAGATTATTTGATCTGATAATAAATAATTAGAAATAATATTAGTGCAATTTTTTAAAAATTGAAACAATTCATGTGAATGATTGTGCGCGCTGACAAAATGTGTCCCGTTATCGCTGACAATCTTCATTGGTAGTCCTCTGAGTTCTATAAAACGTCATAATGCTCCAATATAGGCATCAGATGTTAGCTAGGAAACTATAGCTCGATATGTACGACCTTAATAGATAGGGGTACGACCATATAAATATACAGATGTACATCTTGTAAGTCTTGTGACCTCTTCCTGTGACTAGATGAATTGGGAACAGCACTATATATAATCTATTTCTACTTTATTAAATGACCTAACCACCTCTACATGGGTACTTGGTAACTCACCCATCATTTGGTTGAGTGTCTTGGAGTTATATATATTTTAGATACATTACGCAAAATCGAATGGTTTTCCTAATTATATTATTGCCTCCTAGAATCCAGTATCTTGTGCGAAGTGTTGCCATCGTCAACGTAGATGTCTTATATGATGTGCTCTTATGATTGTTACAATTGGTTTATGCTTCGCTTGTAGTATTATCTTATGTTTAATGTCGTATGTTATAGATACATTTCGGATTTTTCCACCGACTCATCGATGAATGGTTTGAAATAAGTGAGGCTATTTGCTTATGGTAGTTCTTTCTTGGACTCGATAGATTTGATTTCTCACTGTCAAACATCTTCAGTTTGGTCTATAATTTAACCATGAATCGTTTTACAAACGAACTACGCTTGCAAATCATTGAATTTTATTATCAAAATGCGTGCTCTGTTAAGAAAGTTCATCGCACGCTTCTTCCATTTTATGGTCAGTTCAATCGACCCACTGAAGCGGCTATTGTGTCTAAATTTCATACCAAATTTACATTGTTGGGCATTAAATCACCAACACGCTTACGTACAGTGTGAACTGAAGAAAATATCGCAGCTGTATCGGCCAGTGTTAGTGATGACCATCAATTATCGATTCGGCGCCGTTCGCAGCAATGGGGCCTCTGTTACTGAACGACGTGAAAAAATTTGCGGAAGGATTTAGATGTGGAGCCTTACAAAATACAGCTAGTGCAAGAATTGAAGTCGAACGACCTACCTTAACGCAGAATTTTTGGTGAATGGGCTCTTGAAAATTTGGCGGAAGATCCATTTTTTTTATCGAAAAATTGTGTTCAGCGACGAAGCTCATTTTTGGCTGAATGGATTCGTAAATAAGCAGGATTGACAATTTTGGAGTGAAGATCAGCCAGGAGCATTGCAAGAGCTACCAATGCATCCAGAAAGAGTTACTGTTTGGTGCGGGTTATGGGCTGGTAGCATCATTGGACCGTACTTCTTTAAAGATGATGCGAATCGCAACGTAACTGTGAATGGTAAGCGCTACCGTGAGATAATATCCAACTTTTTTTGCCCAAAATAGAAGAGCTTGACTTGCATGATATCCGGTTTCAAAAGGACGGTGCCACATGCAACACAGCACGCGAAACAATGAACCAATTGAGAGGCAAGTTCAGTGAACACTTTGTTTCACATTTGGGACCGGTCAATTGGCCGCCTAGATCGTGCGATTTAACACCTTTAGATCATTTTTTGTGAGGCTATGTTAAGGCTTATGTCTATACTGACAAGCCCGCTTCGATTGACGCATTGGAAGACAGCATTGAAGCATTTATTCGTGAGATACCGGCCGAAATGTTGGAAAGTGTATGTCAAAATTGGACTAAGCGGATGGCTTATGTCTATACTGACAAGCCCGCTTCGATTGACGCATTGGAAGACAGCATTGAAGCATTTATTCGTGAGATACCGGCCGAAATGTTGGAAAGTGTATGTCAAAATTGGACTAAGCGGATGGATCTTTGAGGCGCAGCCGCGGTCTACATTTGCATGAAATAATCTTCAAACATTAAATTATATGGACCGTACTATCGATTCAAATAAAGATTTCATGCATTTGTCTTAATTTTATGTGTCTTTTTTTGAAAAAATTTCCTATAGCTATTAAAAAATCACCCTTTATAAATGCTTGTTTAGATTGTCTTGTAACCACCCATCCAAACAATGTTTCTTGCATGTGGAAACTATTTTTGGTAATTAGTGTTCCATTTGCGTCTGCGCCAATGATAATATCAATTTCTTCTCCTTTATAGAAATGAGGATCCGCTAAACTATATTTCTGCAGAGACTTAACATCAACTTATCTTGAAAGTGGCTGTTGCTTTGCGATGAGCTTAGAAAGAATAAAGGCTTTTACATTGAGACACGGTTCTGGCTTGATATGTGGTGACATTACTAAAGATGCTGACCCATTATTCCATTTACTGCATGGTATTTCTTCTTGGTAGATGTAGTCTTTGGATACAGCTTTCAGTAATAAATCAAGGAGACTTCGCACGTTTACACTGTCCGCTAAGTTTAATAAATGCGTGGATGGTATATTTCGTCCTATCATATCGCAATTTGATTTTCTTCAATGCTTCTATATAATTTGCATCGGTGATTTAGAAGTGCTTGAGTAGTCCTGCTGCTTCACCCTTCAAGGAGCTTTTAACAAGCTTTTCAAGTAATGCAGTTCAAAGCAGCTAGTTTTGGGTTGTCGTGAATTGTGGAGCAGAATAAATCATAAAAAGACAGCCATTTTGGAGTGGCGACTATAATATTGATAATTTAGGAAGTTTTACATCTACATAATTGCCCGGTATAGTTTCATTCAACGAGTTTTTCGGTTCTTGTAATGAAAAATTTGCTGTTAAAGCAATTTTTTACTCGAGTGCTTTTTGTTGTATTATTGGGCTATGCGATATTTTACCCACTTTTCCTACAAATATCGATGACGTAGTATTAGATGTTAAATCACTATAGTGGACATAGTTGGCAGTTGTAATAGTGGTGATTGTGTAACATGTTTTTTTTTTAGTTCTGAGCACCATTTTTACATATTTTTCACATATTTTAAATTAATAACGAAAAATATTAATTTTTGTTATCAAGATCTTGACAGTATAATGTTAATAGTAGTCGGATTGAACTTAATGATACCTCTAAGGATAGGCTTTGTTGAGTACATAAACTGTACATTTACTGTGTCCATTACAAGGAAATCCATTGTCAATAGCTATAAAAAGTAATAATTTCAAGAAGCGGCAGTAAAAGTTTCAAAGGGAATATTAACTTCTAACAAAATTTTACTTATGTAAGAATTGATATATTCAAATCACGCTTTATGAGCAAATATTTTTAATCCAATCGAATAGGAGAGCTCGTGGCCACTAAATTTTATTAACAGGATATTACAATTTTATATGTATACGAGTAGTACGTAATAAAGAAATTATGATTGTATTAAATTACATTCGTTACACATTTTGTGTGTACACATCCCTCGAGCTTTTTTAATTTTTGAATGTTCTGCAAACAGTTTGTTTGGCCCATTTTTCATTTTCATAAAAATTATAAATTTAAATTAAATTTTTTTCACTTTTTTTTTTACTTAACAATTCGTTAATAATTTAATTGGATTTTATGTGCGGTACTCGTGGGCTTTTTTTATTCTATACGTAAAATGTGGAATGGAATATTTTTTTTTTGTAATCAAGCTTTTTAAAATTAAATCAATTTTGATGCATCATAGAAATATAATGGACATTTGTATATGACCATACCATCTGTTTTGGCACCGTAGCTCTCTCAATTCTTATTCCAAGTCAACAATTTGGACAAGTGAAAGCTAGAGAACTTACCATGGTTGGGAAACTCAAGTTTTAGAATAACTAAACGATTCGAATACTTTATTAATTCTGTGATCATAATAAAAATACAAATAGTACTACCATCATTAAAAAAACAGTTTACTCATTGATGTTCCAGATGTCGGGTCAAATAGAATATCGTAAAAATTTCAAGTAAATATATGACATTTAGGCGATTATACATACACAAATATTTTGATTATTTTAATACGTTACCAGTAGCGACATCTAACCATGGTAATACTGTGTGTGTTTATATTATGCTGTGATTCTGCAGTGTTGTTTATACGCCTTTGAATACTGGTACTAACTTGTGTATCGATCTTTTTAACACGATTCCTTCTGACTAATTTTTCAGGCCCTTTTTTAATATTTATGTCTTAAACGGAGTTTTGTGGAATGGACCGTAATAGTTTGCCAATCAAGAAATACCCAAAAGTAAGAAACTTAAAGTCTGTAGTGTCCGTGATTATAGGTTACATATACTTTGGATTTAAGCAAGTCTCTACCTGTGAGGTAACGATACATAAAGCCTTAAACCTACTCAACTACTTTTATCAAATGTTTTTTTAATTTGTTTGATTACAGCCTCGCAAATTCCTCAAAAATGAGGATAAAGAGCAGGAAATAGTGTCAGGTGGTTATATGATTTTCCAATTAGTTCTAGATTTTTGGATTTTTGGTTTTTCAATCGTCTGGCCTTGGACATTCGATAATGTATGGGGTAACCCTTGGTGGTGGTAGGCTTCTCATTAGTTAGGTCGCTCGACCAACATTAAATCTGAAGCACTTGCAGGAATGGCGATTATGCTGCTTTGTCGTTAGTTTAAAGCAATAGTTAAATCCACACCTCTATGCAGAGTGTTTTATGCACGCAATCGAGGAACAAGCACTTGAGGTGATATTTCGATGGTAGTGTGATACAAACGGTAGTGTCAACAAATAAGCGGATTTCTTGAGATTTTACACGCTTCTATTGTTAGATTTATCGCTTCTGATATTAGAATGAATCTGTGGAATTCTATTCGCAATCTTATTTGTTTACTCCTACATCTTATTTGTTTGGGATATTTATGGCCTTATGTCTTTAATAATAAAGCTCCGCACAATTCAAGCTATTAAAGGTTTAACTTTTGACTAATTGGTGCCATATTTGTTATGTAATCTTGATGTATTCGTCATTTTGTGCATTTGACATTAGGCATAAAGTTTTAAGAGTTTTATTGAATGCCTTTGCCCAGAAAAGAGGTTAAGTCAGTCATCAATATTATCCTATCACCATCCGAAACCTAGAGTTTATTCCAGACACAAAGGACACCCTTATCAAATGTGATTCAATTAGCAAACAACAACGATTGAAAGCGCTATTTTCAAGCACTGATGTGGGAGATATGAAACCATCAGAGTTTTATCGGTTCATGGTTACTCTCACCGGTTCAGCCAACAAATTCGGTTGCAAGTTGTTGGATTAACTTTGGGCTCTTCATTTACCTGAGAAAATAAATCACACATCATCAACTTTTTCGGGTTGAGAAGCTACAAACTCGTTTATGCATCAGGTCCAATCTGTTTTAAAAGATCATATGGAGAGCCCAAGACTCCCATCGAAAAAACTAGCCAAACCAGTTGTTAAAGCGGCCGACAACTGTGTTGCGTCATAACGCCGCTTATTTATCCGAGACCCAGCAACCAATTTAAAATTTATCATCGATACGGGAGCCGACATCTCGATCATACTCTGTTTTTAGAATGCACTTCGCACATTCAACAATCACAGCAGCGAACTGTTCAAGCATTAAAACGTACGGCATGAAATGTTTGAAACCAAGTCTGGAACTTAAAATAAATTTCATTCTCGTCTTGACCATAGACGATGACAATTGTTTTCTTCTAGGAGCGGGTTTCTTATCGAAGTTCGGCTTGATGATAGATCTGAAAAAGAAACAAATCATCGACGCAGAGACGAATCTCAAAGTTTATATACTTATCGCAAGGAACAACAAACTCTCGCTGCATTTGTATAGTTTTGCCAACACCGAATCCTCAGTTTTGTTCCAGTATTCGTCATTAACATAAAACCCGAAGTACGACATTCAAGTACAACACGACGTGATTCATTGTTTCCAAACAACCAAAGGGTTGCCGAATTTGCATCCACGTCATTTCGATACCGTGCCTGAATGCCGTGACTATACCCGACATGTATCTCATACCGCAACTAAAATCATTAAAATCAACTTCACGGATATACAATCTCTTCGAAATTTAGTAAGGACCTACCGCCACATATATCCCTGCAGAAGAGGATATTTTTAAAACTGACTCCCGACACCATTTGGCCTGATTGAATTAGTGAGAATGCCATTTGAATTGATTAATGTAGCGCAAACCTTCCAAAGTTTATGTACTGCGGTTACATGGGACTGATGTACGTCTTCGTTTATATAAACGATCTCCTGGTTGCTAGTAGTACTCGAGAAGATCACTTGAAATACATCGACGAATTATTCCGCCGCCTAACAGAATATGGACTCAATATGAATTCATCCAAATGTGAGTGTGACTGTAAAGTGACCCAGCTAGATTCCTTAAGCTACAAGAAACAACCACAAAGAATTGATCCATCAGAAGATAGAATCAAAGCCATAATGACTTTCCTAACACCCACAACCTGTCGTCAGATTCATCGGTTCACAGGAATGGTCAAATACTACCATAGGTTTATACAAAAAGCTCACCGAAATACTCGCCCCAATCCATTTGCATTTGGCCCTTAACGCATTTATTAGAAGGTTTATAGATCAACCAGCCATTAGTTCAGCAAACCACTCCAAAAAGCAGTGACTCAATACATCAGATGAGTGCTTAGAGGATTAAAGGCAATAGGGTGAGATGAGGAAGCTAAAGATCCGTGGATTATTTATAGAAGGAGTTAGATAATGAGTCAAGAAATCAATGGGCAACATTCACTGCAGAAAATCAGGTATACCTACGACTCAAGAGTTATTTCAGTTCTTGAAGCCGAGAAGCGATGTTTTAGAGTAATGCACAATTCAGTCAAACTCAAAAAATAACCAAACAGTTATCAACTAAAGGTCATGTTGATACCGATATTCTGAACTTGCACCTCAATGAATTAAATGTCAAAAATCGATGTGAATGGACTAAACAAAGCAAAAGATGCCTCAACTGTTTGGGCGAACGACATACTGTCTTTAGATGCTTGTCAAAACGGAGATGTACAATTTATAAAGCAAGGTCTCATACGGTTTAACATGTAGATCAAATCGACGCCACAAGTAAAATAAGTATAGAAGATCAAAACCCCCATGTTGGGGCTTTACCAAAACCAAACACAGTTTTAACAACATACGGCCAGGCGCAAAGTAAGTATAGAAGATCAAAACCCCTATGTTGGGGCTTTACCAAAACCAAACACAGTTTTAACAACGTACGGCCAGGCGCCACCTGTCCAATCTATTCTACCAACTGCAATTGCAAAGGTAATGAGTTCTTCTGGAACAAATTTATGCTGTCGCATATTGTTGGATTCTGGCTCCCAGGCAAGCTTCATAACTGAATCATGTATTCAGCGCTCGAATACATCGTAAGAGTGAATGAATTACTGTGTGAGGTCTAGGTCACGTGGATGCAGGCTCTACCAGAAGAATGGCTACGATCCACATTTTTCCAAAACTAGTTCCTCCCTTCACAGTAAACGTATTCATTCTAAATAAAAGTGCACCAAATTACCTGAGATATAACCGTATCATCAAAAATGTAGATGCTTGGAGTACATTACCCTTAGCAGACCTATTATTTAGTAATTCTAGTGAGATCGATATTCTGATCGGCGTCGACCACTTATTTAACATATTATTCGATGGTCGGATTAGAACAAGTTAAAATATGCCTGTACTTCAAAACACGATTTTTGGTTGGTTGCAGCAGGAAATCTTGTTGACACTGATTCAAATAAGAACAACGTAGATGAAGTCTGTAAATGCCAACGGGAAATAAAGTGTAGCTCGACCGTAGTGGCACGCGGGAACTAATTGCTACCGTGGTTGGTGAAAACAATAGTTTTGTTTCGTTTGTTTGTGACAGAGGCAACATTGTTGCTTGTGCATCCTCGTTACTGTCAACCGTAGTCCAGTGTCTGATAAAACGTGAGGAAATTACACAATGTGAAAGTTTCACACTCTTATGCGAACTTTTCGGATTTTTCTTGTTGGAGAAGGTTTTTCAGCCAACGAAATAATCCCGAATGCCGGTTTCAATCTATCAATGCTGACAGATTGATTTTTGTTTTTGATGTCAAACAAAATGTTTTCGTAAACGTCGAATGACTCTGTATGGGCCATCGAATGGCGGTACTAACCCTGTGCGCACTTTATCCACTCGTACAAACACGAACTCACTAGTTTCTAGTGACTGCGGGACGTGTATGTCCGTTTGTTTGGATACACGAGTGTTTTTGGGCACTAAGTTGCTCATACTTGATCGTAGTTGTTCGATCATAGAGTCAATTGTACTGAGAGGTAAAAGAGGGTTATCTAACAAGCTCTACTTGGGAAGTAATTTATTCCTATATTGTAAACCACGTGGTTTACACTGATTGCCCGTAAAAACGGACGTCGGACTCACCAAATATAGGACTAAATTACTTCCCAAGTAGAGGAATAAAAACTCACTATTAAATTTATTTATTTATTTGTACGCACTTTAATTAGTAAAATTTACTTACAGTAAAATTAATTTATTATTGTTGTTGTTGGCTAATGATGATGACTAATGATCTTCTTTTCTTCGTGATGTTGTTTGTTCGACGTCTAAAATGGAATGGACGAGTTTATCTTGGTCTTGTCATCTCGTCTTTATTGTGATGTGGCTCTCCATCCTGTGGTGGTCACAGCAACCATTGTAATTCAGCAATGTGCTGAAATATAAATCGTGTTCGACTTCAAGTCGATCGTATGTCAATGTTATGTAAACAAACGACCGACATTGACATGTCGTCAATTTTAATGTGTGTTGTGGTGTTATGTAAATATATGATTACATTAATTACATAACTAACTATTTGTACGGCTGAGTATAGTATATTCAACCACTACAAGTCATTACCAATCGCAATTCGTCGATTATACAGAACATGGAACGGAAATTCCAAAGAAATCCATGGCTACACAACGAATATAAGAACTTTTTAAATTAATATTTTAAATTGGGACATATAATAGAATTACAATCAACAGAGAGAATAAGTGCTGGAGTGAATCTTACTCACCATGCAGTACTGAAGGAATCCAGTAAAGTTCGAGGTGTCTTCGATGCATCCACAAAATCCACTTAAATTAAGTCTATTTATCAATAAATATATCATTTACGAATCGGTGGGAGAATTTAAAATTAAAATGCCAGCTTCGATTCAAAACATCCAGTCACATACTACCACATTAGTCCATACGTCATCATGAATAAATGAATTTATTTTTTTGATTTTGAAATTCTGCCACCGATACGTAAAATGCCACATTCATCGATAAATAGACTTATGCTGTGTGCCTTAATCGACTAAGCTAAATAAACTAAACTATAACGAGTTAGTTCATGCTATATCTAGATAGATGGAACTACTAAAAAAGTCACTAACTGTACCTCAACTTGATACTAAACTAAACCAAAAAGTATTATAGTTCATTTGAAGTTTAAAAATATTATAGTTATGTTCTGCTTTTTATGAAAAGTCACTGAAAAGTTACATCTAAAAAATACTTTTCAGCTGCCCCCTATGAGGCAATAGCGGAAGCTTGAACAATTTAAAAAGTTTAGTTTTCAATTTATTTTGATAACATAAGCATGCCAGTGATACATTGTTGTTTGTTGAGTGGAGTTTACTTCGTTGCTGTATACTAGTTAGTTCGGCCAAAGTACCGAAATTTTTAGAAGCTCTTGTTGTGGACCAGTATTTTGGTTTAGGTGCCTATTCTTAGTGATGGGTTTGGGAATTCACGGATGAGGCCTAATGTAACTTATAAATTAACTAAGCAATAGTTGTCGATTAAGCTTCAAGTCGTATTATGGATGCGAGCTGTCATTTCAGTAAATCTAAGAATATTATAACTTTCGTTTAAATTCATTTTATTAGATATTCAGGTTTAATAAATTAATGCCATAAATAAAACCTCTCAATAAAATTCCACCATCTATAATATTTTGCTGTGGTAATACTAAAAATATGTTACTAATTTTTCATGATTTTCTTCGGTGACGAAGCATATTTCCAGTTGAATTGCTTTGCAAACAAATGAATTTATGGAATTTGAAACCATTCCAAATTGGTCTACTTTACATCAAAAATGCACTGTCAATATGATATTAATGCAGACAACATTTGGTTATAATATTCTCCATGATTATGCAAATCGTTTAAATCTGAGGTTATGTAAGATCAAAAAACAACTAACATAATATGGCAGATAACCTCCCAACCCATAACTGAAAATAATACAAATGAAAAATGTTTGGTATTTGGAAAATCTAACAAATTTCAAAACTAATTTTCTTTTGTTTTTTGTATATAATTTCCAATTTTTCATCAGAATCGTTTTGAATTATTTATGTAAATTAGACGAGATGTTTACTACTATATATACGCTCAAAACCAGAACATAAAGGTTTCGTATTATATAGTAATTGAAGCATGTGAGAGCCATATATCCAGCTGTGCGCCCGAGGCGAGCATTTCTTTACTTGTCGTCGCACTAATTATAAAACAATGAAAACATTAAATTTGAATGTCAAAAATAAAATTCAATTTAAATTAATTGCTTATTTTAGTTGGTGAAAATGTGAAAACCGAAAAAATTTAATTGAAAAGCTAAAAATTGTTTGTCAAGAAAATTTACATAAAATTAGTATTGAGTTTTGTGTTAGGCATAGAGTTTTTCAATTGGTTTGATTGAATTTTATATTTTTTGTCATTTGGCAACTCTATATTTTGTTCATTGCATACAACAAATTACTGTTTATTTTAAAGGACGACGAAAATTAGATCATGAACAATTTAGGAGCAAAGAGACTTGCATAAATTGTACTAGACCAAATTAAAACCACTTAGCCACTATTCCACCTGGAATTAGTTTATTATATAAAAATCTGGTATTGAAATTGGAAAACTCTTTATACAAAAAATTGTTTAGATTAATTTCATTATTTTTTTAAGGGTCTTATCACATTTATTGCCTAGAAGTATTGCTAATTGACTTATCTTTGAAATATCCCTATTCATTATCATGTCTAAAGCAAATGGAAAATTAGTAGGGCATAATATTGGCTTTGTTCGTAAATTAAACAAATCGATTAGAATCCAATGAATTCTTGGAACCTAAATAAAATTTCAATTTACATATCGGTGTGTTGTCTTATGAGTACTACAACTTCGATTTTCAGGTCTTCTCTGTATATTTGCCATTTTTGTCTTTGCTGAAGGTTATGCAAATATTCAAAATAATATATTTTTCTGAAATTCTCTGTCATCTGGCTAACGAAAACTCTGCTGTTGTCACTGGAATTTCTGTAAACGATTCCACTGTAGTCCCAATTAAAAAATGTGCAGGAGTTCTTCATAGACGTCTTTTGTGGATATTGCAAAGAGTGGTCGCGAGTTAAAGATTTTCTTAATTTGACATAATAGTGTGGCTATTTCTTGAAGTATTAGATGTACGTTGCAGGGGGATTTTAGCAAGTGGTGTTCCTTAAACCACCAAAATTAAAAAGGGAAGGATTTTAAAACATTCTGAAAGTATATTTTTTTGATTATTATTTTGTATGAGTTGTAAGCTCACATATCGCTTCTATTATAGTTTAGAATTAATTATTATAGTTCAATTATTATAGTTTAGAAGTATGTATGTACCCCAAATTATCAAGAGATTAAAGCCACTGTAAACATGTAGCATTTTTCAAGTAAATTAGGTTCCACACAATTAAATTAATTTACGAGAGTAAGTATATCCGTATTTAAACAAAAATATTAGATTCCACAATATTTCTTCAAATAATAATAAGTTTTATTTTCTTCTATTTACAGGTAAATACCATAAATCTTGAATAACTATAAAATCCGTAAGTAAATTGAGCAAACTATAATTAGGTTCCACATGAAAATAAATCTGAGTTTTTTATTATTTTATGGCAAATATGTTACTTAGCCAGACTACTTATTTAAACAAATTAAATTTTACAAATAAATATCCATTTCAATAATAATGACCTTTCAGAAACGTGCACTTATTTATGGAACTTAACCTATTTAAATAAGAAGTTTGGGAAGATGGCTTATTTTCCATTCCTTTCTTACATTCTGTACACACACAAAAAGTTAAAAAAGAATACCGGTATTATTCTGAAAGTAGCAAGCAGATGGTTCAACTTTTTTGACTTAAATCATTAGCTATTTTCTAAGCACATGTTTCAGAACTATTGTAAATCATCACAAGGCAAAACTATTTATTCTTCCCGCATGCCAAAAAGGCTTAAAAAATGTATAAGTAATAAAAATTTATAAATATATCATCATTTCAAAAACAATTTGTACGCAACTAAAATATTATTTATTTACGCAATTTATAACAGATTCCACATGTGATGATTCATCAGTGATCAGAAAATTATTTCCGTTAAAGAAATAATATACATTACTTCAAACCACTTTAATATTCGTATACATTTACCAAATAAATACAGCTTCACATATTGTATTCCTCTTAGATTCCACACTTGATTCAAGGCTGTTTTTAAATTTTGTGGGACCTAAACTATACAAATAAGCATTCTAGAGTGGTGAGATTTGTTTCATCACTTTCCAATAGACAAATCGAATTGATAGTAAAATTATTTCAGCAATAATCCGTCATTTTTTGTGTCTAGAGGGCAAAACGTTTCCTATACCTATCACTTGAAGGACATTCGTGTTTAATTTATTCATTCGATCTATATTTTTCTATATTATTTGTGCCAAATCTAAAAGAGCATGACATCTTTACTCTTTTCCAAATTTGTCATTGATCTAAGAACGATTGCAGTAGGTAAGATAGGGATGATGTCTTCTGGACTATTAGCTTTAATTGTTAATAATATCAGAGTGGGTTTTATGTGTTGAAGATAGACAGTCAAAAGCAAAGTTTTTTTTTCAGATATACCAACTGTTTACGTTGTGGAGCGCCATCTGAAGAAATTTGTCACAGTTATTCAAATAATATTATTTGGAGCATACTGGATATAATTTCTGGTCAGACTGTGTTCTCAAAGCACTATTTATTTTATATGGATTTGATATTACATTTTTTAAATTAACAGTAGTAGATGGAGCAGCTGGCAAGATGTGTAAATTACTGTCGGCTGTTTAATACGAAGAATATAGTCTGTACGGGTCCTTTCGAACTAAATAATATAAAGTGGTAATGTTTTCCACCTTATTGAAGCTGAAAGATAGTTGGGCAAAACTTTGGCATTGGTGTTATAGGATGTAGCTTAAAATTGTTATGTCTCTACCAACAAAATTATGTGACATTTCTTTCCTTCTGGAGCAACTAATTTTAGAGGCAACATTAACGACGCAAATATAGTGGCTAAATTATATTTCAGGCCGTTTTATGAAAGATGAGTTGGATCCACTTACATCGGGTCGTTTTTTCATCGGTCTGCTCCTAGTTTTTTTTTGGCAAAGCAAAGTGGATGTCACAGTAAACAGGTTAGCAAGGTGGCAATATATACAACAAACTGTTCAACACTCCTGGAAGAGGTAGAGTTGAGGACGAATAATATAAT
Source organism: Tipula confusa (assembly GCA_963556175.1). Lineage (NCBI taxonomy): Eukaryota > Metazoa > Arthropoda > Insecta > Diptera > Tipulidae > Tipula > Tipula confusa. The sequence continues at coordinate 95,756,070 of OY744475.1, forward strand.
ATTATACAAGGAAAGGATGAACTGTTGCGTGTAGTATATACTAATGAAGATAAAATATGTGTTGATGAACCACTAACCAAGATTAATATTCTACCTGATAATTTTTAGCAGCTGTTTCTAGTTGCCACATTTGTTAGTTTCTGCATTCATCTTTGGCAATGCAATAAAAATCAACCACTGATCGTAGCTCTCTTATGTGAATTCGTCACCTGCATCGTGGAGCCATGCAATGTTTTGAGATGTCACTTGTATAACTATTGGCTGAATAAAATAAGTTTGAATAAAGGAGACATTTTGCGGCCTTTCATAAATCTCCAAAATAAGGAGTATTTGATGGTATAAACTTCAAGAAAATCGGATTACTAGAAATATATTGAAAGGGATTAATATAGTTCCCCAATAAAGTACGTTCCATGATATAAATGGATTTAAGATGATATTCCTCTTCGTGCAACTTTCGAGTACTGCTATAAATGAGTCACTCGTTAAAACTACCGCAAAATCTATATGTATCACCTTGACTCTCAAGCAAGCAAATATAAGCCAAATATATGCCTTATAAACTCGTTGTTACCTTTCTTTAGCCAAGTGAATCAATAACGGTACGGCAAAATCAATTTCCGGCATTAACAATGGCGGATCACTAATTCTATGATCACTTGGTGTTCTGGTGTAACAATTCTATAGTGCAAGACTACTGCATACAAGTTCTAGATAACCGAAATTACGTTCGAAAATATAAAAATCCAAATTTTATATAGCCTTGTAAATTTGGGAAAATCCGAGTTAAAATTTTCGATTTTATTTTGATGTAAAATGGGTGGAATTCTATTGACAGCGAATTCGATAGCGTTTCAAAATTCGTAAATATCCACCTTGGACTTAGTATGAAATTAGATGAATCAGTGTATAGAGAGATGCCTAAGTCTTTTGAGTTCTGATTAGATTTTGTCCATTACAAACTGAGTTGTTTGGCAATAATTCGTATCATTTAAATTTTATAGGTCCCAAAATTTCTGCAAAAAAGTTTCATTTTCACAACGATAGGTTTCAATTCTCTGGTCGGCTATATTTAGTGTGTTGCTCATTTCACCAACTGATTTAATTGCCTAGAACCGTTTTAATGCTGCATCTAAATTTGTTTCTTCTCCTTACTAATGTCTGAAGGCAGTACAGATACCGAATACCGACACTTGGCCTCTCCTATACCCGGCTTTGGTTAATCCAATACCATTTACTAAGATTCTTGAGTTGACTCGCTTCAAGTGTAACCATTGCGCACACGCTTCAAGAAGAATTCATATTCTCGTATAGTTGCAAATCTGTCGTAGTGTTTGATGCTGGAATCACGGACTCATTGATGTGGAAAAGCGTTGGTAGGTTTAACAACTACGCTTGATGGACAGCTAAAATTTGGATGTTTGGCACTGGCCGCTGGGTCCACTTATTTTGCTTGAATGCATCTAACCATCCGGCTTTAAGACCTCGCTCAACCACAACTGCTAAACCTAGGAAATATTTTAAATTACCGGCATTTGCGTGACGAAGCAAGGCCACCGTTCACCTTTTACTGATCCTTTCAAGTAATGAAATTTCTGGTTATGCCTCAGAGATGCCGAACCTTCAATGGTGGTTGAAAATAAATCAAAGAATGACTGCCAGTTGTCGTTTGGTGTCAGCACGGTGCGTTGCCTAATGATAGTTTAGCTTCGTGTAGGCATAATATAAATACATATAGTAGTACCATCATAAGAAAATAACAGTATGTCTATTGATGTTCCAGATTTCCGGTCGATAGAATATTGTCAACATTTAGAATAAATATATGACATTTAGGCGATTATACATATAAAAATATTTTGATTATTTTAAAACGATACCAGTAGCGACATGTAGCACCTCAATGGGCTAACATACAATGGTAGTACTATGTGTATTTATATTATGGTTTTGGCTATATAATATTTTCCCTCGAAGTCCAAGCTTGAAGCTTTAACTAGATAATGTCACTATCACAGAGTTCCAATATTATAAGCAAACAATTCCATCACTGACTTTGAATTCAATTCGAACTGGAAAATGCCTCTACACATGGTTTAAAATTCTTCGTCTTTATCATAACTCAATGACCGACGTCAAGGAGAGTCATCAATGTCACCAATTTCGAACATGTGTCACATTCAATATATGAAAATACCAAAATAACTATTATTACTGTCGTCCATAAACTAGAAAGTCGTTCACATATATAATTGTTACGGGTATATCATACATATGTTGAAGAAAAATAGTTTTGTCGATACATAATATACATAATACATAAACACATATTTATATAACATCATTTAATTATCAGTTATACTCGTGTACACAAATAGCATATACCATATCCAGCGCACCACCACCCCATATGATTAATAACCATGTTGAATGGTACAAAACAATTTGAGGTCTGGCGGGTTGTAAATTATATATATGTTCGTCTAGCTAAACGTAATGTTTACATTTTAATTATACATCTATGTTGTACATGTTTTGTTGTTAGAAGTAGCCGGATTTTTCCAGAATAGAATGTTTTTCCATATAACAATTACTATGTTATTTTGATGGCATTTAGTATGTTATTAACATACATATAATATAATATAATATGAAATATTTTTTATCTCAAATACTGGAGGGAAGTCATTTTCGGAAGTTATAGTAAGGTTATGCCCAATTTTATATACCGTTCCTCTGAATTGAATAATATCAGTCTGTTCGCAGGGAAGTTCATTTAAATCACAAACGATATTTAGTGACGAAAAATATTCTTTTAATTTTATATCTTCGGTAGTCATTGGTTTGTCCAAAAATATTTTTTTTTGAAAAAATGATAATGAAAATAAATTGTGAGAAAATCGAAGAGCGGACTCTTGAATTAGTAGCGGCAGTAGATTTTTTGTGAACTTGATTTTAAAATTCAAACCGAAAGCACCAGAGATGTTTAAGAGGCCCCAGAGGTTTTATTATAGTCGGATAATGTAAGCTCAGACGGACTTTGTGTATACAGCTTGTGATGACTTTCTATGGTTTGCTTTAGTTGCTTTGTGGAACCAGCAACACATTTTGATAATATAATTAAATTCATAACTTAAAAAAATTAAACTAAGTATTTGTAAACATCATCATATGTAATCACTGAATCATAGATAGGATTAAGTGACAAAAATTTTAATTTGAGATGCACTTATTTTTAATGATGCATTATCAATATGTTTTTTTCTCAATGGGCATGCTAATGCTACCTATTTCGGTATCTCCATAATCAAACATCTGCTTTTGATAATTTAATGTCTCTAGCGAGAAATATTTTTTTTTCATAAATACTAAATTATTGTGTTTTGGATAATCCATATCAACAAATTCCTAAATACCAATCGTGCATTATTACGCTAGCAATATTAGAAAATTCGAAACCGTGTGCGTCGCTCAAGAACAACTGAGAATATTGCTGCTGTAGCCCGTAGTGTTGAATAAACCCAGGTTTGTAGATTCTTCGTCGATCTTTGATTAATAATTTTTTATGGCCGCAAGACGGCGCTACATGCCAAACTAGCAACGAAACAATCGCAATTTTTCAAGAAATGTTTCCTGACCGTGTTATTTCTCGAATAGATAATCACAATTGGCCACCAAGATCTTGTGATTTAACACCTTTAAACTTTTTTCTTTGGGACTACGTGAAAGATAAGGTCAATGTCAATGCTCCACAATCAATTCAAGACCTTAAAGATGGAATTCGTGAAGTTATCGAGGACATATGGCCGCACATGTGTGGATTGGTCATGGAAAATTTATGAAAAGGATATGGTGCTGCAAATATAGCCGTAGCCGCCATTTGGCTGAGATCGTTTTCAAATGTTAATAGCATACCTTCCTCTTTACAATGAAATAAACATTCATTGATTCCTCTTAAAAAATACTCTTTTTTTTAATATCAAAATGAAACCTCTTATTAGAAAACCCATTATTTCTATTTTCGCTAAAGTCATTCAACTCAATCAGTTCGGCAGTTGGGATAAGAGAAAATCAGTCACTTGCTCAATTTAAAATAAAAGATTAAACCGACAATATCACATTTTTCACCCAAACTTAAGAAAAATTAAGGTTTAAGATATCTAATATCTATACGGATCCGTCTTAAAGTCTAACATTGCGGAAATTGACGAATATTACTTTTTCTGGCTAATTCAACAAATTCTCTTGGTTTGTGATTGAGTATAAAATTATTTGACATTTCCTACAGGCTGTTCCTGTTTGTTCCTTAATGTTCGCTCTGTTAACTTTGTTAAATGACAATTGATTTAAACGAAACATTTTCGTTCAGTTCTTAACATTTCACTGGTCAGTAACATGTAGACTCAATCTGTCATATTCTTACTTAAAGTTGTTGCTGAGTTGCTGGTTGGCACATTAATTGTAAAATTATGGCTTCTTACTCTTGTAAAGTTAAACAAAATAAAAAATTAACGCAAAATTCGGATAGAATTAGAGAGGAAAAAGCTAAAAGGAAACAAAAACAAAAGAAATTATCGAAATAATTTTCTTTCTTGACATTACGTCATTGTCGACATGAAATTAACGTCGACGTAATGTTGACGCATTGTTGATGCGTCTACGTCGGCAATAATTGATTTAAACGAAACATTTTCGTTCAGTTCTTAACATTTCACTGGTCAGTAACATGTAGACTCAATCTGTCATATTCTTACTTAAAGTTGTTGCTGAGTTGCTGGTTGGCACATTAATTGTAAAATTATGGCTTCTTACTCTTGTAAAGTTAAACAAAATAAAAAATTAACGCAAAATTCGGATAGAATTAGAGAGGAAAAAGCTAAAAGGAAACAAAAACAAAAGAAATTATCGAAATAATTTTCTTTCTTGACATTACGTCATTGTCGACATGAAATTAACGTCGACGTAATGTTGACGCATTGTTGATGCGTCTACGTCGGCAATAATTGTTGACGTGTCGACGCACATTCCTGATATTAAGAGATTGGTTTTTAAATTCATTAGAACAATAACTACCTATAATTTTTGAGATAAATTTAGTAATTAATTCAGTAACATAATCTTGAATTTCGATTACATTTTTCCGAATGAATTCTATTCGATTGGGCAACTGAAGTGAAAAATTTAATACAGATTTTTTTATTTCTGAGTCGTTTTTTAATTGCAATTTATTGAAATGTTCAGTACTTAAATCGGGTACATTTATTTTAACGGGTTCTTTATTAATTGTTTCATAGTCAATTGAAGCTAAATGGTTTAAGTTTTTATTTTCATTTGTATCTTGCAAATGTTTTCTTAAATGTCTACGAAATAAATAAATGTTTTGGAATTTTTGATGGCAATTGTATTATGTTTACACTCAAATTTATAAATGGATGGAACTCCATGAAAAGTTTTTATATGGTCGATATAATTATTGATGGTTTTAAAAATGGAATCACACATCTAGCAAACTAAATATGCAGACATTTTGTAGGTTCAGAAAAACAACACCAACCGAAACCCAAGCCTCCCACACCCACACCTACCCAAACCTACACTAAAGCCCACACCTACCAACACCCACAAATACATTCTTTTACTTCTACACCTTTGTAATGAAGGATTTACTTTCCAATCCATAACCAATAATATACATATTACCATAAAACATTAAACATATTATACCAAACATGCCTGTATTCAATACACCTCGTAATTTACCTGTGGGATATTTTTTCCCCGGCTTACGAGCCAAAAAGTAAGTTGCCTGTAATTGAATATAACCATAAAATTATTAGGTTCTAACTAGTGCAATTAGTTATTTAACTGACCGATTTTTCCTTAGGAAATCTTTCCTCTATGGCATTTGCCCATTGTTGCATATCCAAGTAGCTCATTTTACGGGTTTTCGCTTAGTAAAAATCCTCTAAGCATGTCGTTAAATTTTTTTGCTGAGCTGGATTCAGTATGTCATTCTTCTCGTAATAATGTAACACGTTTTGTCCGTTTATGATACTTTCTAAAATAGATGTAACTGTGTCACTGTTAGTACTTAGTGTGATGAGTGTGTTGTCGGATTTTGAAGAGCTTCAGGTTGGTATAGAGCTGCTAGCTTTACTTGAGCAAATATTATCTGAAATGTTTTCAAGCCAACCTAAAACTTTTGTTGTTGTAGCATTTGACATGGAAACAGTTGCTTCGTGTTTAGTGTTGATTCCCTGGAGTAATAACAAATGAATCCGATGTTTGATTAACATGTATAAATTTGCATTATTTGAAGAATTTAACTTACCATTGCTTCTTTCCACTCAAATAATATTTTATTCAGTAACGAGCACTCCCCAAAAAAACTAAAATCAAGTTTCATCGATATCAGTAGGTATCAATGCTTCTAAATGGGCTATGGTATTGTAGCCATAATTTCACGAGCTGCCCCGATTTTAACACGTTCTGCGCTTCGTTGATTTCCACATTATCAAATTTTAATGGCGGTATTAAACTGCGGTATTTATTTTATTGGGCACTGGAATAAGAATTAAAATGAAAAATGTCCCCTTATTTTAATATATACAACCAACAAAAAGTTAGATTTAAATTAATCCAATCGAAATGAAATTCATGTTATTTCTGTTGTAACATTCCCAATAAAATATAGCTATAGTGATTTAGCTATAGCTATAGCTAAACGCTTTTTACTATGAATTTTTATATATCAAAACCTATAACAAAATACGAAAAACAAATCTAAAATTGCTTCCTGAGATAATTATAATATTTGTGATACACGATTTGAGTAATTGAGAAATAAATTCCCCTGATTTTTTTGTTTATATCAGATTTCATGCTTCTTTTACATATCATATGAAATTAAATTTTTGCTACAGGGGAAAGAGAAAAACTAAAAGTACAAGCATGTATAAATAAAAATTGTGTCATGCAGTGTCATATTTAGTAGGGAAATAATCAAAAATTATATTGCTTCCCATGGGGAATTGGTTTTAATCTCTTCATATGGATTATTTACGTATATTTTAGGTTGAGTTATTTTTTAAAGTTTCGAACGGGGAAAAATGTTTTTAACTTAGTAAACGTTCCTTATGATTGGAAAAACAGTGTAAACTTTTGTTTAAAGATTAAACATACAAAATATAATTTTGGATCGGCTCATAAAATGAGGCCTGATATGATGAGGCCCCTGATATATATATATATATATATATATATATATATATATATATATATATATATATATATCTATATATATATATATATATATATATATATATATATATATATATATATATATATATATATATATATATATATATATATGTGTGTTGCCTCCTTGGACACATGATTCCATTGATTACAACTTGTACAAGTAAGAATTTTGGAAGTGTGATTAGCTATATAAGTTTTCCAAACTTTGGGTGATTTGGATAGCCAATCCAGTGTTATGGTCGAACCCGTATGTAAATCAATCTTTGGGGATTGTGCCGTCGGCTACCCTTGCATATATCACTGCTGCATACGCCTCCTTGGATGCATCGACAAATCCATGGAGCTCTACGACTATAGCCGTATATATCCACGGGGGTAGTTTAAGGTTTGTTAATTGATTAGGTTGGTTTCGAATTAAAACCCATTCTTGTGCAATGTCCCGAGTAAGCTCGTCATCCCAGCCAATCCCCTTTAGCAAAAGAGGGTTGAAATAATATTTTTAAGCAAATAGTTAGGAGCAAGTAGAACTAACGGGTCAAAAATTCTTGAAGTCTCAGAAAGGAATGATCTCTTTTTAAAATGGTTCGTTTCAGGTAAGGATAAGCGGTAGAAGAACTCGTCTTGGACATGATCGTACTTTATACTGAGCACAGATATATAATTGGATTCGACACTTTTCCCAGAACGAAAGTTCCCTTTTTTCTGATGGAATGGTTGCTAATAATACGGGATCGCTCGTCAACCACTTTCTTAGGTTCATCCCACTTAATTTAAGCAAGGAGATAATTTCATGCTGTAGCGTCAGGGTTGCTTCTAGCGTATCTGCACTAGACATTAGATCATCCATATAGAAATCGCGTTTCAAAATACATAAACGAAAATGTTGAACCTTTGACTGGGAATTTTTGCGTCAAAGAATCCTCTGGTAGTGTCTATCCTTAGGGCTAATAATTTGTCTGAACATCTTCCCGATGTCAGCGGAGATTATATATTTATGTTTTAGAATAAAACATATTTGATTTTAGGGATTCTCCGGATGCAGTTTTTAAAGAGGCGTCGAAAACTACCCGGATCTTTATCTTAATACTAGCCATTTTAAACACAGGATGGTGAGGCATGTTATTAATTTGGGTTGTTGGTTTGCTAATTTTTTCTTCGGGGACAAGTTCCATATGTCCTAGCCTTTAATATTCCTGAAAGAAATTTGAATATGCATCTTTAAGTAAACTGTCAGAGCTTAATCTTTTCTCGAGTGAAAGTAGTCTACGTAATGCTAGTGGGAAGCATTCTCTTATGTTTGGTTGGCTTGAATGGTACTGGTATGCACGCACTGTTATTGTCATATGTGATGTTTATTTGGAAGAATTCAAGACATTTAGCTTCGTCATCGGTTGTGATTTGTTGACTGATTTTTTCCTCAGTTTCCAAAATCGTTGTAAGGAATTTTCGATACTTGACCATGTGTACTATGTGTAACTAATACAGGATTCTGTTACAAATGAATGAGTTGAACCAGAGTCCAGGAGTGCTAGGAATTTTGTCCAATTTCCAAAATTATCCTCAAACAATTTCTATTACGGTCGTTGGAAGAAGGTATATAGAATATCAGGTTTGTTCAAAATTGACCATCATAAGTTGGGAATTGATTGGTTCATTGGTGTGATCAGAGATTAAATAAGTCTTTGATTGTTGGATCGGTAATGAGGAAGGTTCAGATGTTATGGCCTGGTGTAAGACTTCAAGCTATGCGAAATAAAAAATATATATAATTGCACAGAAGAACTTGTGGCGATTCACCATATATTGTAAATCACTTCAATATATCGTTGCATTTAAGCGCACTCAACGAAATAAAATAATTCTAAAATTAATTTAGTTTTCAATTTAGATTCCGAAAAGGGAACACAATTTATTCGCGAATCTTCCAAAACAACACCACAATTCGGTGTACTAAAAAAATAGAAAACCAAAACAAAAGAATAAGGTAAACGTCGGAGCGTTATTAAAAAAAATAAAAAATAAAAAATTTCGCATTAATTCTTTGCTTGTTCATCGAACAACATCATACAAGTGGTGCAAGTTAAATTAAAAAAAAAAAACAAATGCCAAATAGTGTATAAAACTATAAAAATTAAATAGTGTATAAAACTAAAGCACAAATAGGATGAACCAGAAATAAATCATGGTAATTGTTTTGTGCAAGTATTTATTTGCCCCTTTGAAAATAAAACAAAAAAATTACAAACACTTGAATCTTTTGCTTGAATTTGCCCTATGTTTACCTGGGGGCAATATCGGTTCGATGATACAAGTTGCTTTCCAATCGACCAACTGCAATCACTTGCAAGTACTTCGGTGTGTGTCTTTGCTAAGATAACTATTTAAAACTGGTTTTATTAAATTTTTTGTCAAGTCGTTCAATACAGACCCACCTAGTGATAAAATTATGCGTAACTATTTCTGATTATTCATGAAAAATAGCTAGAGCAGTTGAGAGTAGTTCAAATTTATCAAAGACACACACCGAAGTACTTGCAAGTGCTTGCGGTGGTCGATTGAAAAGCAAATAATGATAACTGATAAACTTATAATCGTGTTAAATAATAAACTTGTGTCAAATTTAGTGAATATTTTATCATTTCGATTTTGTTGTTGAAAAGTGTTCGCCCATGATAAAATTACTGTCTTTGCGCCTAAATTTATGTGTTTTGTGTGTTGTATGTATTCTATATTTGTACTGTGTGTATTTTGTTAATGTCAAATTGTAAAAAACAATCACGTATTTTTAATTTTACAAAATAATACATAAATTTATATAAATTTGTGAATACAAAAACAATTTATTTCAATTATTGACATATATTTTATTAAATATATAACACTGAACTGAAATTGTTTAAAAGTTTTCACTGACATCATGCGTAAAAATTCAGAACTAATGTATTTTATCAATTTAGTAAACGGGAATCGCGTTTTTGATGTTGATGAAATAAACTGATGAAAGCAAATGAAAATTTTATGATATTAATTTTTTTTTCATTATCATAACATCGAAACAGAATCGAATCCCTGGTGGTAATGCTTGTACCCTGGTGGCTTTACCCTGGTGGTAATGCTTGTGTGCGGAAAGAGTTTTTTCATTAGTAAATGACTTCTGGACCGAGGATAAATCTATAACGCAAATGAATCCATTTTAACGGTAAAATATGATTTGAGAGCATATAACTGCACATCGTTTGCAGTATTACTGGAGTTTTTTTGTGGTGTGATGGAGTATCAATGTTTTAATTTGAACATATAAAATTTATATGTACGCGTTTTTTATTTCAGGAAGATAGTCACCTTAATTTGTGTCACCAGTGGAAATACTGTGCACATTGCAGTTTGCTTGCAAGTGAATGAATTATATTTTTTTTATATAAAGGTAAAACATAATACATATTTTGTATATTGTAATACTATTCATTGTACAATATGTTAATTAAACACAACGATGTTCACTAATCGTTGCTAGATCTGGGACAAATCTACCTACATAATTAAGTATACCTAGAAAACTGCAAATATCACTAACCTTGCCTATTGTAGGTCTGATTCCATTAGAATTTAATATATGTCCCAAAAAACAATTTCGTTTTTTCTATAAATTGTATTGACACTTTTCTCTATTCAAAACTATTTCATTATCTTTTAACTTTCCTACTACCTCTTCTGATATTCTGTCATGATCCTTAAAATCCCTTGCATAAATTAAAATATCATCGATATATATATCAGGATTCCCACTAACAAGTTTTCCATTGTTTTCTGAAAAATTTCGCCGGCACATGTCATTCCGAACATTAACATTTTCAACCTATAAACCCTCTTGTGTGAAATAAATGTTATTTCCCTAGGCCTAGGCGTTATTTCTATTTGATGGAATGCGCTCTTCACATCCAGCTTCGTAAAAATTATACTCTTTGTAAATTAAGAAGTACATCATCGAAAGTAGATAGTGGGTGTTACTCTCGCTTAATTGCTCCATTAGCCTGTCGCATATCAACACACAACCTAACATCATTGCTTTTGTTCTTTGGTTCCACCACTAATGGAGATATCCATTCGGATATTCCCTCTACCTGTTCTATTATATCGTTATCTATTAACTCCTTTAGTTTGACCGACACTTTCTTCCTTAAAGGAATCGGAATTATCCGATAAGGCTGACGCACTGGAACTATTGATCTGTCAATATGGATTTCGGTCTGAATTCGCCCCTTTCAGTCAGTTAAAGACTCCTATTTTTGTATCGATCGTATATCAAAAGCTTTTCCAAACTAATACACGTTTCACAACTTCCTTTATCACCGTTATATTTCTTTTTTTCGCTTTAAAGTATATTTCTGCGCTAATTATATCAACTGCGGCACTGTAGGCAATGTAAATATAGGAATGACTGTAGATACGGACAGTCATTCCTATATTTACATTGCCTACTAAACAGACCTCTATTATATTTCCATTCCTTTTATTATTACTGTCTATCTCTTTTAATATGTCGCTACTCTCTGACGATTTATTCTCTTCTTTATCCTCTACATATCTTACACGATTAGAACCTAATTTTGATTTGCAAACTTCTTCAAAATGGTTGAACTTTTTACATTTGCTACACTGCCACCTTATCGCTGGACAACTTTTGTCTCTACTTATGTGACTTATCCTACCACATCTAAAACAGGAAAATTCATTTTGGTTACCTCCCATCAATTTTATTTCGCCTCTATTTCGCACATTTCTACCCGCACTAGGATATTTCGGTTCCGATCGTCTTCGATGCATTTCATGGTTTCCTCGGTTTCTCTTTGTTCATACTAACTTTCTGTATCTGTTTGTCTGCCAACTCTACAATTTCCAATCCTTGGGCTCATTTAATTAATTCGTCTAAATCGACGCTCCCCTTTTCGATTACTTTTCTCTCTAATTGGTTATGTTTGGAGTTGTATACGATTTGATCTCAGACATATTCTTTTTCATTCTTAAATTCACATTTTGCAGCTTGTTGCCACAGTCTTACTACAAACTGGTTGATGTTTTCTTGTGGCTCCTGCACGAAAATACCTACGTTATAATGAAGAACTTGTCTTTGGCAAGAAATATGCATCCAAAGCGTCTAGCATTGATTGAAACTCGTTCTCTTTCTTTTTTTCTTCGTTTTCAGCATCTTGCGGCAAATTATAATAAATGTCCTGTAATTCTATACCACTATTAAACAACATCTTGAATTTTTTTTATTTTTTATCCTTTATTTCATTTGCCTCCACCATTACGTTAAATGCTCGCTTCCACTTTTCCCAGTTTACAGCGATGTTTCTCTCTAAACTTAATTTTTGCATTGCGCCACTCCCGTTTACCATTTTTTTTTTAATTTTTTTCTTGTTTCGAATTCAACCTCACCTTCGTATATTCACTTTTCTTTTTTTTGCTTCTGATTTAATTATTATAACCACGATGATTTCGGACTTAACCTCACTTTTTTTTAATTTTCTATCTTCTTCGGATTTAACCATTAATTCGTTTTTTATTTGATTTACTTTTTCTTTTCTTTTATCATTCTACTATTCATTGCACAATATGTAAATTAAACACAAGGATTTATATTTTACACGCTCTTTATTCTATCACTCCGATACATCCGGATGGCGATTTTCGACTCACTTTTTATACATCTTTTTACCCGATAAACCATAAATGGTTTATCGTGTATTCCCTACATACCGATGCTTACATTATCGTTACTCCATATATAAAGATAATACAGATAAAAAAAAGGTTTTATAATGGTAATACAGATAAAAAGTGGTATTACAGATTGATTACATAATTCAATTTTCTTCTGTCATTTGGTTCGAAATGTTCTTCAAACACTTTGGGTACTGAATATACTTAAATTTTCAATATCACCTAAATAGAGCGTTCACAACATCAGGCTGGCAATAGGTTTTCACAATGTTATTGCTAATAATATATTGAAATTGTGATTTCACATCTTCGTTTATTAGATCTTTACAGTTGAAACGTACGGTTCGTTTTCCGATATGATTTCTGACTTGTACGAAAACTGCCATGGGACCAACTGATGATCACTGCCTACGAGTTTGATAGCCGGCTGACTTGATATCACATGTTGGATGTCCAATTTGATTTTAAGACGTCCTCCGAAGGTCTTAATACCTCAAAATTGGTTTCTTGATTGGATTCAAACGCTCCTTGTTTTCTATGAATTTTCCGAAACAAGCAATTTCCCCCCAGCCACAGGTGCCATACTTTATGTATGTTAATGTTTATAACGTGAAATCCAATTTCATATACAAGAAGTTATGAAAATTTAATTTTCTTTTAACATATTTTGTTGGGCAAATAATTTTTCATCATCGTCTGTTTTCGCCTAAGTTAATCTAATATGTTAGTCGAAAGTAAACTATGCTTAGTTATATTGTTGTATATGTAAAGATTATTAAATGAATAGATACAAAATATGGCTATCAAATATGATATAAATATAGGGGATGAGAGATTTCGTTGTGGGAATATTTATTAGAAACAAAATGGCAGTCCGGTTATTGAATTAAATTTATTTCTAGATGTGTGGCAATTTTATTTACATTTGACCATATGAGTGTACCATTTAGAAGTTTAATCGAACTTTATGTCGATTAAATTTAATAAAAACTCAAAATCAAAATCCCAAAGTTTATAACCGGATACCCTTTATATATAAGGACCTATGGATACAAATTTTGATTATAAAACAACAAAATGCGGTTTTAGTTTGGTTTGAGAGCATGTTTGTTGTTTTAGGATTTTTATATCTATTGGAGGATAATTCCATGGAAATATCTTGAAAATTATTTGGGTAAACATGGTTAGTATGTGAACATATTATACGCATAATATGAAATTACTACCCAGATCATGATTTGTTCGTTTATTACTCGACTCATAAATGTTGAACGTGCGCTTTACAAACATAAAATTTTTGGCAAAGATTTTGTGATTTCTGTCAGATTTTTTGGTTACTACCGTAGCCTTTTGGAATTATAATTATTTAATTAGTGATGAAATTTTTGTTCGTCTTCCGAAAACATTTGAAGCTCTAAACTAATGAATATTACAACAGTAAGTTCAGTGTGAAACATTTTACCAAAACATTTTACCAATGTAACGGCAATAAGGAAGGTTTATAGTACGTTTAGGGAACCTAGATAACAGCAAAAATTGTCAAACGCGATCTGTATATGGCCGATCTAATATCTGGAGCAAATAAGAAAAGTGATACCAGATTGCTACAACAGCAACTTATTGAGAAGAGAGCCGTAGGTTAAACAAATCATTGTTGGCGGCGATACTAAAGAATAGCCAAGAATTGTCACCGATCGAGATTGAAGAGGCGGTCGGTTGGTCAAGCTGCTAGGGTTAGAATGGGGTCCGAATAGCGACATCTTTCAGTTCAAGGTTGTAGTGAATCCAGAAATTACCAATATCAAACTTCAGATGTTATCGGAGGCCTCTAAAATTATTATTATTATGTAAAAGCTCTTTTGTTTGTTTGTTTGTTTGTTTTTTCTATGCAATCTGTTTTGAGGCCGAAGCTCTCCCAACTCTTTCGCGGTTAATTAACGTCCTACTTTACGCCATAACTAGCCAAATTGAGGACGCGCGATTACAGGTTCGCGTTTTCAAATATCCATCTGCACATTGCATTGCTCCAGCCAGCCTGTACTGGCATGGACGATGTTCGGCCCATGAATTCTGCACTCCAACGGGGGGTCATAGTTGTGTTCATCGTCATCACCGATCGTAATCAAGTGATGAAAAATCCCTTTTGCAACCCTCCCCCGTTGGGATTCGAACCCGGTACCTCCCGTCGCAAACACCGCAGCTTTAACCACTGCGCCAATTGCTCGGTTGTAAAAGCTCTTTTTTCAATGATTGTGGCTTATAAATTCACAAAGGGATAATCCACTACTCACCAACATTTCAAAAAGATGTCACGAACGCAGATAAGAATTGTGCCTTGTTGGTTAGCCACTAAAGTAGAAGAATTTCAACTACCTTGATTCTCTGATACGCTTGAGAACCCGTATTCCACCGTCGTCTATGCTAGAGGCAACACCAAGTCAGAAAATTGTAAATGAACATAAAGAATGTGCCAAAACTAGAGTTGCGCTTAACAAGTGTCCATTCCCAGGTTAGAATTGCTTGAAGCGGTGTTGTTGTCTAAGTTATTGAAGTCTGTCCTCAAGGCACATCAATTTGCGCAAATATTTTGTGGCTAACCATTCAGCCGAGATATTGGTGTCAGCCTTGAGAAATGATTGGTATTATAGGGATAATGGCATCAAAACTGCATAAATATATGTGCTTTTGGGGATGGATCCAGTATGGCTTCGGCAACATTCACAAGGCCCAGTTAAAAACATATAACTCGTAAAACTCTAAAGACCGATGTAAAGCAAACCGCGAAAAAACACTACCTGGAAGTGGTACTAACGAAATCGTTTTGTGAAGAATTAAGATGTTTCAAATTTTCAAAGCTTATCCGAGCTACTACATTGTTGTTCTATTTGGCCAACAACCTTAAGAAATCCAGTAAAGATGAACCAAAATCAAAATATCATATCAGTTGAGGAATATGAACGAGCAACCAACGCCATCTCAAAATGGGTCCAAGAAGCCTATTTTAGAACTAAAATCACTTGTCTCAGTAATATAAGAGTCATTCCGAACCAAAGCAAATTGGTGGCGTTAAATCCATTCATAGATTATCATGGAGTCAGACGAGTGGATAGCAGGATTGACCATGACAATATTGAATATTACCAGAAATTTCTTATCATATACTACAAGCCAATAATGTCATCACGGAACTGATTATTAATGAAACCCACACCAAGTATTTGCACGAAGCGCAGTCGTTGATGGGAATGCCTAATGGAAACTTAAGTGGGAAAATCTGGTCCAAAAAACAATCCATCGCTGCATGACGCGTACCTCTAGGGAGATTTATCTCCAGCACGAGTGAACTGGCAAGTCATCATCAAAGTGCTTCTAAAATAAATCTAAAGTGTTGTTGATCTACCTTTGTTGAATTACTGAAATATTGCTGCTTCGGCGCCAACCGTGGGATGAAGTGGTGATTATAATTCACCATCCCGATCAACTTCTGAGTAGTTTCAATTAGGGCAGGTTGAGGAAACTGTGTAATGGCGTTCTAGCGAAGGTTTATAAATGAATTTATAAAAAAATGAATTGTCATCTCATCAGGTCATGGAGACCGAGTTCTATGCTATGTGTAATCTCTATAATTTCCCTGAAATATCTGAATAATTATTTTCTTGTATAGCGATATGTGAAGGTTGCTACAGTGATACACCATCTTCCATGATAATAGCAATTTCTCCTATGTTATACCATTTGCCTTTGTGTGATGCAATGTGCCCCTTTTGCTGCAAAGACGTCAGGTTTTCTATAAGCAATCGTTTGCGAAAGTGACTATTCGCTATATGTTTTGCCGTCTCTAGTTGTACTTTAATTGACTCGCCTTCTAAAAAACCACCAAAGCCACGAGCGCTAGGAGGATTAAATTGTCATGTAATGAAGTCATTTGAAAAGGAACGAGAACAGTTATTAGTTTTCCTAATTATATAAGTAAAACTGTCAAAAACAAATTGTGTGCCGTTGTCTACGCTAACCTTGAGGAATGGTCTTAAAAACTCTACTTTTGTTGCTGGTTAGTCTGTCAGGATTAGCACTTTTGTTTTAGATATCATTTTGGTGCAAATGACACTTTAAAATAATCTAACGAATTATTATTTTGACCCCCAGAATCTAATAGTTCGGCCTAACGAATATTCTGCAAAATAATGGAATGTTAAGTATTGTAAGTAGCGTCAGAGTTGGATGGTCCTCCTACGCGATACCATCTCCATCACTATAAACGGATTCAACGAATTCAACTTACTTGCTGTTAGAAAATTCCATACGGTCTCCTTTTGCATTTCTTTGGCATCTCTGCACTGAAATACTTTCCTTGAATAACTTTTACACTATAATTTTTTGGTTGCAAACAATTCACCTCTACTAATTCGTCTTGTCTGTTTTGGTGTACTGCAATTATAGGACATAAACCTGAGACACATAATCTCCTGGATTTTCTGTTTGCGACAAACGTATATCAGCGCCGTAGAGGTGAGTAATCCAATGTTAGACAATTTTGGAATCAGTCCAACCCAAAGGGTTATTAATGGTAAGCGAGAAATTTTTTATTTAGCTAAGTCAGAAGCACAACATAATTCTAGTCTTGGAATAGAAACTTGTTTGATTGGCGATACCTTAGTTTTACTACTAAAAAGATTTACAAACACTTGTCCAGTTGATAGATTGATTCTAAAGAAAGCAATCGTAACTTAACCGTATTCACTGACAACGCACAGAAACCATAGAGTTCAATATTAGTCATCTTCGTACTTCCAAAAAACCGAGACATTTTCAATCTAATTTCACGATCCAAAGGTGTCGTATGAATATTTTAACTTGCACGGTGATAGGTGCTGAACAATGCCTAATGGATCAAAAAGCCGGCATTAGACAAAATGGTCCTTTTTGTAAATTTTGTCGTGCCTTCGATGTTAACCATGTCCGTTTTATCGGTGATTTCAACATCAATTTCTTGTATATGGTTTTCCAGTAAGAGGTTTCATTTTAATATTAAAAAACATGAGAAATTTTTAAGAGAAATCAATGAATGTTTATTTCATTGTAAAGAGGAAGGTATGCCATTAACATTTGAAAACGATGTCAGCCAAATGGCCACCATGGCTACGCTTGCAACACCATATCCTTGTAATAAAATTTTCCATGACTAATTCGCTTATTTGCGGCTGTGTTCTCGACAACTTCACGAATTCCATCTTTAAGGTCTTGAATCGATTGTGGAGCATTGGTATAGACCTTATATTTTACGTGGCTCCAAAGAAAAAAACCTAAAGGTGTTAAATCACAAAATCTTGGTGGCCAATTGTGACCACCTCTTCGAGCAACAACACGGTCAGGAAACTTTCCTTGCAAAATTGCGATTGTATCGTTAATTGCGATTGTTTCGTTGCTTGTGTGGCACGTAGCGCCGTCTTGCTCAAAATAAACGTCGTCCACATCAATATCTTCCAATTCCGGCCATAAAATATCATGAATCATAGCTCGGTAGCGCAACCCATTCACCGTAACAGTTGCACTAGCCTTATTTTCGAAAAAGTAAGGTGCAATCACAGTGCTAGTCCAAAAACGGCACCAAACAGTGACAAGTTGAGGATGGAGAGGCTTTTCAACAATCATTCTTGAATTTTCTGAGCCCCAAATGTAACAATTCTGTTTATTAACGTAGCTTCCGAGGTAAAAATGGGCCTCATCACTGAAGATGATTTTTCGATGAAAATCCGGATCATTTTGATGCATTTGAAGGACCCAATCAGCGAAGATACGACGATTATGGTGATCGACCGCCTTGAGTTCTTGTGTTAACTGAACTTTAAAAGCCTTAAAACCTAAGTTTTTATGCAAAATACGGTATAATGTCGTTTGTGGAATGTTTCAAAGATCGACGAGGAATCGACAAAGCTGGGTTTTCTTCAACACTTCGGGCTAACGCAGCAATATTCTCACTTGTTCTTAAGCAACGCACGCGGTTTCGATTCTTCACATCACTAACTTGTTCCAACAGCTCAAATTTTTCCACCAGTTTCACTATTGCCGGCCAAGATGGTACTTCACGACGACCAAAATGTAGGTGCTTTAGTTTTACGAACAGTGACTTCAAAATAATCACCATTTTTGTAGTGAATTTCAACAATTTCGATGCGATATTGAAGCGTATGTCGTACCATTTTTAGTAATGAAGTAGTTTTTACTTGTCAAATGTCAAAAGATGACAGCTTTAATATTGACAGCTGCCCAAATACCAAGCTATTCAAAATTAAACTTCTTATTGGGTAACCCTTTGTTTTGTTCGTTCAGTTGCTCTGCATTGAAAATCCAATTCATCCAGAGAAACCCGTTATTCTTTAGTTTTACCTCTAATTCTGCATTAATAGTTTCAGTACCTGTTAACCAGGTCAACAACGTAAAATTTAAATTTATTAATTATTGGTTTTGGTACCTCTGTGTTTTTTGTTAATATTTTGTAGACCAACATCTTGCACCTCTTGATGATGTACTCACAATTTTATTGTTCTACTATGCATTCTGTTGTCTGTATTCTGTCATCTCTTATCAGCAACTCCTGCGTGCCACCATTCAACTGTAATTTGCACAATTAGTATTTGTTGAATAGAGCAGATGCAATGGAATCCAATAAGATCAATATCAAAAGACCCACACATCCAGGGCAATCAAGAACATCACGCAGCTATGTGAGTACAAGGAACGACACAAATACACTGTGTAGTTCTGTAAGGCCAACCATTTAATAATAGAATGTAACAAATGTAAGGCAATGGTCGTGAATGAACGTAGACAATGTCTAAAGGCAGACGGTAGATGTTTTGCCTCAATTTAAATCATGGTGTCATGGTCAGCAAGGCCAAAATGCACCCAATGTCCAAGGAAACAACATGAGCTGTTGCATTTTGAAGATGTGACGAAGTTTGAAAATAAACAAGATTCACCAAAGGATGTCAATGAGGATCAAGCTAAACTATATACTCATGTCAATATGACCCATCATGTTCTGTTACCTACTGCTGAAGAGGATATAATTGACAGTTATGGAGAATTACATAAATGTCAAGTTTTGTTGGACTCCGGATCAGTGTCGTCCTTTATAACTGAACAATTTGTCAACAAATTAAGAGCTAAACGTAGACCTTGCCGTACATTAATATCAGGCATTAGAAATACACATCAGCAGTTAGCAGAAGGGTCAGTGAATGTACAACTGAAATCAAAATACAAAATGTCTGTGAATGTTGAAGTATTCAAATAAGCGGAGATTTACCGGAGCAGTCAATACATGTGGATTGGACAGTATACTACCAAACATTTTTCTGGCAGATCCTCAATTCAATGTTCCTAGGAATAGATCACGTATTTAATATAATGCGTGGAGGCCGACTACAACATAATTGAGAAAACAGTGGCCATTGAAAGTGAGTTTGGATGGATTTTGGGTGGTGCCATTAAACCAAATGAACTAAGTACATCACAAAGTTTTACTAGTGTATCTAAGCCAATGGAATTTGATATAGATAACACACTACGAAGGTTTTGAAAGGTTGAAAAGCTGCCAGTGAAACAATTGTTAACATCCGATTAAGAACGATGTGAACAGTTAACTACGACAACTTGAGACAAAAGTGGATGATTTGTGGTGAAATTACCATTTAATACCCAAAAGGTAAACTTATGGCAAAAGAGCGACGGTTTAACAGAGATCAACTATTTAGTACCTCATATCATGCATTCATGACAGAATACAAGAACCTAGGTTATTTGACGAAATTAAATGAACCAGTCAAAAGGAGAACCGTATTTACATCCCACACCATGGCGTACTTAAATTAACGAGTAGTAGCACAAAACTTAGAGTGGTGTTTGATGCATTATCAAAAATATCTTCAGGTATGGCTTTGAATGACACACTTATGGTAGGGTCGAGAGTACAACCGACCCTGTTTGAAATATTGTAAGATTTTGAAATTTTCGAGTCGCGATAGTAGGTGACATAGAGAAGATGTACCGACAAATTTTGGTGAATGAACATGATAGAAGTTATCAAAATATAGTATGGAGAAAAGGTGAAGCAAATGAGTTAAGGTGCTTTCAATTAAATACAATAACATATGGAACCGCCGCAGCACCATATCTGTCAACTCGTGTTTTAAAGGGATTAGCAAAGATTAACGAAGCCAACTACCCATCGGTTTCAGATGTTTTATTACAAAATACATATGTTGACGATATAATGGCAGGGGCAGACACGGAGCAACAGGCAATAGAGTTGAAGAATCAACTGGTAACAGTGTTATCCGATGCCGGAATAAGGCTATGGAAATAGGTATCTAATTCCAAAAAATTTCTTGAGACCATATCAATACAAGATCACGAAATGAAGTTTAAGGTGGTTGAAGAAGGCGAACCAATTATAAAAGTATTAGGATTGCAGTGGAATCCATAAAAGGACGTGTTCACGTATAGAGTTAAGTTAAGTGAACCAGCATATACAAAAAGGTGAATGCTTTCCGAAGTAGCAAGATTTTCGACCCTTTGTCGAAAATACCAGGAAAATAACAGCTTGAACAATTGTCTTAGACTGGCTAAATGATCATCCTGCACGGTGGGTATTATTTATCGGATACAGAACTTCTTAAATGTTAAAACATATTGGGTGAGATCAATGGCACCATGTGAATTTGAGGGTTCATGGAACCCTGATTTAGACACCTTCGTATTTAAAATACACTTAAACGCAAGACTAAGTCAGAAATGGTTACTAAGAGAAAATTATGGTCCGAGGTATCGCAAATGTTTGACCCATTGGGATGGCTAGCACCAACCATTAAAATAGCAAAGATAACTTTGCTACAATAACTTTGGTTAACTGGATTAGCATGGGATGAACCATTACCAAAAAATATCGCGGTAAAATGGAGCAATTATAAACAATCTTTGCCTTTGCTCGAAAACAACAATTCAGTAACAGAACTTCACGGGTTTTGCGATTCATCTGAGCATGCATATATGCAGCGGTAGTATACATCTACCAAAGGAAAAATACAGTTGGTATAACGCAACCATACCTCCTAATATCGTAAACTAGAGTCGGACCAATAAAAACAAAGTTAACAATTCCCAGATTGGAATTGTTCGGTGGTTTACTAACTTGCGAGATTACTCACAAAAGTAATTAAAAGTCTTAGAATTTCTATAATAACAACATACGCGAGGGCAGATTCAACGATTGTACTTGCATGGATTAAGGCAGAACCACATCGGTCTAAAACGTTTGTTGCAAACAGAGTGTCATAGTCTAACCAACCCATCAGCTTGAAACTATATTAAGCCAAGTGAGAACCCTGCCGATTGCGCTTCGAGGGGCGACATCAATTATGGTGGAACATCAATTATGGTGGAGAGAGCCATGTTGGTTAACACACACTCCAAAAGACTGGCCAATTCAGAACTCGAAATTTAAATTTGAAGACATTCCAGATAGAAAGTTAATAACATATAAATTACCCATTGGTAATTTACCAGAATTAAAATTTACCAGAACTCCTGCTAGACCATTTGTAAAGTCAGGAATTGATTACGCAGGGCCGTTTAGTGTTAGAGTATCAAAGGGGAGAGGTAATAAGTCATATAAAGGTTAACTTGCGTTTTTTGTGTGCATGATTACTGCTTCGGGTGACCGTGGCACTAAATGGCATTTCATCCCACCAGGAGCACCACATTTCGGGGGATTATGGGAGACACTAGAACTGTAAAATCTTTGAAATATCATTTAAAACGGGTGATTGGTGAATTAATTTTGACATTTGAAGAACTAACAACTTTAATCTGTCAAATAGAGGTTTGCCTTAATTCAAGGTTACTTTCACCAATGACCAACGATCCGAGTGATCCTACATTTTTAACTCTTGGTCATTTTTTAATTGGGGAACCTCTTCTAGCTCAACCAGAACCCAACGTTACAGATGAAAGAATAAGCTCTCTGGCCAGATGGAAACTTATTCAAAAAATGAGGGACAATTTTTTAAACCTCCTACATGATTCTTTAAGTAATTGATCTAGTGTTAGTCCGAAAGTGATTCATTAGTATGAACTAATTGTTCGAATGGGCCTGCAAATGTATTCTCTTTATTCACTTTATGTATTCTCCGTAGAAAATTGGAATTTTAAGTTTTGGTAGGCGTACATCAAACTTGTTCTTTTTTGTTTGATGGCTGTCGATTTCTGTGGTGATTTTTGTTACAGTAGCATAATGTTGGTTTTTGATGGTATCGTAATAGCTCTCAGAGAAGTATTTTAACCCTTCTTTATCTCCTTCTGAGGCCTTCACATTTATCTTTTCTTCGAGATCCATAATTTGTTTCATCATTCGTTCGATTGTTTTTAATACAAGAGTAAGCGGAAGAGCTTATTGAGAGAACTTTTGTATTAATGAGTCTTCGGCTGTATTTATTTATTTATATATAGAGCTTTCATTTTTACATTCTGCAATTTAAGCATCTGGTCAAGTTCTTTTCTGTTGGTATAATTGTTGTTGTTTGTACCTAATGAGCCTTGTTCCCTTTTTGTTGCTGGAAGGAATCGGGACTTTAGAGAATTTTCATTTGATGTTGTCATCGATAAGGGTGTCGCAAATACCCGCTATCTTATTTCGTGTTTCGATATACGAATGATTTCATCTGTCTCTACAAATTTTTGATAGAGTTCCTTCAAAGTTGCTATTTTGGACTCTAAATAATTTTTTGTCTTCCTTGATAGCCCGTCTTTATAGTAATTCTTGTTTAGCTGAACTTTTTTGTCGGCTGTTGTTTCCTGATCTCGCAAATGACATTTCATGCTTGTCATTTTGATTGGTTGCACGTTGGTTTTTGCTTAGTTGATTGACGCTGAACGAAGTTTGTGTTATTTGTGGCGAACTTCATAGTTCAAAACAGTGTAATAAAACAAAAAACGATCCATCAGTAAAACGGTGCAGTAATTGTGGTGAGAATCATACTGCTAATTACCGAGGCTGTCCAGTTTATCTGGACTTGAAACGCAAAACTACCCCAAAAATGCGATACGAACAACGAGTGCTTAAGACACAATACAACCAAAGTAATATGTTCTCAAGAAATTTGATTATTCCAACAGCAGATGTATCTACAACCGCACAAAATAATAAT
The DNA here is from genome assembly GCA_963556175.1 of Tipula confusa. Lineage (NCBI taxonomy): Eukaryota > Metazoa > Arthropoda > Insecta > Diptera > Tipulidae > Tipula > Tipula confusa. The sequence goes on from OY744475.1 coordinate 95,780,261, forward strand.
ATCCATATCACTGAAAATAGTTTCGCAAAAACTGGCATCTCCTATGCAAATATTCTAAAGGGCACCAAACCAACACCAAAAGTTCAATTAAATGCCGAAGAATCGAATATCCACGCAACCATAAATAAATTGACTGAAACAATTCAAAATTTCATGATGATGATGGAAAAACAAATGAGCATGATGATGCAAAATATGACCACTCTAATGCAAATTATTGTTAAAAACCAGAAATGACTCTCCTAAAAATAGCTGTATGGAATGCAAATGGTCTTTCACAACACAAAGCTGAATTACAGTCTTTCCTCAACGATCATAATATTGATATCATGCTGATATCAGAAACGCACTTTACAACTAAAACATATTTTAAAATTAATGGCTATTCAGTTTATGACACCAAACATCCGGACGGTAAAGCACATGGCGGCACTGCAATTCTAATCAAACAAAGAATAAAGCACTATGAACTAAACAAATACGATAAAGATCACATTCAATGTGGCACTATAAAAATGCGGACTGGGAAGGATTGAACAAGTTCTTTCAAGAGTTCGAATGGTACTCTTGTTTTGCCTTCGGTAATATTGACAAGGCAGCCATTGTGGTTTCGACTGTCATTCTCACGGGAATGGAACAGTTCATTCCTTCCAGTCTCTCTAAGTCAAATAAAAAAAAATCTGGCAATCCTTGGTATAATCATGACTGTAGAACAACAACCGCCAATAAAGAAGCCTCTCACCGCAAATATGTTAAGAACCCGTCAAATGAAAATTTAGCTATATTTAAGGCGGCTAGAAATCTGGCAACTCAAACAGTGTCCCAAGCTAAAAGAAATTACAAAAAAAAAGTTCGAGAAGAGTTGCGACAGGTCTTAAACCAGGGCAATAGCCATCGGACCTTTTGGTCCTTTGCCCGCAAAGTAGAGGAAAACTTTTTGAACAGTAGGAAATCATCAATACCACCTCTGAAAGATGGGGATTGTATCTTTTCTACAGCTCAAGAAAAATCCAATCTCTTTGCCCGAAAATTTGCAGCAAACTCTAATTTACCTGATTCTAACTTAATACCCCCGATTATCTCTCTAGCCAGTTCATCGATGCGCCGCATTATATTTAGATCCAGAGTTGTCGCTAAAGTCCTTGCAAGCATTAACACCAACAAGTCAGCCGGTCCGGATTGTATTCCCCCAATTGTCCTCAAATATTGCTGTAAATCCTTGTCTAAGCCACTATCATATCTGTTTCACCGATCTATGTCTTCTGGCATTTTCCCTTCCATCTGGAAGACTGCTAACATACATCCTGTGCCAAAAAAGGGCAGTAAATCGGACCCTTCAAATTATCGCCCAATCGCTATCGTCTCGGTGCTTTCTAAAGTACTTGAGACCATAATCAACTTCCAGCTGATGAAATATTTGGAAGCTAATCATCTAATTTCTGATCGTCAGTATGGATTTCGCGGAGGGCGTTCAGCAGGTGATTTAATTAATGTTGTTACTGAACAATGGAACAGAAGCATTCATCAATCTGGTGAATCTCAAGTCATTGCTCTCGATATCTCAAAAGCATTTGATCGTGTGTGGCACAAGGGTTTGCTGTGTAAATTGAGGGCAGTTGGCCTTCACGGTTCGTTAATTTTATGGATTGAGAATTTTCTTTTTTGTCGCAAAATCCAAGTGGTGGTGGATGGTGTGACTTCCGATCAACATCTTATAAACGCTGGTGTTCCTCAGGGATCCGTCCTTTCTCCAACCCTTTTTCTAATTTTCATCAATGATCTTCTATCAGCAACTCTCAATCCAATATACTCCTATGCTGATGACAGCTCACTTTCCACCTCTTACAGTTTACCTTCTTCTTCATCGCGAAACGATGTTCTCGCAGAAAGAATGGCTATGAATGACCGCCTTACGCGAGATCTCAATGTCATTCTTAAATGGGGTGAAGCCAACAGAGTTGAATTTAATCCCAACAAATTTCAAACCTGTGTTTTTTCTGGCCGAACTGATGGTTATTCACCGTCTTTTCTGACTGGTGAATCCAGCTTGGCTACGTCTGACACATTTGAGATTCTCGGTTTAACTATTTCAAAGAGAATATCTTGGGCTGAACAAATAAACAAAGCAGCGATTGGTGCAGCCAAATGTCTTGGATTTCTACGACGATGTAAGTTTTACTTTAATCCATCCGAAATACTTACAATATATAAGACCTACATAAGACCCAGGTTGGAGTATAATTCTCATATTTGGGCTGGAGCACCGAAAACTCATTTAACTGCACTCGATCGGGTCCAAAACCGAGCATCTCGAATGATTGAAGACGTAAAATTATTATCTGATCTTGATTCTCTTTCCCATAGGCGTAATGTGGGAGCCTTATGCGTGTTTTACAAGTACTTTCATGGTCATTGTTCATCGGAACTTTATGAATTTATGCCTGGTTTGTCAAAGCCTGCACGTAACTTAAGACGCCTGGTACACCGATACAATCTGGAAATTAAATTCGCGAAAACCAATAAATTTAAAAATTCATTTTTTGTTAGGAGTACGCGAATGTGGAATAAACTGAACGACGAGACGTTTCCCTTGGAATACAATTTACAGAGATTCAAACTTAATATCAAAAGTAAACAACTAGAAGACTGAAAACCTTTATTCCTTTTATTCCTTTCTTACCTTTTTCCCTCCTAATCCTTCCTTTTACCTTTTGCAGTAGTGCTGTGTGTTTGTTGCTAAAACTTTCATATAAAGGATATACATACATATATATATCCTAAGTGCTCTGAACATTTATAAAAAAAAAAAAAAAAAAAAAAAAAAATTCAAGCAACTAATATCTGCCTGGAGGAATGGTCTGGTAATTGTGTAATTTCAGCCGTTTACTGCCCTCCTAAACATGCAATTAAAAAACAGCAATTTACTGATTATTTTAATCAGTTGGGCGTAAAGTTTGTCGCAGGAGGTGATTACAATGCTAAGCATGTACAATGGGGTTCGAGACTGACTACACCTAAAGGTAAACAACTTTATGAAGCAATTACCCAGGCAAATCTGGATTATTTATCTTCACAAAACCCTACTTATTGGCCTACAGATAGAAAGAAAATACCTGATCTTATAGACTTCTGTGTAACAAAAGGAATCGCCCGCACCAATGCTCAAGTAGACGATTGCTATGACCTATCATCTGATCACTCTCCAATTATAGTCAAATTAAGTACCGATGCCTTAAAAATTGACCCACCTATACGACTAACAAGCAAATTAACTAAATGGAGTATATATAAAAAGGTCATTGAGCAGAACTGCCAACTGGATATTCCACTGTTCACACCAGAAGATATTGAACTGGCAACAGAAAAGCTAACGCAAATAATGGAAACAGCCGCAAAAAAGGCTACACCAAGAGTTATTAGCTCTGAAAGAGTCAATAGGCCAACACCTAACATTCAGCAGCTAATTCAACAAAAGCGGAAAATACGCCGGCAATGGCAACACCAAAAGTCTCCACTACTCAAATGGAAACTAAATAAAGCTATTAAAGCTCTAAAAAGAGCTTTGGTAGAGGAAGCAGATCAAGGAGTTCAGAATTATCTGAGTGAACTCTCAGCAACGGAAAACTCACTATGGAAGGCAGCAAAAAAAATAAAAAGCCCAGCCCTACCGAATCCACCAATCAGGCAACCAGATGGTCACTGGGCCAGAAGTGATATTGAAAAGGCTAATGTTTTCGCCAACCACTTAAAAGAGGTATTCACACCAAATGTTCAAAGCAATATTAGTGTACTGCCGGGTTATACAAAGGATGCTTCTATCTTAAATCCTATAAAATTTAAGTGGAAAAGTGTTAAAACCACTATTAAAAAAGTCTAAGTTCAAAGAAAGCTCCAGGACATGATTTGATTACCGGAAAAATGATTAAATAATTACCAGGTAAATGCATAAAACTCTTAACCTATATTTTCAACGCAATAATGAGATGTGAATATTTCCCTAAAAAATGGAAAACGTCACTAATTATAATGATTCCAAAACCTGGCAAGGACGTAACGCAGGTCACGTCATACAGGCCGATAAGTCTTCTTCCTACAATCTCAAAACTTTTTGAAAAAATGTTAACACAAAAATTAAAACCAATATTATCTGCAAAGCACATTTTACCAGACCACCAACTTGGATTTCGTGACCAGCATAGTACTGTTGAGCAGGTGCATAGGGTTATAAACGTAGTCAAACTAGCTCTAGAGGAAAAGAAATACTGTTCCGCTGTTTTCCTGGATATTGCACAAGCTTTTGACAAAGTGTGGCATGAGGGCCTGAAATACAAAATAAATACTCTGCTTCCTAAAAAATTTCATGCAATCCTTGAAAATTACTTGTTCGAAAGAAAATTCCAAGTTAAACAAAATGAAGCCATTACCGAACTAAATCTGATAAGTGCAGGGGTTCCACAAGGAAGCGTGCTGGGACCAGTGCTTTACTTGCTGTACACAGCTGATCTACCAACAACTGAAAAGGTGATTACATCAACATTTGCCGATGACACTGCTATTATGTATTCACATAAAAATCCACAAACAGCATCAAGAGAGCTACAAGATCACATATACAAAATTCAGGACTGGCAAAACAAGTGGCGCATAAAAACGAATGAAAGCAAATCGGCACACATAACGTTTACACTAAATAAACGAACATGCCGCCCTGTAAAATTAAACAATGTCACGATTCCTCAACAAACAAACGTCAAATACTTGGGTCTTCATCTTGATAGAAGATTGACTTGGAGAAAGCATATTGAATCAAAGTGTAAACAAATAAAACTAAAATTCTCAAAAATGTACTGGTTGATTGGGAGAAGATCAAAACTGTCACTAGACAGTAAAGTTCTATTATACAAGGCGATCCTAATCCCCATTTGAACATATGGAATTCAACTATGGGGCTCTACCAGCGCATCAAATATAAACCTTTTACAACGTACGCAATCAAAAATACTACGTAGTATTACAAATTCTGCTTGGTATATTAGAGATTAAAACGGTAAATCAGACGATAAAAACATACAGTTTGAAGTACCATTCAAAATTGGAAACTCATCCCAATGAATTAGCAAGGGAACTACTAAAGCAGCCAAGGTATAGACGGCTTCGCAGAACAGACCCACTAGATCTAATGCAGCTATAAACATAATTTATCCGCTAACTCAATTTTCTAAATAAATTAATTAATTGCCTACCAGTATAAGTATTAACATTGGTTAAGACTTAGTATTAGATAGTTTAGATTTAAGTTTTGCACACTTCTTGTTAGTTTCAGATAAAGAAAGATTCAAGAATAAAGCCATTGGCAATAGTAAAAATAAAAATAAAAAAATTGATATAATGACTGGCTGGTTTTATTGACCGGAAGGATGCTTGTGGATGTTAAACTGGTGCCGGTTGATGATCAGCATACAGTTAAGTTATTTGTATAGTTATCGGTGCCTGTTGGTGGTTGTCTTGAAATTCCGATGCTTGTTGGTTGGTGGTTTGAATTTCTTCTATATTTTTGATAGGCTGCCTGTTTTTTGGTGGCTCGAAGGACCAATGTTATATCAGTGATTACACTTAATATAGCTTTTGATATTGAACTGTTATCCGCTTATCACTAGTGGGGGCTTAGACAATAACAGGTAGAAGTGTTGTTGAAAACTACTTAATGTTTATTCAATTTGTTGAGTTTATATACACAAAATTTTATATATTATGTATGCTACAACAAATACCAGATTTGCAATGGTACTTATAACTGTTATAAATATGTCAATTATTTTAGAGGAAATGCATATCCGATATGCTTATGTTTATTAAGCATAATGGTGAGAAATTATTTGTTCTATAATAAATTAATTTGTTAACTAAACGCTACTGTTTATGTTATGTTCACGTGCCTGAACATGCACTTTATTTGACACAAACCTTTAAAATTTATACAAACTAGAATTTACAATAATTGAATAAACATTGCATGTAACCGCCGAAAATCTAAATTGTTTACCTCCTCTAAAGATAACCTCTAAATATACTCTGTGCTCAAATACTTGTATTTTTTTTTTTATATCGACTCAAACTCTGATAATTTTGTGAAAAAAATTCTCAACGAGTCGCCACCTACGATTAAGACTTGTTATTTTGTTGGCTGTGCAAGTTCGAATGGATTTCAACTTTTCACTTTAAAAGATTAGCATATCACTTAGACATGGGGCAATACAATTTTATTTTCCACATTTTTAATCCTCAATCAATCTTTCACCTTTCAACTTTTCTAAAAAAAAAAAAAATATGCGGAAAATCACAATTTCCACGAAAATCTAGAATTTTGATTTTCCACCATGGAAATCATACCCCATATACTGTAAACGTAATTAAACTCGTCGAGATGAAACCCAAAAATGTGCGTTTCAATGTGGAACGGTGGGGAAATATTTGTATTTGGTTATACCTCCCAAACATCCTCACATTCGAAAAATATCGAGTATTTTATTTTGATATTTTTCATAATGGCATATATACGAGTACGTATAGAACGCATGAATAGGAAAATTTTATTTTCCATCTACCATAATATGTGTTGTTCGATAACACCTCTCGCAAACACGCCCGACGAGGAAACCAGGTGAATTTTTATGATATATTTACCGTGTGTTTTGTATATTAAAATTTGATTTATGTTTTTCAAAAATTGTAAATAAAACGCAAACTTTAGTATTTCGAACATTTCAAACAAAAAATGCTAGAAACGCACACAGGTGGAAATGTTTTTCGTTTTAAACAAATGGAGTGTAAAAGTATATTTCCGTAAATGTTTCAAATTATGTTGTTCCGGTGCCAAACATTTTTTTTTTTGTATCGAAATGAATATGCTAATTGTGTGGGTGTATATAGATAGTTATGCGGTATGGCAATAAACTAGCCTGTTGCTTTTATGAAGTTAAATTTTTAATGTCACTTTTGTCACCTTACAGAATTTGAATTTTTATTTGTGGTAAGAGTGACAGTAAAATATAAAAATTTTATTACATTGTAACGCTGTTGGTATGTTTGTTATAATCCCATGATAGTGTTTTATTTATCAGTGTTGTTAATTTTTAATGCCAAATTGGCAATAATACCGACAGCATATACCTAAATTACCACAAACCGAATAAGAAAGGTGTACTAATATAAATCAACTCATAATTTTTGTTAAGCCTTTAATTATATTTTGATAGGATAATGAGCCATAATACACCATACCTAAAAAAAAATATGTAGATTTTGCAAAAGCACCCCTGAAAATTAAAACTTTTCGAGAAAGTTAAATAAATAATTTTCGTTCGGTTGCGGTTTTTTGTTGGGGTAGTAATATTTTATTATGGTTTGTGTACTTTAGTGCTGAAATTTGTTGTTTTTTTCAATATTTGGTAAAGGTTTAGGATTTATTAATTAAATATCATTAGGTGGGCTACAAAAAGCTCTATTATTGATGTAAATCATTATAATAATTCACCATTATAATTGTTAAGCTAATTATGGGGTGAAATAAATTAATTTTCTCGGTGATCGGAGTAAACTGGGCAATACAACTTTACGGACTAAGTCTGTATGCGAAACGAAATAAAAAACTCTAAAATTTTAGCTTTTTATTCACCACAAATCATTTTTAACTAGTCGCAGTGCAGTTAAACATTTTAATCACATTTTTCTTTGACATTTTGAACATCATATAAGCATGGATAAAAAATTGACTAGTCAATTATTTTACCTATTTATATTTCTACCACAGCTAAAATATTTAACTTTTCAACCGCTTCGCACACGGCCTTATTTCTTTAATAATTTATTTCGTTTGTTTACAACAAGTAACTAAGTTTGCACAGTTATAATTAAAAAACATAACTTTAATAAGAATTTTGTTAAAAAATAATAAGAATTGAGCTACTTTTAAAAAAAAAATTTTTTTTAATCCATGCAATCTTTTCTGGTGCCGAAGCTCACCCAAGTCTTTCGCGGTTATTTTAACGTCCTAGTTTACCCCAACGAGAGGTCAAATCGAGGGCGCACGAATACATGTTCGCTTTGAATGCTCATATGCAATACATCGCTCCATGCCAGCCTGTAATGTCGTAGACGATGGTTCGGCCCATGGATTCTGCGCTCTAACAGGTGGTCATATTTGTGTTCATCGTCATTTCGGTCATTATTTGTGTTCAAGAATACGTTAATTTCTTCAAGTACCAAGACGCTTAGTAAGTTGTCCATAAACTGTTACTGACACTGCGCCCTCTTGAGTTTGCTACAATTGATACATTTCCTAAGTGTTTTTTTTTGGATTGGTTTTACCAGCAGCTATCCAGAACTCTTGTCTTAGGAGCGATAACAGAAAAGATAGTCTAGAATGCTTATGACCTTTATGACTCTCAAGAAAAATTAATGATGTAATTAGAGACTTGGAGTGGAAGATAAAAAGATAATGAGGCAGAGATGTTCTTCACTCTTTGACATCTAAGAAAGCATTTTGTGATTTTACCTTACTTCACTTCTCCATTTGCTTGTAGTGCGACTATGTCCTCGTAGTGGCACTTTCGCTGCTTGCTGTAACAAAGCTTGTGCAGAATGTGGACAAGCTTTTCCCGTCGCACGTAAACTCCTCTAATTTGGGATTTCTTGGCGTTTTCAACAAATCGGAACACATAATACAGCACTCCTTGTAATTTTCTGAAGGACGATTACTTGGAAATGATTTGCTCTTCATTCATTTTTTGGCGTTAAAACAGTAAAGGTGAACTTTTTGTATTCTATGTTCGAAATTAGTGCGGGTTACTGATTGAGTTTGTCAATATCCGGCAGTATAATGCAGCCACGTGGGCCGATGCACCGCACAGATTGAATGAGATTTACAGATTAAATAAGATAAGATTTTTGACGGAAGGCATGTGGGTCCAGTGCTTGCGAGGTAGACATGATAAGATATCTGCAGTGCGGTTACCAATATACAAAAGTACTCCAACGTCTAGGGTGTGTTTCCAACCAATCTAACACTATCTTAGAATCCGCCCAAGTATTTATGGTATTTATATTAGATTGGATTTCCCGATCGACTACCTTGATCAAGTTGAACAAAAGAACAGCAGCGCATATTTCTAGCCAAGGAAGCGTTTGTTGCTTAATTGGTACGACCTTAGTCTTAGATGAGACGCGTCGCAGAAACCATGCAATATGAAAATCTTTTCTTATTTGTGTAAATCGTGGGATCGAAATATACGTAATTTTGGATCTTCCCCTTAACAATACTTCTCTTAGATGGCAGCGGATCGTCCCAGTCTAGTTTATCAGCCATCATTAATATCATTGTGTTTATAAACACAGGAGCTGTCCTTCCTAAAGGTTTAAAAATTCGACTGGCTTTCGGTAAAACAGCTCTCATTGTGCTATATATGGAGTCTGTTAGATTCGAAGTGAATGTAAATTTATTACTTTGGGTATTGCAATTTAAACTGGATCTGGAAACCATAGTCTCAAAGTATTGAAACAACGTTTGCTTGGAATTGCAGTAGTTCAGGGTCGGTTCCGGACCTAATGTCATTTACCTACATGTCCTGTTTAATGGCACTGATTGCTACCGTGCTATCGGAGACGCTGATTGGTGGACTTCTGCTGATTGTTTGATGACCTTGGCGACCAAGAAAGATGAAGACGCTGTAAGGCATAGGTCACCGCATTCAATTTAAAGTGACGACTTACTTTAGAAGAATCTATTCTCCAGACAATTTTTTGATAAACGTATTCAAAAATGGTTCAAGTGCTCGTACTTGATAAGAAAGTCGTAGTATAATTTTGAAAAACGAAAATCTCTTTCAGAACGATGCTCTACTCATCATAACCTATGAATAGTTTAATGCAGAGAAATAGTTTGATCGACCAAACTGGTAGGTGATTCTTTGGAAGAAAGCGGTACTACAAATTGCCCCTCTAGATCTCACTGCCGGTGATCTTGATTATTCATTCCACAGAAATCTTCGGGAGACAGAATGATATTCTGTTCATTGACGGTATCAAGCTCCTTGGTTTTTTAAGCTTTCGTCGATATTTTGTAGCACAGGTTCTTGTAGGTTTGTTTGAATTTGACCATCTTAGAGCACAGTAAAAAGGTGATCTGCTCCAATGAGGATATCTATATCTCGTATCTTTTGAAAATGTAGGTTGGCTAATTTAATCCTTTTCCGAGAATGTGTTTTCTTTATTTCCAGGTTCTGGTAATCTGCTAGTGATTTTTGACATTACGAGGGCTTGCACTTTGAATTCTGGCATGCAACCTAGTTTGATGGTAATGGTTGCTATACCCTTTGATATAAGTAATCTATAGGCTCTCTTAAACCGTTTACGTCCACAGACCTATAATGCAAGGAAATCCGTGCACTGAAACGAATAATGATTTTGGGCTTTATACATGGCACATGAAAATTGATGTTTCTGAATAGAGCCATGGGCCCTGTAGAGTATTCTCACTGATGTCAATGTGTCCTTTAACCTCTGATTTAGAATCAAAGCGTTTGAATGGTAGCTAAAGTGATTTAAGTGTATCAATGCAACTAGCGACGAAACTTTAAGAAGTGAGAAAAGTACAGATTATCTATATCAAAAGCGGTTTCCGCCAATAGCACGTTGGACTTCTGTTATTTTTTCATGAATATATAAATAAGTCACATATAACTAATATAGCGTCTCAAAGACGCCTTGAGTTCACGCCTTCATCTCCCAACGCCTTGAGTTCACGTATTATCTCATTCGACATGTCCATCAACCGTTTTAGTTTCGTTACATTGGAATCGTGCAACGGTGGGTTCTCTTTAAAAGAACGAATGAATGAATTTCTCTTAACAATAAAATAGCGCAGCAATATCACTGCATCTCCTCACAGTAATTATCCTTTTAAAAAATGAAATTTCTGTACCGCATTCAGAAGCCTTATGTATCGTAGAATTATACAAATCATAAAATTATTGCCAATCAGAGTATTGTCCTGAGAAATACGGTAACTGAATTTAGGGTAATTTAACTATAGACAGTGCGTCAAACAGCGGGAAGTGTTTGAAGTGCGATACATGTAAATTTGGTGTAATTTAGACCCAAATTCTGTTAGTGAATTGCATGATTAAAAGCTACAACGGCATTGTAGCAATTTTCGTTGTACACGGTATCACTACTTCCAGTTTCCAAATGCATCAAGATCAAATATTTTACTCTCTATATGCGCGTTAATTTCTGCATTAAATTCTCGACGCGATTAAAGCGAACGTTTAGTTGTTCTCTTGGCGATTTTTCTTGTTGGTAGCCCTTTGTTTCTTTAATGCTGCTAATTCGGCTATTTAATTGGCTAATGGTAATTGTAAGTGCACGTGGCCATCAATTCACTTATAATTTAAACAAAACCAATAATACACAATCCAATTGATTTGCCGATCGAGAAAAAGTTTTGTATTTTCGACACGCTTTTGTTGTGAGCGAAAATGCCGAATTTTCAAACCAATTGCACAATTATGCAGTAATTATGTTACGTATATATAATACATGTATGCATACATAATATAAATAGACATAGTACTACTAAAGTATGTTAGCTCATTGACTAGCTAGATGTCACTACTGGTATCGTTTTAAAATAATCAAAATATTTGTATGTGTATAATCGCCTAAATGTTTTATTTTATTCTAAATGTTGATGATATTCTTTCAACCGGACATCTGGAACATCAATGGGTAAACTGATTTTCTTATAATGATGCTACTACCATCATAAAAAAAAATTTACCCATTGAAAATCTAGATGTTGGGTCGATAGAATATCGTCAAAATTTAGGATAAATATATGACATTTAGGCGATTGTAAATATAAAAATATTATGATTATTTTAAAACGATACCAGTAGTGACATCTAACACATCACTAGCCAAACATACCATGGCAGTCCTATGTGTACATTATATTATGGTGTATGGTGGAAACAAACTTCCGATTTTTATGCCAAGTTTGCACAATCCAATTTTCTAAAACGTGGTCGCAATGTGATCCGTCGGAGCATTTTTATAGTATAATATTCAGCGTCCAAAATGCAACTTTTAGATGTTCGAAAAATTGTTGAACTAATGCGGATTTATTAAGAATTAAGCTCAAAGGACCAGTATAGCTTATTAGTCTTATAGTAATTCTCTTACCATGTTTTTGTCAGTAATAAAATCATGTCCTGATGCCTTTTTCTGACTTAAAGAATTGTTGATTATGTTTTTATTCCCATTCCATTTATACTTTATGTACCATAATGTCGCTACTGGTGTCGTTTCAAAATAATCAAAATATTTGTATATGTATAAACGCCTAAATGTCAAATATTTATTCTAAATGTTGACGATATTCTATCGACCTGACATCTGGAACATCAATGGGTAAACTATTTTTTTCTTATGATGGTAGTACTATGTATATTTAAATTAGGTATATGTTTAAGAAAAACTCTTGCTGTCAGCTTGCTCCTGTAGTACAAAATTATTTGTTTTTTTGGTGCCGTTCAAACGCTTTCCTAAGATGATCAGCGAATGCTTTGGCTTTTTCATAGACGATCCTCACCCTATTCCTACTTGGTAGTCTAATCGTTGGATTTGGTGGTTTGTTACCCTTTTTAGACTTTTTTTTACCTTCCACTTTAGGTATTTAGTTTTCTTTGTAGCCGTGAGCTCACTCAAATGAAGGACGCTTAAGTATGAATTCTTTGGTTTTCTTCTTCCTTTAATTTTGCAATCCTTAAATTTAGCATTTTTTTGAGTATGATTTCCATGGTTGCTACTTTTTATGGTTTCCATGGTTGCTACTTTCTATCCAATTGCTACTTTTTTTGACAGTTGCATATGTTTTTTTTAGTTTATTGCACTGTTTCGAGCTAGGCATAATCACAAAAATTACTTAGCGCGATTTGGCTCTAGTGTATCCATAATCCTGGAACGTAACGCATTATACGCGACCAGTTCCCTTCCTTGTTCCTCAATGGTAATTCTTCTTTCTATCCAAAAGATATTTTAGGACATAAATGATATGTGTTTTTTTGGATGTAAACACTGGCTTGGGCTTTTTTTGTTATTTGTTATATTGGTAATGGATTTGGCCAAGAGTAGTGTGAATTTAGGTATTATTAACATTCGACTGTATTACGTGGTTGATGTTTACAATAGCTTTGTGAAAAGGGTAATGATGTGCTCGGTTGTAGACATCTACTTGACAACTATATTTTTAAAAGCATCTTCGAAAATTGTGGGGTTACATGATTTTACCGCGCCATCGATGCTTAAGAACTAATGTTCAACGCTTTGCACAGTTCATTGAAAAAACCTTGGTACTCACCATTAGATGTTTATATTCTGTTGAATCGTTGATCACATCACAAATGTGAAAGGAAAACTCTTATCGTGGATCACTGAGTCTTAAATATTAGAGTAGTTTTTACAGTTTAAACACTTCCATGAAGTTTAATGGCAAGAATGTGCATTACTTATATTACCACCCGTATTTTCTTCCTCAAATGAACCACGAAAGAACATAGCTCACCGATATATCTGAGATTTAGTATCCAGGAAGAAATCGTTTTGGGGTGATACAAATTTCATTCTCAATTTCAACAATATACGTCTTATATAGAAAATTGGTCCTTGCAATTGCACCTCGAAATCACTTGTAGGCCTAAGTTGTTTTAGATGTTCGATTACCAATGTTCTTCAATCGGCAATTAAAGCAAGGTTCAGCGTTACTAGAACTAACAAAAGTTTTTGAAACAAATAATTTAAGCAGCCTAAATAATAGTATTATACAATTCTAACATAGCGTTTCGTGATCCGCAAGTGGCAAAATAAAAAAGTCCCATTCGCATTATCGAAAAGCCTGTCAAAAGACGAAACTTCTATCTAAAATCAGAATTAACAAAAAATTTTCTTCTTGAAATATCTTACTTTACTGATTTAATGAAATTTAGCTACTTTTTGTATTTCTAAACTTCTAAACTTTTACTTGGTTTTACTTTTTTAAATATTGAATTTAATATCGAATTTTCGGGATAAGTTTTCTTATGCTGCTTAGAAGATAAACTTCTTTGCAGTATCCTCTCACGGCTTTCAAAAAATAGTGTAAAGCTTCGTCCTAGCCTGCATCTCCGTACATACACTTTAGGCTTGTTCTTGTTTCCATTAGGCCAAGTAGTATGCAAAGTAGCCATGTCCACTCTAGAACTGCATTAGGTAATAGTATCTAACGCTCCAAACTGATGGTTTATCCACCTAGACAGATTACTTATAAGCCTTGGAGTACATCTACCTTATCAGCTGCATGTTGCATTTGGCACAAGTAAGTTTGTTTCATGTTTATCCTCATACTGAAATACTTGACATAACTTTTTGTTGCGATGACTTTGATCAGCTTCAGTGTATCTCACCACAATAATGGCTCTTCGTCATTTTGCCCCTGTATTTAAAGGACTCCGACGTACATGACATTCCAAAGGTCAAGACTGCTCAAGACTGATCGTTGAGCGGTGCTAGTCGATATTTTCAGTTTACCGGGCCCATTTGTGGTGTAAAAGAATAAAATCTTACATCTCACTATAGGTAGCTCTCTATAACTAATATAGTAAATATATATTTTGGGACCCTAAAAATGAACGCGAATGCTTATATTATGTTGGGTCAGCGTGCCAAATTGAACGTCAATGGTCTGCAACAAGATGGTTTTCCTAGAGAAATGGTTCCCAAATTAAGCTACACTAGCTACTTTTTCAACATCTTGGATATCATCAAGATGATAGTAGAGAGGGTACTTCTAAAGCCATAGAGGTTACTTCTAAAGCCTGTTTAATCCTGTCTCTTGGATTGCAGTAGTTAGTTTAAGATTTAGAAGTCTCTCCAGTAGTTTTTCAGTTATGAGGAGAATACAATCCCATGCTCTTGCTAACCAACACTGGTCTTCGGTCCTTCAATTTTGAGCAGAATATTTCATCTAGTAAGAGAATTGCTAAGAGAATTGCTCTTGCAAGAGGCCTTAGTCTGCACTCCAACTTAACCCGTTGTTTTTATGATTTTCATAGACGAAACAGCATTTAGAAGTTCCTCTTGTTTCCACTACATATCATCATACTACCTTTCGTGGGTGAGTGGGAAATAGGATGACAACAATACTATATGTAACTTCGGCACGCATCAATGGGGCTTGAGCCAGTTTGTCAATCTTCTTCATAGTTATTTTGTAGCCCAATCCCCATGAATCTGATTCATTCCTGCTGTTAGCTTCTTTCAGCTCGATTGCTTGCATTTAAGAATCATTTTTCGGAATTCTTTTTTTACTTGCTTGTACAGCAGAATGGGCAGCGCAGTATATCCGAATTCCTCCATCTTATCATCGCGGCGCTATGCATCTATATATTAGTACCATTTTCTATGCTCGGCGATTTCATCTGTCCATTTCTATGTAGCATTTTATTTTTATGAAGTATCTTCTACCGGGTCATTGATGCCTTACATGCTCTAAATATCAATTCTTATTACAAGCGCTTCTTTCCCTCTATCAATTATCGCTTGGAAAACTTCTTTATACATTTTAGAGACATTCTATTTGGGTGGCTGATTTACCATCCTAGCATCGGTTATTTAGAATATCGTAGACGATTTATTGGTTATTATTGCCAGTTTATCAGTTTTAGTGTCGCACTCTCAGACATCTGGTTATATCAGGTATGGGTCCAGTAAATTTTGAACTCCTGAATTTAGGTGTATTCCCTTATTCCTCATGTGCAGCACTAACCTTAATGCCATCTCCAGTCCTTTGCTATCTCGTGAGCTAGAATAAGGTATACACCAACTGGCCTATAGCATTGTAATTTCTTGAGATTTTAATGGTGCTATCTGTTCGTTGAACTGCGTCCTCCAGTGTATCCAACTTCTGCTGGTATGAATTAATCCCTCATTTGGAGTTAAATAACTACAGAAAAATTTAAATTGACGGCCCTTGAGTAGTACAAATCAAGCATCTGATACCTTTTTCCCAAAGAATCACTGCCAGTTAGTAAGTCATCTACATAGAAATTTTGTAAAATAATTTCGGCTGCTATTGGAAACTCTTTCCTTTCATATTTGCTAGTTGTAATAACGCGCGAGTAGCCAGATACAGGGCACTAGCTGTTCCAAACATATTGTTGTTAATTGGTACCCAGGAATTGGTTGGTTTCCTTTTCCTCTCCAAAGTATATTTTGATACCTTTGGCCATTATTATGTATTTGTATTTCACAATACATTTGCTCGATATCTGCTGTGTAGACCACTCTGTGCTTCCTCCATCTTAACAGGATCGATATTAAGTCCTCATGTAGTGTTAGCCCAACCATTTGTTGATCATTAAAGCTTTTGTTGTTTCTGGTTTTAGCTGATTCATCTAAACACGTAGCTTTGTGGTCGTGCAAGTTTGTTTTACTACTGCATGATGTAGTATGATGTTTATTCTTTGATACATTTCTTATATAGTCATTGGCATATTTTGGTGATGCTGCGTACTTCTTCCCTAACTGAAAGATTCTGGCTAAAAATGTGATTTTCGGAACTCCAAACAATGGTGGATTTGTTATAATAGGATCCAAATTGTATGAAGCCCATTGAAATCACAGTGAAAATTTGATTATAATAACGTTTCTGACATTTTTGTTTTTCCTGAATTTTCCAGAATTTTTTTAATCTGTTGTCCAGCTCCGTTTTTGTTATTATTCATTAAACTCTTTATGGCTCATTGTAGTTTACTGGCTCACATATTATCAATTCTAACTACTTGTTTTGTGCTACAGGATCAGTTGCCGTACTTCTTATTACATCATTCATTATTATCGCAGGGTATAGCAATCTGCACCCAAGAGTATGTCGATCTCATTAGGTATATAGTATCTGGATCTGCACATAACAAATTACTGATGTGTGGCTACTTTCAAGCATTAACTGTATTCTAACAGATCCCCTACTCTAGTTGACGTATTATTAGTGCGCTTACTTTTGCCTTGAATTTTAACGAAAATCGGGACTCCATATAAGTGATTTGATATGAGGATTAATGAGTGATATAAACCGTTGTGGATGACCTCCATTGGTTCGAAATTTTACTAATGCTGAGCTTACAGTCAAATAGTGATCTCATATTGTGTTGTGAGGTATTATCCAGGTGGATCTGTTTGCTGGCGTTCATTTGTAGTTCCACTTATAGTATTTAGAAGAGTGTGGTGTTTGTCTTTGCACATCAAACATTTGCCGCCTGTTAAACAGATATTTTTGAGAAATTATGATTACCTAAACCTGTTCTACACATATTTACCATGTTACTTGTTTGGTTGCGGTCTTTTGGTGACATCCCCAAAAATGATTTGCTTTCTTAAATCATATGTGATCCTTTACAAAAAATGCCACATTTTGAAAATTACAATTAACGATTTGATGGTATTTTGTGGTTGTAATCGACTGGCTGTTATAGGAAACCGATTCTATTTACTTCCTATTGCTTCTAGCTCTTAAACAACATAAAGTTACAGCTAAAAAGAGAAAACGACATTTCAAAAATTTAGCTAAAATTGTTAAATTATCAATTGGAAAACCCACATATATGATTATATATGTTATACATATATGATTTACTAATACATATCACATACCATTATATTAACGTTAAAACTTAATCTTGAGAACAAAATCTCAAACCTCGTATATATACCAACTAATTTTCCATTTTCAAAAATACTTTTTTCTCGGTTAGATACCATCATCACCACAATTCTTTTATGCACAACTCATATATAATTTAGAGATTAAAACATTTTCCTAACAATTTTCATTTTTTTTTTTCATTACAGTCTTTAAAATTTCCTTATGCAAAGGATAAGAAAAGGAAAAGTACTTTACAAGTAAAACTCAAAGGTATGTATAATTGCGGGAGTATTTTTGATTGTGTTCTTCGTAAGCGAGTATCATAAGTACGATATAACGAGACATGAAATAATGTAAATCTGTTAGCACTCTTAAATGTCTTTTGAAAAACCGAAAAACAATTAATTCAGCGTCAATCAATTTTGAGTGTTTCAAAAATACTGTGTTGGTGTTCGATTTTAATAAATTATTTATCTTGACATAATAAATTATTTATCTGAAATTTGTACGTCGCCACGTTGAACATCGTTCAAGTGCGATTTATTCGAATAAAAATGAAATCTCATTATCTTAACTGTCCAATCCGTATATAGACTTTACTTGATCGAATAATCATATACCTGTATCCAATGCAATCGAAAAATTCGTCGAATATGGATTTAATAAGTAAATATATCCACCCGTTCTAGGTTCTACCCTCGTATGTTTATATATTTGCCATATATAGACTCGTTTTCATTTAAAACACGTGTAATCGAATCAAACGACGTATATGATAATCTCTATTACGGTTATAGCAGAAAATAAATTTTACGAGCTTTTCCTGTTTGTCTTCATTTGTTTTATACAATTTAATATAAAGGAAAAGTTTCAATTCTTTCTAAATGAAATTCAAAATGTTTTAGAAGTAGCAGTACATAAATGGTGGGTTCAGTACATAAATGGTGGGAATTTGATGTAATTCGTACCTATTTTGTATTTTCCGCTGGTACAGAAGTAAACACGAATTGTAAATAAATGTAAAAATTAAATTTTATTTTACAAATATGATAACGCTTAGTCACGCTTATTTATCCACTCGATTTATTTATAATTTTAACCATGCAACACGATAGTTCGATTCCTAATGAACAAGAATACTATAAAAAACTGGTTATAAATCTTAGTGAGGCCTCTATATATTTATAATTGATTAATACTAAATCTGCAACTAAATGTAGCAGTACTGTCATCTAGTGTGTACTAGTTAAACTAATTTGACTGAGGTTACAGGGAAATGGAATATAATATTGAGCTACTTTAATTTTGGTAGCTACTTTAACATTTGTTGATAGTGAAGTTAGAACTAAATCGTCTTTATTATTCATTTACATGACATGATGACCCTATCAACCATGGTGGGTAATGCTCATATGATTACAATATTACATTCATATGTTACATCCCCCTTATTTTTATTTTTTATATTTTCCTTAGACGTCATATGTGATGCCTCTTTTGTGTTATCCTGAACTACTTCACCATTGTCATCACTCACGCAATTCCTTAACGTCGACTCGTTACTTGCTTTGCTCACCTTAGTATGGTTAGTATCGATAATACTTCCTGGAATATGTATCGGCTCTGTAATACGATTAACATTGTTGAAGCTTTCGTTTGTTGTTGTTTGTTCTCTCGTTGTATTAATGTGATCCGTGTTTCGGCGATATGGACTACCGTTCTCCGTTCGAACTATGAATGATCTCAGATTATTTGTTTTCTCCGTGATTACTCCTGGAACCCAATCACGATCACCTCGTTTAATTCTAACCTTGTAACCTACATTCAATGGTTCCGCGATTCGTTTTCCTCGATCAGCATACCATTTTTGAATTTTTCGTATTTCTGTTAACTTGTGCGTTATATCCGAAATAATTTTTGGCTTTAACATTTCAGGAAGTCCTACTATGTTCGTTCTTGTAGCTCTACTCATTAACCTTTGATTTGGCTATGCTAAACTTGATGACGTTGGCATATTCCGATAATTTAATAAAGCTAAGTGTATGCAAGAATTATCTCTTTTGCATTTTTTTATCATTCCTTTCGCTATTTGCACATATCGTTCTATTAAGCCGTTCCCTTATGGTAGGTTTGGACTACTCATAGCATGGTTGATCGACCAATCACTCACAAACTTCTTAAACACTGCCGCAGAAAAGTGTGGACCATTATCCGTCTCTAGCTTTGCTGGTATTCCATGCGTGGAAAAACATATTTTCAATATTTCTATAACTTCCTTTATCGTACTCATTTTTAATTCCTTAAACTCAAAATAACCTGAATAGCTGAATAGTCGACTACGAGTATGTAATCTTTACCAATACAATGAAATAGATCGGCTCCCACTACTTCAAAAGGAAGACTTGGAATTTCCTTGTTAATAACTGGATCTTTCACCTTTGATCTCTGCATCGACTGATAAATTGAACATCGATGTATGTGACACAACATTTTCGATATTTGTGCCTTTGGTACTACCAGCTTCATTCCTTTGAACACTAAACCGTTGTAATATGATATTTCCTCTCGGAATCTCCAATACGGTTTTACCCATTCATGTATCTCAGCTTGATTGTTCGGCTTATCTGACATTGTTACTTTAATCAGCTCCTGGATTTCTTGATCGTGCTTCGTGGCTTCTACCATTTAAAAAATCAATCGCAACATATACTTGCAGTTCTTCTTCCTCTTCCGACTCATTATTAACACAGTATCTACTTAGAATATCTGCTATGTGTTGACTAGTCCCTTTTACATACAACACCGTTGGCGAATATTGTTTTATGTCAAACATAATACGTTATTGTCTAAATGGTGCTGACTGTAATCGTTTTTTATATATATGCTCAAGTGGTTTGTGGTTACTTTCAATTCTTAACTTCTTTCCGTGGCATGTGGAAAGTTTCATTACTCATGAAACTTCCCACATGCCCATCTTATCGCTGCTACTTCCAACTCTATTGGTGGATAGTTTCGTTGAGCTTGGCTTAACGCTTTAGATGCATATGCTACGGGCTGTCTATTTTGAAGTAATGCTGCTCCAAACCCGTTCATGCTCGCGTCTACTTGAATAGTGACGTCTTCATTCGTATCATAGAATTTCAATATAGAAGTACTTGAAAATGCTAACTTTAACTCGTCAAATGCTTTTTCCTGCTCCTTTATCCAATCCCATTCTACTTTATTTATGATAAGATTTCCTAGTGGTTTTGTTATCGCTGACAAATTCGGTACAAATTTCATAATTCTTCACGCAGCCTAACCCGTCAAAAATATTATTCTTCATTCTTAATTCCTCTACTCGTGTAATCAGCTTTTCTCGTTCACATGCCTTTTTCCCTAATATTGGTGTGACATTTGCGTTGACTACTTTAAATATTAATTTTGTCATTTTGTTTCTGACTTGACAATCGACTTCGACCTCGCCTACTACATCTATACGTTATTGTTTCCAAACCATATTATTCGTCGGGTGTTTGACTTGACAATTCTGATTCCTAGCTTGTCGACTATATGTTTAGGCAATACGTTGCACTGTGCACTCGTATCCAACTTTGCTTTAATCTTCACTTGATTTATTCGGATTTCTTTGACCCAATTCCTATCTTCATCCACTGTGTTTATACTGTCTATAACCAGATAACTAAATTCACTGTCATTTTTTTCCATTTCAATTTCCGTTTCAATTTCGGCTACTCTATTTACGGTACATATTTTTGCAAAGTGTCCGCAATATTTGCACTGGTTGCACTAACGTCCAAATGCTGGACAACTACGTTTGCTATGCTTGGTTCCGCACCTTTTACAATCGAACGTTTCATGACTTTTATCAAATGGAAAGTGAAAATTTTGATCAGTATTACACAAAAATAAAAAATCAGTGCAAAAAATGTGAATTCGGTGAATTGTCTGATAGCTTGTTGAGAGATAAAATCATAATAGGAATAAGTAGTGAAGCAGTAAATGAAAGGTTGTTGTCAAAAACAGAACCGACCTTTGAGATCGCAATTAAAAAGTACAAGACAAGTGAAATGACAGCAATGCAGCTAACAGAGTTACAATAATCACAAACGGTCACAAACGGATGCAATTTCACTGAGAAAATCGGTAAAAAATAAAAAACCGGAAGATGTATAATGAATCGCCTAAGTCACAAGACATATGAAGATTGCAATGTAACCCTTATACATTTTGGCACCGCGACCTCTTCTATTTGCCAGTGTAATTGCTCCAGTAAAATCAACGCCGGTGTTTTCAAAGGGTCTAGCAGGACTAACTTGTACTTTAGGAAGTTGTCCCATCAGCTGTAATGGTGAATGACCTTTGTATCTCGCGCATGTTACACAACGTCTCATAATCTGGTTAACTGTGTATTTCTACTATTGAACATCCAGAATTTTCACTTTAAAATATGAAATGTTAGAGAAGGACCAAGATGTAGGAATTTTAAGTGAATAAATTCGTGTGTTTCTTTCGCGTTTCTAAAGTAACTGCGTCAGTGTCTGCTGTAAATTGTTTTTTTTTTGGCCACATTGCTTGTGGTTGCTTCAGCCATATCGATCCTTGCCACCAACACTTATGTTCTCTTAACTGGAATGGTAATAAACCTCGAGTTGCTATGTCAGCAGGATTATCGCTGGACCAAACATGTGACCATTTTGTTCTTGGGCATAGAGTAAAAATTTGAGATGTTCTATTATCAATGAAATATGTCCATTTGCTGGGATGATCGCTAAGCCAAGATAACACAATCGACGGGTCTGTCCATGCAAATATAGTATAACTTATATGCTGCATTGAGTCCATTACGGCCTTTAACAGTGTTACTCCCAAAACCGCTGCACATAATTCCAATCTTGGTAGCGTCTACAAAAACATGGAATTCCTCCTTCCCCAATGTAATTTTGTAGCCATAATTGTTGAAACATAATTTTTACTAGAACAGTTGAAGGAGGCAATCATCCCAATGGATCGTAAATTGTAGATGCATCAGATAACAGACTACGTTTGGTTGCTGAGGTCATTTTAAGCCGAGGATTTTTATCGCAGTTTTTCATCGCATATGTTTATGTGTGGTTCATTTTCACAAATTTTGGAATTATTTTCACTCCATTTTCTCAGATTGAATCCAGCAGATTGTACTGCTATGTCAATTATATCCTTTTTAATTTTAGCATTAAATCGCATTTAGTCAGTAGATCATCGATATAGAAGTCCGTTCTAATTATTTGAGCTGCTTCAGGACAGCCGTTTATATTGTCTAAAGCCAATTGTAGTACGAGTTACTAAAATTGTACAGAAATTACGCAAAATTCCTCAAATGTCGGAAATCTTGTTTCGACTGCTTTCAATGCCCAAATTTTTCCCTTCATCGCACTTTTTTAATAATAAATAAATCAGTCATCCATCGCGAGTTTAAGCACTGTCGCCTAATACAGTCAAACCTCTTAAAACTTCTTCGGTAGTATCTACCATGCGCCTAATTTATTTAACGAACCATGAATACGTGGTTGAGCCAAGAATTGTCGAATGAGATTTGACATAATATGATCTTTATGATCAAATCTTTTCACAATTTTCTGCCAAGTATTTTCATAGTTTGCATCCGAGATTTTCACATGCTTTACTATGTTAGCCGCTTCTCCGCCTAGAAGTCGCTTCAGGTACTTAAATTTATGAAACCTCGACAATGCTTCATTGTTGTGGGTAGTGGCTTTAAACATAACCTTAAATAATGGGAAGTCCTCATAATTTCCGTAAAACTGAAATTTTTGGATTTTTGAATTTTCCGTAAAATTGAAATTTTTGGAAGTTTAATCTCTTCTCGTCCTGTACTTAGAGCAAAACTTCTGTCTTGCAACGTGTTGAAATAATCTTGCTGGTGTTGGATAAACGTGTTCAACGTCGAACTAAACTGCTGATGTAGTTCCTTAAACATGTTGTTTCGCTTGTTTGCTTCCGTTCTTAATATTGCTTTTAATGTAATAATGTAGCGTTCTTCAAAATATGCAAGCTCTGACGTTTGCGCTGCATAGGGAGTTAAACGAACCTCAACGAGGTTCGTTTAACTACCTATGCACACGAAATCTTAGTGAGGCCTCTATATATAAAAAAAATAGCAGTACTGTCATCTAGTGTGTACTAGTTAAACTAATTTTACTGAGGTTCCATGGAAATATGACATTTAGGCGATTATACATATAAAAATGTTTTGATTATTTTAAAACGATACCAGTAGCGACATCTAACACGTCAATGGGCTAACATACCATGGTAGTACTATGTGTATTTATATCATGGTTAAAGACAAGTAGAAGATACCATGTTGATTAAGACACTGACGAACAGTTATTATAACCTCTAAGATTTTAAATGGTAGAAGTTTTTTAGTAAAACTGTAACTTTGGTGATAGTTGCATTTGAGGGAGCTTTTTTATACCATAACTTCAATTTTATATTAATCATTTCTTATTTGATCATATGGATTAAGGATAGTCAAATTTTCAAAACCAAACATTAAGCTACACGGTATAAGCTGGCTTGATCTCAATGTTCACTAAACCTTAAATACCTGCAGCTTGCGCTATATTGGGTATACTTTAATTGTGAAGCCAAATACACCAAATTTAAGTTCGAAAACAATCAAAAAAATTCAATGATATAATTCATATACTACCATATAAGGACCATTCATCCTCATTAAAATTTATAACCAACAACTTTTATAACAAACTGCAATTGTTTGGGGAAAAACATGGCCACAATAATCAAATCTACATAGACGAAAATTATTGGAACACATTGTATGGAGTATATAAATATAATACATAAATCATAATTTTTATAGGTCATTTGGGACACGACCCAGACTTGCATGGTTGAATAATTTACAAATTTTGCTAATATATTTACGACGAAAACACCTTTTATAAGGTCAATGATAGCTATCTGGTAGATTCGTTATATATTTCGGCGATGCGGTTCTGTTACAAAGTTTTGGGTAAATGTTCCAATTTTAGCACCTTAATTATACCTTTTTCTTCTAAAACTAATTGAGACGGATATAATTAATGCAAAAAGGATTGGATTTTCACATTTCCCTTTTGCTAAAATTTTAAAGGATTATTTTACGTATAATTCGATTAAAGCAGCTTTTATCGAACTTTAAATGGAACACTCTTTTTTTATTAGTAATGCGATGAATAGTTAAAACAATAACTGTGATCGGAGGGTATTTTCATGCTTCAAATTCAAATTTAAATGGTTGCTCAATTTTGCTCAATTCGATATTTGGCATTCAAATTTGATGCTAAATTAATTTTTAAATTATTTTGTCTAACTTTATATTTAAAATTGCAAAGTTGTCGTTTCCATTTCCTAGAAAATTTATCTATTTGACTGAGCAACTTTTAGAAACATAATACAGATGATTTAAAAATTATTTTGGTTGTCATTTAAATTTAAAAAAATTTTGTTTGAAGAACAACTTATTTTTAATTTTAATACTTAACACATAAAATCGTGTTTATCGATTTTAGCTCAATAAAACATTGAGTTAATTGGGCTGAAATAAGAAATCGGATTTTAAAAATTGTATATTACCGAGTTATACCAATAAGTTTACTAAATGGTGTCATAGTGTAACTTTCTAAATTTTAAAAAAATTGAGCAACTTAGCTTTAATCGCGTAAATAAAATATAAAAGCATTTTTAAATATTTAAATTTTTAATTAAGCAAATTAATGGGCTAGTTTTAGAATATTTGCTTTCCAAAATTATGTAGATTCAGATTTTACGAACTACGAATATATAAGCAAAATGTGCAAAATTTTGAAGAAATTGAGCAAACTTTGAAAATTTTGAATAAGTGGCTTTTTGAGCAATGTTGTGCTTAACTTCAAAGTGTTATTCTTTTATCTCTTTATAGGTGAAAGTTTGAAATTTCTCAACTTTGAAAAATTGAGCAACTTAACTTTAATCTAGTAATTGAAATGTAATAATTCTATTATTGGGTTTTTTGTTGAAATTTGAAGTATCAGAAAATTTTAATTTCTTAATTTAATTTCTTTTGGAATAGTTGATTACCAAAATTGTGCAAATAGTCAACAAAAAGTAACAATATTTGCAATTAAACTTTGCAGGCATTTTAAATTTTTTGAAGAAATTGAGTAACTATCTTAGAATTTATCTGTCTTATTATTTGTCATATATTAGAATTTGGTTTATATTTAATTGAATTTCGAAATTTTGTTTGTTAAAAATCTGAGCAAACTTATGTTTGATTTGGCTTAAACTTAATAAATTTTTACAAGTGTAAAAGTTAATCTAAGTGGGAAAGTAAAATTCCTAAATGTTTATCTGTTTTAAACCCAAGTTACCCTCAAACAAGTGGTTGGCTTCAAATTTTTAGTTTAATGGTGAACTTTATAAATTTAATTTAAAATTTAAATTTCGAAAATTCGAATTTGTAATTGCAAATTTTGATAAAAAAATAATAGTGGTTTTAAAAAATTTTAAATTTAAATTGAGCAAATTTAATTTCAAAAATAAAAATTTTAGAGGTGCTGCTAATCTGATCCTACAAATGTGCCTAAAAAGAACATGAAGAGTGATCATTTGTAATTTGAATGATCGGATATATTCCATTGGTTCGGTGGATAGATCGGATAGATTCCAAAAATCCGAGGTAGACTGCATCGTCTGCATGACCATAGTAATTCTACGGGATAATGGCCATATATCATCATCATCATATTAATCATTTGACGTTTTTTATGCTTGAGAATGTCACCTAGACTTAGTCTTTATACATTCTCGCGCCGTCGTGCTTGGTCTTTCTTATTGTTCTTGGTATGCTTAGCCAGATTCTAAAACCTGTTTCCATCCCTGCCACGTGGAGGCGCATACTTCTTACTATCTAGCCCCGTTGTCTAATACTACGTTGACATGTGCATGTTAATGCACTGTCTAGTGTCCTTTTTCGCGGGAACTTGACACTATCTATTTCTAAGAACATTGTCACAGAACCTTTTAAAAGCCTTGATGTTTCTGGGCATCATTAACGTAAGTTTACTTGCTGGCCATTCTGTTCCCAGCTCCATCATCAGTTGGATTCTTTCCCCTTCGACAAGATTGCAGTTGTAGAGCACGTGGTCCATGGTTTCGTCTTCATGGCCACACTCACAACTGCTGGTTTCGCTTATGTGGAACCTTTGAAGGTAAGATGCTATGTTGCCATGCCCCGTTAACATTTGAGAAAATGGTGCACTTAGCTCAAGCCCCTCAACTAACCTTTCTTCAATGTTTGGAAGGAAACTGAAGGTTGTCCTTCCATCTACCGCGTTGTTCCACCTTTCTTGCCATATTGCGATGGATGCTCTTCGCATCTGCCTTTTAAGTGAACCGATAAAGTTTGTGCCATTTTGGTCACCTTGTATCACCACGTTGCCGTACGTCACATTTATTCTTTTTTTAAGTTTATACCTTGCAACTTTTTCTTGTAGCAGTATATCAATTGGTATTACACCAGTTAAAACAGGAAGTGCATCAGTTGATACAGTTCTGTAAGCCTTAGTAATACCAATTAGGATTCCCCTTTGTGCGCTGATCAATGATCTTCGATGGTGACAATTCATCCTGTCAACCCACCCAGCACTACCATATGTTAGCAATGGAACCACTAGGCCTTCGTATATAGTCTTGAGCGTCTTCTGCTTAAGACCCCAAGTTTCTTTGGCTACTCTTCTTAGTGCATAAAACACTTTCCTACTGCTTTCAGCAATCCTTTTGACATGAGACGTGACACCGAGCCTTTCGTCAAACTCCACCCCAAGCCATTTAACAGTTCTGACCATCTTGATCCTCGATCCATTCATAGACACCAAAGGTGGTCTTCTGATGTCGAGTGATCCTTTAAGTTGGATCATAACTGTTTTAGCTGACGAAAGCTCCATTTTATTGCTGTGACACCAGTCTAACATTTTGTTAATAGCACTCTGCGCTGCATCCTGAACGCTTTGTCTTGAATTTCCAGCAAGGAGTAATACCTTGTCGTCCGCAAATGCTACTTCTTGGACATTGGTTATCATGCTACTATTGAATACGATGTTCCACAAGTTGGGGCCCAAAACAGACCCTTGTGGACATCCTTTGGTCACATTTTTCTGTAGTGTGCCATAATTTGTGACAACAGTTGCGAATCTATCAGAGAAGTAGTTATTAATTATTGCGTAAAGATTTGCTGGACAGCTCATCTTTTTTAATTCGCTCATAATACTAGGCCACCACAGATTGTCAAAAGCTCCAGATATGTCAAGGAATACACCAAGAACATATTTTTGCTCAGACTGTTTGACTATGTCGATCATTCTCACCATAGCATCCTCTGTGGACCGATTCCTTCTAAATCCGAACTGTTTGTCACTGTACCTTCCACTATTCTCAAAAGCGTACATTAACCTGCCAGTAATTACTTTCTCGAGTAATTTGCCCAAGACTGGTAGTAGCATGATTGGCCTATAGGATTTTGGGTCAGTGGGATCTCTTTCACCGCCCTTCCTTATTATGATTAGTTTGCCATTTTTCCAAGCTATCGGGAAAACTCCTGTTTTAAGACATTCGTTTAGGAAGCGCGTGATACTGGGCCCTATTCTAGGCCATGCTCTTTGTACCACTTCGACTTCGATATTATCAATGCCGGGTGCTTTACCTGTTTTAAAAGACATTATTGCTTCCGTAGTTTCATCATCACTGAATACTTCCACGTCGCAGTTTCTTGGTGTTGTAAATCTTTGCAGTCTTATCTCTTTATTCATTTCTGTGTCACTTGCCTCACTGTCATTAGGAAGCAGTACACTTAACAAACATTTTGTGGTGTCCTTCCAACACGTAGTTATCAGGCCATCACTGTTTGTTAAGGTGCTTAAAACTTCTGGAGTTTTAAGTTTCCCAGCACTGAATTTATATACGAAGCCCCAAGGCTCTGCATTACCGTGCTCTGTAATGAATCTTTGTAGACTAAGTTGGCTAGTCTTAGTAACATCATTCATATATTCTTTACGGCACTCTTTATAATGGTTTTTCTTTAGCAGTCTAGCTGCAGGATCTGTTTCTTTTTGATATATTCTGCGTACTTTTGCTACTGTTGCTCTTTTGGTGGTTAGGGTGTTATTCCACCAAGGTAATCTTCCTTTGTGTGCACGCTTACGTGGTATACATTTGTCACAGACACCGATTATAGAGCTCGTGATTTTTGCTTCTAACAAGTTAACTTCCTCTTGAGATGAGCATGTTATATTTTCCGACCATCCTTGCCAAGATGTTTCCAACAAGTTGTCGAACTTTTCCCAATTTGCACGTTTTAGTGCATATCGGGAGAGTTTGCCTGAGGACTCATTGCTACTTTGTGCGCTTACAGAATCTAGAGTTAGTACAATAGCTCGGTGATCACTAGAAGTCCAGCCTTCTTTTACTTTCCAGTTGGTTACTTTTCTCAACAATCCACCACTCACAAGTGTTATATCAATGTTTGATTCACCATTGTGGCAATAGGTCCTTGGCTGACCTTCTTTGTTTATAACAAAGAGGTCTCTTCTTGCTATAAATTCTTCTACGAGAATTCCTTTATCATTCGTGTCCTTATTGTGCCATAGTTTGGACTTAGCATTGAAGTCGCCAGTTATTATAATTGGAAGGTTTCTGAGTCCATCCATAATTTTTCCAAGCCTATTAATTTATTCCACTGGATCCTCTGAGTATTGAAAGTAGATACTGATTAAGTAAAAATTACCCAGAGCAGATCTTACTTCAACACATACACAATGTGAGTCACAGAATTGTGAGACTCTAAGTACCTCAAGGTCATTATTAAAAATGCCTATAGCGGCCTTTATGTTGTCACCACCACCAGTGACAACTCTTGTTGATGTCGCCAAGCCACCCACTCTTTCTTTTACCATATAAGGTTCTTGCATACAGAGTATATCAATCTTCTTTTCATGTGCACATTGTCTAATTTCATGTCCAACTATTTTTGCATTTTGCATATTTAGTTGGACAATCCTTAATTGACGGTTTATGTGGGCGTTAATTGTCATAAACGGTTTTGCGTTCGACTAAGTCCAGAGCCTTTTTGTATGCTGAACATATTCTGCTTCTTGAGCAGTTGTTGGATCTTTTACAGCTCACACACTTAGCCCCTTCCGCTTTTTTTGGACATGATTTATGGTCATGTCCGACCTCAGTGCAGTGTCCACAAATTTGTTCTTGTACTTTGCAGAACTTGGCAATATGTCCAAATACATGGCACTTAAAGCACCTTGAGATTCTGACATAGTCGGAAACCTTGCACGAAGACCACCCTATGTATACTCTGCGTTTATTTAGAAGAGTATTCCGATCTCTTGGCGACACCTCTAAGACCCATTGGACGACTTCACTGTTTCTGGGTCCAGTTCTGAACCCAATTTTAATGTCATCACTCGTGATTTCACCGTTATTTTGTTTTAAAATAGAAGCTTTAATGTCTTCTAACTTTTCTGTGCGGTCCACATCATATACAATGATTCTGGGTAATTTCTTTTCAGGTAGCGTAGCTACTAGCCCAGCCTCTTGTAACTCCTTGTTTTTAAGGAAAAACTCAATGTCTTCATCTTTTGAGGTCTCAATTATAATGCCATTGCTGACATTATTGACCTTATTTATTGCTAATCCTGATGCCGCAGGATTTATTAGCGCCCTTACTTTTGTATTAATAGCTTCACTATTAGCAAAGTTTCCTTCTTTGCCAACTATCGGTTGTACTCTGACAACCTTAGTTGACTTCCATTGAGCTGTAGTTTTCCTGTTCTTTTTAGGAACACCTGGCTCAAGTACCACGGCGTTTTTCAGTGTCTGTGCATAAGACACCTTATTATTTATCGGTTCTTTACCTTGTTTGTTAAGTGTTTCCACTACTTTCAATCGTTCCTTTAGTTGACCTTTAAGGCCTGCTATTTCAAGGCTCATCGCAAATCCAACATCTCTGATGGAACTGAGATTTACAGAAAGCCTATTTCGCTCAGCGATGCTAATCTTAGATATTGATTTAATCTCCACCTCAAGGGCTTTGATAGTATCATACAAAAGATTAACATTATATTCGCCGATTGTCTGCTGGCCCTGTATCGTTACGTTCAGACTCGATTCTGTGACTGCAGCATCGCTTTGATGTTGCATCGGCACGACGACGCTAGTAGGCTCAGAGCACTCCGTACTATCTGTACGGGCTCGTTTGCGAGCTGCTACTTGAGATGGAGATTTTTCGATCCCCATCCCACCGCCCTTTCTTCCTTTTTTCTCTATACCTATCTGCTCTGCAATTTAGCCGTTCAGCGGATTTTTATTTCACCCTTTAGATGTGACCACTTCTTCGTTGCCTCCTCTCAACCACGTAGAGGTACACAGTTGAGGTGCAGATTGTACTTATGATTACCCCTCTAATAATCTATTTAAATCAAAAATGATGATTTTGTTATATAAATTTAGTTAATTGCTTTAGTTAATTGTTTTTGCTTAATGAACACTCAAGAATGCTTGTATAAGTAAAAGACGACACTTTGTACTTATCCTCTGAGAGGTGGCCATATATGGGGTCAGAAATGAAAAAAATCGATTTATTACATCGAATTAAAGAAGCGCTCGAATTCGGGTTTAGCAATGACATCGATATTGAAGTCGCCGTAGAGCACAAGGAGTATGTCAGACTCCATGCTGATATATGGCCTTTAGTATTGGTGGTTATTTCTTTAAGGGAGAAGAGCCTAGTACATAAGCAATGAGAGGAAACTTCAGCAAAAGAAATATCACCAAATTTGCGATTGTGTATGTACTGGTTGCTCGTTATCACATAGTCAAGTTCGTCGCAGCGCTGAACAACTGAGTTTGTTTCAATGTGGCCTACATAAACCATAAGACTCTGCACTTTAAGGTCAAGTATACGAGTATCTTTATAAGTAAGGATGGCAGAATTATTTAAAACGCTTTGCACCATTGTTGTAACTGTAGGAATTATGTAAAGCTCGAGTCATCTGAATTTATCGCGGATCTCTCATATTGCCGGTACATCGATTCCTCTTCTACCGTGTAAAAATCTGAATGGGACATCATTGTTGGTAACTATGTACAAATTTTAATAACTCGACTGAGTGCCATATATAAACGAGTGGCTGCCTGTAGACTTGTAAATGGTAATGGCGCAGGTGGACATCAGTGGAAACTGTTAGGGTTTGCACTTCACGGTTTTAGTAAGCGATGTACCAGCTGCTTAATTTGGTAAGCACATGAGGGCAACACTTTAGTTTTTCGTGTGTTTGCAACTCTCTAATTTGGTCAGAATGCTGGAGAACTGCTCATTTGATTGCCTGATGACTCGTTTCAGCAGAAATACTCAAGACTCCATCATTGAATCACCGAACTGAATAGATAATGTATTGTGACAAGGTGATTCGCATACCAGAGGTGATTTATGATCGATAATATTCTGCGGTCTAGTCTACTCCATTAGATCCATATCTTTCAGGCTTTAGCTCTCATTCTCACTCATGATCGGAGCTATAAATCACTTGCGCAAGGAAAGGCGTCTGGTCCACATTAGCCTTGAACAAGCGATGCTGCTGCATGATGAGCTTCTCATTGTCATCGTCCTGGACACGCGACTGGTACAACAGCACCATTTCTCTCTTCTAGTTAACTGTGTTGCCCAGCTTTAGTGGCGATGCCTGATAACTTGCAATTGTCCTCGCCTTCTGATGATGTTAATTCTCTGCATTTAGTCATTGTCACTAAAAGTTGAGACACATTTTCCGGAAGCCGGTCCTCGTACCGCTGCATATCATTCTTGCTCTGGACATCTGGACTATGCGCGTTGATGCTATCCCGAACCTTTTACTATTTTCGCTTGCGACTTTTGAGGACATCTCCATTGCGTTCGACAGCTTATAGTCTCTTTTATCCAGTGTATAGCCTCTTTTAAAACATTGTTCCATTGTTCCATTTGATCAGTTTGCAATGTAGATTGTCCATGACCCTTGCCGACTTGTTCACTTATACTCTACTTTAAACTCCACTTCACTTTTTGAAGCTATTTCTACGTCCATCCGATCACGACATGGAAATCAGAAAGCGCGAGAGCTACCATGATGTAATTCGACTCGCGTAAAGACCCTAAAAATTCAAGACCCTTGAGCGGCAGTATGTATTAAGCTCGCAGTGACCACAGCATGTTCAATAAGCAGCCCACGACTTTATGGAAGTAGATGCAGCAAGTAACTGGGGCCTCGATCATCAGCGTGCATCGTTGCGATCGATTCGCCGACTCTCTGCCCACACCGAGAAGCTTCTTGCTCAATTTATTCATCAGGTTGAGAAACTTTGTCCTTCAAATTTTGTTTGCGCTTAAAGTAATGAACAGCGAATGCGCCCAGTTGGCGAACCATGGCGAAAAGTAAAATTTTATACAAATTTTACGTAATTCGCCTTAATGTATGCATTATTATCATACACACATTATTTTGAACACAAATAAATTTTTTTTTCCCGAATTGAAAGACATTCAGGCGAAATGTTCTTGTATAAATTATATTTTTTCTTACCCAGGTTTTACACCAAATAAATATGTTTGAAAAACTTTAGGTTTTTTTGTGATTTACGTGCCACCTATAGATGTTATTGGAAAAGTAAAGTTGCTAAGTAGGGCAACGAAATCTAAAGAAAAATTTGTCACAATAAATGTACCAATTGAAAGAAAAATTAAGGTTACTGTGTGAATTTTAAAATATAATCACGTCAATTGTAAATTACCTTATGCAGATAACTTTAATTTTACACCGCGATCTTTTAGCCGACTTGGCGTTTATTTAATAAACTTTTATGTTCGGTAACTCGATTCTTTATAGAACTTTTTGGAAAATATTAAAATCTAGTATTAGTGTTCAAATCGAATTGGTTTCAATTTTTAGTTAAATTTTATACTTTAATTAAGATAAAAGTTCTAAAAAATTATCTTAATGTACAAGAAAAAGAGCTTTAACTATGACTTTTGGATATCAAAAATATTTATCGAACAAAAATTTTGTTTGGTGTGAAAGCCGCGTAAATTATAATGTATGTGAAGATTAATTATTTTAATTTTCACAATGAGGTCCTACTGACCTCATTGTGAAAATATTGCCATTGAGACTTCGAGATTAAAGATCAACCTACGCAATCAAGTATTTAAAAAAAATTAATGTATTTTATTAAACAAGTAAACTCTGTGCAAAAAGGACAAATGTCAGTCACTTTTTTGAAACTTCAAAAGTTTCTTCAAAAGGTTTTTCAAAAACTTCTTCAAGTTTAATCGATCGTTTAGGTAGTTAATGGACAGGTACAGTCACTAAACGATTATTAACGTGATCCTTGAGAGAGTAGCTTTTATATTAAACATACATGGGTTGTACGAGCCAACAGTGGCCTTTTAAAATCGGTTTTGGTATAATCATAAAATATGTATAATGCTAAATCGCACACACAATCACATATTCCACAGAGTACATTCATATAAGATGAAATACAATTTGTTGGTATCGCTTCTAATGGGCTCGTAGGTGTTACCTGAAAAATATACAACAACATAACCGTATATCAAAGTATAGACAAATTAATAATTCAAATGGCAAACAATTTGCACGAGAAAATCAAACTTTGTTAAACAAATTTATAATTTATGATTCATAAAATTGTTCACCATTCAATTCAATTCAATTCAATTCAAATTGAAAAATTTTTAAAACTTTTCAAAAAAATTTAAATAAATTAATTCAATTTCCTTATTAATTTTAACAACAGCACATCAAATAAATTAGAAACATAAAAATGTTGCGATGTACCCAGAGTGCGTACAAACATACAATATACTTAATCAACAATTTTCCCATCGACTTGATAAATTATTCGTAATTTAATCCATTAACAGTGATTTGAAGAAAAATAAAGTTTGAAATTCCAATTTTTTTTTTCTACAGAGCTTTGAACTCTGTAAACTGTTTTTATTGATGGGGTGCGAGAAAACTAATCGACGCCCCGTTTTCTAGTTGTATAGAAAAATATGAAAATGTTGAAACTGTCTACAGACCAGCAATGGTCTTTAAACCTAAATTATATTCATTATTATTCTAAGAAGATTCTAAGATCGGATTAGATAAAAAAGATATAATTTAAATTCGATTCGATTCACATTTAGGTCAAAAGTTCTCTAAAATTACGTTAAGTAAATTGGGTAACACTTTTTTCACCCAATCTCCAATTAAATTATGAATGGATATGATGGGATGAGGATATGGTTAACTATATAGATACAAATATGCTCACACCTTTACGATTTAATTAAAAAAAACATTTTGTCCATTTAATTAAAAATTAGTGCTAACTACTCCGGATTAATTAAACAAATGAAATTCTTATATATTTTCCTAGACCGTTATGTGACCGATTAGTTTTATTTATACGATGGTTGAATGATAAGTTCGCGATCTCAACGAATTATAATGCTCCTAGTATTAGAACATTGAAGGTTTCGTAATTGACACTATTGGGTTAAACAACTTTGCCAATGAAATTTATTCCAAAACGTTGGGCTAAAAATATTATGCTTTGCCCCGCAGTTAAAGTTTCTCTTCATGTTAACTAGAAGGTCCAACATATTACCGGCCTTGAACTCAGTCGCGTAACTTCAAATAAAATTGTTGACCTCGGTCTCTTCATATAGCTGTATACGTACAATTCGCTTCAAATTTTCTGCCATTGTTTGAAACATTTATCGAGAAGCGGATCCTCCCAGTAAATATTAATAGCCCACAACCTTTGAACAAATATCTTGACAACAACAATGATAGAGGCTATCCATCTATATGTTCTTTGGTAATTATGATGAAAACAAATGATGATGCAATATTTCATGATTTCTCTGATTTTCGGTGGTTTCTTAAAGGACAACTTCAAAATAAAATGGCCTGTTTTGAATTATTTACATTTGCAATAAAAATGAGCAAAATCAAAAAGCAGGTTTTCTCCAAAAGAAACCTTTTGGGAAAAACCTGCTTTTAGATGTTAGAATCGATTCTACTTCCCAGAAGCTTCGGAGTATTTTACATAAATTGAGATTTATCTGTCACCTGTAGGCAACATTGACACTAAATTGTATTCCAATGTAGCACTGTCGCATCTTCCAGATCTTAATTAATATATCATATATTCATTTTGTCAGTTCTGCTCATTGGACTGCTCATTATGACAGTTGAAATAAAAATAGATTTGTTTAATTCAGAAGAATGAGAGAGACAAAACATCTTTCACGTATCCTTTCAAAGGATGCACAACAAATGAAGGAAAACGTCTCTTAACGGCCAATAAAATATTCTCAATTTATACAAAAGATTGGCAAAAATTTAACCCATCATAAGACCCTCGTGCTCGTATCATACAATTACCATTTTTCAAGTTTATCAGGATATTATGGCAATTATATAAATTTATGCCGGTCAATTTGCATATTATGTATAATTATTGATAATTAAGCAGCTAAGACCAAACAGTTTTTTTTGTGCTAAACAATTTTCACACGAAATAATTAAAGTTGCGTGCCTAAAATTCAAACCGGTTCTTGCTGATTGAAATTTTATTCATGTTATATTCAACAAAATAAATCCATTAATCATTCGTTTATTAAAATATTGAAGGGCTACGTACCGAAATATTTTTATTTTGTAGTTTTCTTGCTGCCCATTTCTGACAATTATCTTCAGATTAGCAGGATAGTGGTTCTAATACACTAGACCATTAGCCTCTGTTAGGCGCTATTGTGTATAGTTTTTCTCATAATTGGCTAAATGATTTCGCCTCCGTTCCTTGTCCGGTGAATATGTTTGAAAATTTCATTATAATTGGATTATTTTGCTTCCTGTGTGCTTCTCAAGGTCGAAGCTACTCCACTAATTTATATCAAATAATATTTATAAGTGAGAAGTTATATAGGTAACAACACCCTCCCGGCATTGGAGGTGCACTCACCTTATACGAGCTCCTCCTGAGGTTCGATGACCTGATCATTCTTGACTACTCGGAGTAACTCTTCAACCTGTTTTGTTTTTGACAGAACTTGGAATTGGTATGAAGTAGATACCTGGTATACACCTTGTATTTTTTATTCGATTGGTTCTTTTATTCTCGTCTAGTTGTTTTGACAGGTTTAAATTCCGTTGGAAGACGACTTAACTTTGTGACGGATCTCTGAAAGATGGTATTTTAAGGAACCCTTATTAATACTACTCTAGATAAACTATCAGATCCTGCGTGAGTATCTATGTATTATTCTTATCACTAACTACCCAATATCATTTGTTAGCTTTCGG
The DNA here is from genome assembly GCA_963556175.1 of Tipula confusa. Taxonomy (NCBI): domain Eukaryota; kingdom Metazoa; phylum Arthropoda; class Insecta; order Diptera; family Tipulidae; genus Tipula; species Tipula confusa. The sequence goes on from OY744475.1 coordinate 95,817,458, forward strand.
TACTGTCCGCTTAGATCTTTGTTGCAAACTTCATCGGTCATTTTAAAAAGTAGATGTCACCTTTGGATTACTGTGGCGTTGGTTTTGTCTGACTCATGTGATGAATTAGTGATCTCTCGATTAAGAAGTGGCCTGGTGTTAGGTCATTAAAATCGTCAAAATCACTTGACAGTAGGAGTCACGGCCTGGTTTTTAGGCATGCCTCAATTTGTGTACAGTGCTAAATTTTTCATAAAACCATGTTGTTTCATCGATATCCTTTTTTAAATGATTTTTGGTTATTTTAATGCCAGAACACCGAATTCCACCGAAATGGAGGCTATCGGGTAGGATGAAATGCCATGTTGTCCCAAAATTAGCTGCTTGTTGTGTACGGCACACAATTATAGATGAGCTAATTATACTAGAGACTGCGGGTTAATTCACTTGCCTTAGTAGAGAAACCAACAAATAAGGCGATGTTTCACTTGTACGATTTGTTTCCTCTCCCTCTACATGGATTAATACTGGGCCTGCGTAGTCAGTGCCTGTATTGGTGAATGGAGAAGAGGCAATGACTCTTGCTTCTGGTAATATACCTGTACGCATCAGTGAAGAGTAAGATGACACGCGCTTCTTCGGTGATGAGTTTTGAATAAATATGATTTTTAGGCAAAATCAGTTGATGTTTTTGTCCATACGTAAGTTGAAATTTTTATTTAACGCCAACCCTTAATAAACCTTTTTTGCCAATAAATGGACTGAATGATTTACGGTTGCTTCTAATTTTGTTTGACGTTTTTAGAGATTTAATATCGGCAGTGAATTACGAGCCTTGTATTGCTGCTATAATTCTCCTGTGTGCTCGGGTTAATCAACAGTTAGAAAGCTTGGTATCTATTCAGGAACTCAGTGAATTCGTTTTTTAACGATTAAAATAAAACTGAAGCATTATGCTACTGTTTTCCTGATTTTAATGTGAAAATCTTAGGAGTTCCAATAATTCTGAAGTAGAAGCGATATGTTGGTGAGTAAAGATACTGGTTTTAACTTTTTATTTGCTGCTTCTTTCTTTACCGCATGATGTGGTTGGTATGTAGTATGCACCTTGTAACTTTTCCTCAGTTTGTTCCTAAAAAAAAGCTATATAACCTTTTCTGAGTATTGGATCTCTGAGGTATGTTATTTAATCCTTCTGGAAAAGTATACAAACTTCGTAGTGCCCATCCTTAAACCGCTAATGTTAATTTTGAAAAATTTCTTCCCATTCCGTCCCTAGATTGGTTAGGTTGTCAACTTTCTTTGAGCTGTTCAAAATTTTACTGTAATAGTCTGCGCTTAGCAACATATTAATGGTCGCCGTAATATTATAAAATGGATTTGCAAAAAGCACATTGTTTAAGTCTGTTTTGCCATTCTTCTAATATAAATGATGCTTCTGGCATATTTTTACTTATTTTAGTTAATTCCAAGACTCCATATCTATATTGATATATATCTTGGTGTTTTGTTTTTGATCGGCATTAATTTTACTGCCTATAACATTTAAGCGTCGTTTGGCTTCTGTTGTTATGACTGATGTTTGTCAACCATTGTCAATTAGGACCCTAAGAAGTTCATCTCTTCCATCGTACCATATTGTTTTGACGATAGCGGTTGCCAAAAATGTTGTGTCTGGATTGGCGGGAATATTGAGCAAAATCGCATTATTCCAGTTCACCAACTTAAATTTCGCAAAAATCACAACACATCTGTAAAAACTGTCACAAAACACGAGGTAAAATATTTGGGGATCTATCTTGAACGCAGCCTTACGTGAAAGAGGCATATTAATGAAACGTTATATAACTTTATGAGGGAAACTTAAATCTTAAGTTAGAGCACAAAGTTCTTCTTTACAAAACCATTATCATACCTATCTGGACGTATGTTATTCAAAAGTAGGGCTCTCCATTGTCGTCCAACTTGGAATTATTACAAAGGTCTCAATATAAAGTGTTGCGATGGATCGTGAATGCTCTATCTCCCTTCGTTAACCTTCCTGCCTTCGAGTCTTCTTCGCTTGACATTCCGACGAAGAATAATTAAAAATACTTGTGCACTCGTGGAAGTTTTATTGGGGCCCGCAATGGATAGGTTCGTTTATATTTCTTTTATATTCATCCTTCTACACGTCCACTCTCGAGTTCACTCAACAGAGATCTGCCCTGCAGACTTAAATGTGGAATCTGTTTTATACATTATTACCTGCATCTCACCTCTATCAACAGTACGACTCACTTCCGAAGAACCGTTGGAACCGACTTCTTGATTATTTCACCTCAAATTTGTTAAACGATCTTCGCAAAAGAACAGAATTTCACCTAACTTCATTACCATTTTCATTGATCAACAATTAAGATCTAGGAGTATCAGCTCATGCTATAATTCTACCCGGTTTCCAACTCCTACCCTTACCACCCTCCTGATAAGCAACATTATCGCCCTGCGCAAATGCTACCCTTGAATGTGCATTCCTATCGTAGTATCCTGCTACTTTGTTTTGTCTTTCTACCAGACCAGCTTTAACCTCCACCGTATTCTGTAAATCTAACAATGAGCTTCCAATCGGAACTCTCGTTCTCAAACGACTACTCAATAAAATCTATGCTGTTAATAATTTTAATTCCGCTATTGGCGTATCTCGCAACAATACTCTCCACAACGGTGTACTCTTTTCACTACATTTTTTCAGCATTTTTTTTGCGATGTGTACTCCTTTTTCTGCCATCCCGTTTGATTTTGGATATCTTGGACTTGAAGTTATTGTTTGAAACATATTCTCCTCACAAAACTTGCTAAATTCCTAAGACGAGAAAGACATATTGTCTGAAATAATAACCTTAGAGCACCCATGTTCTTTCACATGAACACATTTTAACCCATTGACACAAACAATCGATTCCAAAACCATAACTGTGTCACCTGCCGGCGTACTATTCATCTGTTTAACTTCTAGCCACTTAGAAAAATAGTCGAACAACACTAAATAATACTTATTTGCGTACAAAACATCATCTTGACCCGTTTTCTTGGACAAACTATTCAATTTGTCAGGTGACATGATAATGGAATGAACCCTCTTCGTCAAAAACAACCTGAACTTTATTAAGCTCTTTCACTATTTGAGCATGTCTTTCTGTGTCACTCAATGCCCTAGACGCATACGTAATTGGCTGATGATTCTGCAGTAAACATGGTCCTACTCCATTTTGAGAGGCATCTGTCTGAATTTTTACAGGTCTGTTAGCATCAAAATGACTCAATACAGGTTGACCTGTATCACATCCAACCACCTGAACTCCACATCCTTTTTTAACAACGCACTCAATGGTGACGTTAATTCAGACAAATTTGAAATGTATATGCTCTTAAATAATTTACCATTCCTAAAATGCCTTGAAGCGATTTCTTGTCCTGCGGGGCGGTTATTTTCTTAATTTCCCTAATTTTATACCCTGTTCTGATATGAGGTGCCCAGCATGTTTTACCTGACTAACACAACACTGAAAATTTTAATCATTAAATGATGCGTCCTTGACATAACTACATCCAATAGAGTATCATGCTGCTCCTTCGTTGCCGCAGCTATCAATACATCGTCCATATACACTTTAACAACTTGTATATCCTCGAAAGTATTTTTGATTATGCGTTGAAAAACCATTGATGCCGTTTTCAACCCAAATGGTAAACGCTTAAACTTAAAACAACCAAACAGTGTGCTAAAAGTACATCATTTCCTTTGTTCCTTCAAGCTCAACTTGCCAAACCCCATTTTTTAGGTCTAGAACCGTAAAATATTTACAACCTCCTAACTGACTCGTTGGTTCTTCTAAACTGTGACCCAATTGGTCGGTTCTTCCACTTTCTCAATTATATTACTTTTTATACCAGTTCCGTTAATTTTGCTTTTACACGATCTCGTAACTGAATAGGAATTCTTCTTGCTGGTTTAATCACTGGAATACCCTTAAGGACGTCTTTATATTGTCTTACAAAATGTTCTTGTGTCAAACTATACACGTTTATTACGGCAATACATCCCATCAATTTGGCTGACTTTAACCCTAAAATAGCGCTCGCATTTTCTTTGACCACAAAAAATTCAATTATGAACGTTCCCATGTTATTTTCAGATTCTAAAATAACTTTACCCAAAACCAGTATCGCCCTACCACCATAAGCTTCTAATTTGACCTTCGTTATTAGCAAATTATTAATATCTACATGTAATTCCTGGTAGAATTTAATATGCAATACATTTACTTCCGAAACGGTATCTATTTTAAATTTTATTACGCTATTCTAAATCCCGATCTGCTCCATTCAACTATTCTTCCCATTTGCTTCTACAGACGATACATATAATATCTCATCCGTATCCATGAGTGAATCTACCGTACTAACCTGATTTAAATCCTTAACCCTTTTTCTACACGCTATTACGAAATTTCCTTGGAACCAACAACGATTGCAACTTTTCCCAAAATCTGTACATTCCCGTCTCCTATGCCTCTTCATACATCTATTGCAATTAACCTCCTGGACAGCACTGTTAGCCCCGTAACTATTACCCAAGGGTATATTCGTATTTTGTTGATTGTTGGCCCTTTGGTTTACATTGCCGCTTCTGTCATTTACTGATTTAATCGTTGTCTTGTGATCTTGATTCCTTACACCCAGTTTTTTGTACACCTCGTTCACATGTGACATCACCTCTTTCGTGATCACTCTGGTTTTTTCGGTTACCATCGCTTTTTTATGTACATCCTCTAATGTCGGATCTTCTTGTTTAATATAAAATTCTCCAAATTCACAAGGAGCAAATGGTTTCCCACTCATTTGCTTTCTATGATAAAATGTACCCCCCGCATATAATAAATTTACCCTCAGCTTACATCCTTATCCAATGCTGTTATTATGGAGTCATACTCCTCCGGTTCTTTGTCTTTGAAATCCAACGCGGTTTCGATTAAATCAAATGCCACATCGCCAATTAAATTTTGTAAAATTACTGCTCATTTTCGTCGCTTTTAAATAAATTTCCAAACTTTTCTTAAATTTCACCCAATTTACAATTATATTGCCATCCAAAGACATTTGCGACAGCTTATTTAGATTTTCCAATTTAGAATTTTCTCTCTATCACCTTTTTTTTTTCTTTTGTTGGTTGAAGCAGATGTTTTTTTTAGTTGGCTCAACCTCCCTACATACACAGTCTTTTTTTTCGACAAAATTCCATCTAACTTTTTTTTTAATGACAGCGACCGTATCCTTTCGGCTGCGCCATGTTGTATTGGTTGCCTTTATTATGTTTTATTCAATAACCACTTTATTTATATCGAAACTAGTTTTATATTTATTTTATATTCATCCATCTGCACGTCCACTCTCGAGTCCATTCAACAGGAATCTTCCCTGCAAACCTATATGTGGAATCTGTTTATACATTCACATTCCACATACAACAATTTCATTTTTAATTGCCTACTTTATCCTCATATCCTCGGAGAATTCGTTTTATCCTCCAGTCGTCAGGTTTATCTCTTGTGGCACGATCTGAACCAGTACACGTCTTGGGATACGTCTTGAGACTACTTAGCCTTAAGGTCAATTAGATATCATAAAGCAAGATATAAAATGTAATCCTCACGTAGTGATCGATATGATTGAATTGTTGATTGAAAATACCTTCATTTAGATGAAGAAATGTACCGTCTAAACCGCCAGTAAAAATTAAGACATTGTGACTAAGGAAATTGCACAGTGGAAATTTATTAAATGACTTTGCCAACTTGTGTACGATTACAATTTTTCAATCGTAAAAGCAACACCCACGTCTTTACCTAATTCCTATCTCTTTATAATAAATATGTTCATGTAATCTAATTCACCTTTAGAATATCTAGAAACGTTTAAGAGAAATTTTTGGGTAATCTCAGTTGTCTTCAGTTCCGGCTGCTTGATATTTATGTATGTTGTGCAAACACAATAAAACGTGTCCATCTTGTCCTATATGTACATAAACTATTGATGATTCCAAATAAATCAGCAACAAAAATAAAACCGAAAATTATTTTTTTTGTGGTTTTCTAGGTAGGTCCCCCTGCCTCAGGGAATTTAATTTAATCTATAAAATGAAATTAGATTTCCGATCGCCATAATTAGAATTTTGTGTTGATTAAACTCATGTTTCACCTTCGAGGCATAAGTGAATAGTAAATTGCTATTTTAGTAAATTGATTAAAGAATTTTCGTCATTTCATACTTATACTCTTATATAGGTTAGATATAAGGTCATGACAATTTCTCTTACCACTGTATAAGAAGCTCTTCATGTTTTCATGATTTAAGATAACTCGGTATGAGTCAACTATAGTTACATAAAAATTGCTATAGTCACAAGACTAAATAAATATTCCCCAAATGTCCCGTCTCTCAAACCCAAGGTTGTGTTCAGTTAAGATAGGTCTGAGCGTTATAGGGTTATTTCTTCATATGATTAGACTCACTCGCCATGGTCTGACGAGATATACATTTATTTTTATCCAATTTATTCAAAATTCCTTTTTCAGATCGAAACTGAGCTTAACTCACCGAAACCTGGAAAAGTTTTAGAGTGTGGTATTTAGAATAGTGAGTGACATCACCAGTCACTCACTATTCTAAATACCACACTTTAAAACTTTTGATTAAGATATCAGTTATCATACTCGGTAATCGGACCACTTCTACTTGTTTTTTTGACAATATGTAGATACCACATCCAATCGCTAATGAAATAACAAAAACAAATATTTCGGTCACTGGCATTCGCCACCGATAATTTGGTCGAGATTCGATGCGAACAAGCTCGATTAGTAATTAAGGGATTAAAAAATAGTGATGATTGACGACGTCTTGCTGGAACCACCGGCAATTGACAGGTGCACTTACACAAAAAGTCCTGACTGAGCACATAACGCGAAAAAACTACGCTTGCAATATTGCATGGGTTAGATTTTGCTTGATGCGAATAAAGGCCAAGATGATTCGGTCCTTTTCTTCCGTAATAATGGTCGCAACATCATTTTCTGTTGCACAGACAACGGTTTTAAAAAGTTGGATAACAACCTCCCCAATAAGATAAACCGTATTTCATTTTAGCAATTAGCCATAACCACTGCGTAATACATCATCTTCAGCACAGAAACAGAACAAACATCGCGAAGGAGGTAGACAATTCTAGATGTCGATGTAAAATAATGATTCAAATTGGTGACATAAGTCTTCTACCAATGGAAGATTAAAGTGCACTCAAAATAAATGTTAAAACATGTTTTAACTACTTCGGTTTACTTTGGTTGAGTAAAATTAGCTGGCTTAAAAAGGTTGGATTTCACTTAAAATTGAATTGGCCAAATACACATTTGGCTTAAAATTGATATATTTTAAGTGCGGTATTGAAGTAAATAGGTAACCTTTTAACAATAAAAGAAGGAAAATTGCACTGCTTAAGGCGAAAATTTTAAACCGTTAAATGGCTAATAAAATTCAAATTGACGAATTCACTCAACATTAAGCTTAATTACCAAGCTCAGTTAGTTTACTTTGAGTTAAATTTTGAGCAAAAATGAAAGATAGCTTAGATATTTCAGCTTGCTGTCTGCAATACTTTCAAAGTAACATTGGCGTGCCATTTATCTACCACTCGACATGGATTTATACCGAGTAGATCTACATCAACTACACCACCAAATAGATGTAGTTTATACAAACCTCAATAAACCATTCGATTCCATCTGTCACCGTAAGATCCTCTTTAGCCTGTACGCTTTTGGATTTTCATTTAATTTTGTTAAATGGTTCCTCTCATACTTAACAAATCATGTGCAATATTTTGCCACAATTGGCAGTAAGAAGTAATTAATCAATCAATCTTACTTTTGGAGTTCTTCCGGGATCACACATTGGACCTTGGTCATTTCTTGGTTTCATTGACCGCACCACAGAGGTTAATCGAAATTCAGACTAAATTATGCAGATAAAATCAAAATTTCTCGGACCATTAAAGAAACCTGTGACACTAACAGATTACAAGAAGATATCAATCGCCTTAGTGCGTGGTGTGACCGAAACTCATTGCAGCTTAATATCAACAAATGCAAGAAAATGTCAATAAGTAACTCGATGTTTGATTTTGACAGAGGTGAACGGGTGAATCAAAAATGTATCACAATTATTACGATCGTTTTTGTATATGTAAGATACCAAGTGAGGTATGATCAAAGAGTTTCAAATTGCACTCAAAATTAATGTAACGCATTTTACTTACATTTGAGTAGTTAATTTACATTCAATAATTCATTTAGTTAATATTTTTAGTTCCACTCAAAAAAAATTTCAAATTAACCTTCAAACTTTTTAAAAACTTATCGAGTAGTTTGATGAGTAATTTAGACGTAATGAGTAAATTATCATATATCTTTCTTAAACTTATTAATTCTTAGGGATATACTTATGGTTGGTAAAATTATCGTTCTACAGTTTCACTCACAATAAGTAAAATTTTTAGTAAAACAAGTGAATAATAGAAAAGGTATAAAATGGTTTACAATTTCACTAAAAACAAATTTGAAATCCAAATTCGGCTTGGTTACTTTGAGTTAAATTTTCAACAAATATGAGTGAAAGTTTATGTTTAAGGTTCATGTCTGTTTGTGTCAAATGAGTCTTAATTACAAAATAATTGAAAATTCATTCGTTGAGTGATAATGGAAAAAAGTAAACTTCTAACACCAGAATATTAAAGTTCACTCAAAATAAATGTTAAAACAAAGCTTCGGCTTTAATTAGTAAACTATAATTAACATTTAAAGAAAAAAAACTGTCAACGATTGAGAATCGTTAAATGGTTAATAAAATTTTAGTTTATAATATCACTCAACATTATTTTAATTCCCAAGCTCAGTTACTTTACTTTGAGTTAAATTTTGAGTGAAAATTAATGAATTAAATTTCACCTAAACCGTTGCTAGACAGATTGGTATTCTCTTTAAATTCCACTTAGTTGTGCAATAGGTTTCAAAGCGAAATACAATTGAATTCTCAACAGTTAACCCGCGTTCAATTCGGTAAGTGTTATCAACGTCACATTTGGGCCATATATCAAATAATCGGTCATACAGATTAATGTGGGTGGAGGAGGAGACACAAGAAAACACTTTAGATGCATCTTTGTTAAAATATCATGAAAAAGAAGGTGCTTCTCAAAGCTAATTTAAATAGTTGTCCCAAAAAAAATTTTTGCTGAGTTTAGATTTCACTGTCACTCAAAATTAATTTTTTAAGTTTAGATAATACTGAGAAAGGGTATAGTCATAATACTTTATGACTTTAGCTCCACTTTTCGAGTGTTTGAGTTAGATACATTTTAGAAATGCTTCCATTCTGAATTAGTTTTGCACTGTGTACAAGTTGTAAAGTTTCACTCAAATAAATGGTCAGTGTTTTAATTCGTATTATAAAGACAAAATTAAAAATGATTCAAAGCACTTTTGAAGCTTTTTTAAAACAAAACATAAAACTAATGGTTTTTCACTATGAAGAGAAATCATCCATTTTAGAATTTACCTTTTTGCATGCTGTTCAATGGGTTGCTGGGATTGGGAGAATTTCCTTAAAAACGGAAGGTAAATAGAATACGGCACTATTCAAAACTGGCGCTGAACTTATTTGAACTTGTAATATGTATTTCTTCAAAGAAGCGGTTCCTCCGATACCCCATTTAATGTTCTTTCAGGTTCCAAAGTTGGCCTGTATACATTTTTAAAATTTTAATCGCTGCGATCACTTAATCGAATTAATGCAACATTCGAAAATCTTAAAATTTGTTGTCGACCTAAAAATATGCAAACCTATAAAGGGAAGATTCAACCTTTGTTTTTGAAGGATTAAAGGAAGCCAAATTTTACTAACCAACGCAAGATTCAACCTTTTATGGGAAATTATACACAATGGCCATCTTTTAAGGATCTTTATAAATCCTCAATCCATACTAATGTTGCTTTAGCTGACGTACACCAATTTCAGTTATTGAAAGGTTTTTGAGAGGCGAGGCAACCGATTTAATAAGCTATATTCCAAGTACTAGGTTAAACTATCAGGAAGCTTTGGCGAAATTACAGGCTCGATACGACAAGAAAAGATATGTCGTAAACTTACTAATTGAGAAATTCATGGCGCAAAAACCGTGTCTTCAGTTTAACATATAGAAGGTCTTCGAAAAATTGATGTATCTGATGTGGTGAATAAGGGAGGTCAAGTGTTTAGGAACAAACTTTAGGAACGAAGAGATGCTTGGCTCATTTATTTAACAATAGAAAAGATGGATATAAAAACAAAAGAGCTTTGATGAATTCCTTAATTTTATTCATAAAAGATGTGATACCTTAGAAACATGCTCACCATCCAAGAATACAAGGCAACATCTAGTACAACCGCCATCCCGAACAATAACAAAATTAAATACTATTTATCAATATTTCATTGACATTATTGCCAACGGCGTTAATCATGGTTCGAGATGCAACAGGAAAGTATCAAAAATTTCAACCGCTATTAGATTCAGGAGCGGATTCCAGTTTAATCACCGAAAAATGTGCTCAATCATTGAAATTATCACGTAATCACCCTTGTATTAACATCAGAAGCCTGAGTTCCGTAAACGCAGGAAGGACAAAGGGCTTTGTTAAATTGTAAATTTTATCTATAAATTTTATCAGTTAATAACTGTGAAACGATTTATCATAAAAAGTATTACTTCCAATATCCCAGCTTCTGCATTGAATTTAGTGGAATGCAAAAAACTGAAAACTTTAAAAGTGGCTGTTCGGAACTTTCACATTCTAAGTACAACTGGTATAGTTCTTGGGAGTAACGTATTTTTCAAATTATTGTGCAATGAAAAACATCAACTAGATGGAGATCTTTTCGCACAAAACACGTGCTTTGGTTATATGATAGTTGGAAAGGCTGCGTTATATACAAAGGTGTTATCGGCCAATCCTATCACTGGCTGCTATTTTGATATTCATGTTTCTGGGAGGTTGAAGATATCAGAACTCTAGAAAATAAAGGAGATAGTGACTGCGAATTGCATTACAACGAACATACATATAAGGATGAAAAAAGCAACCAATATATCGTCAAATTACCGTCACTTGGAGACTCACTTTCAACAGAAACTCGAAGATTATTTTCTATGGAAATGCGTTTTGATATTCATGATAGAATATATTTTATTGGGGCATAAGTCTCTAATTCGTTCAGATGATATCAACAATTCAACGAGCAACATGTATTATTTGCCTCATCACGACATAATGAAATAAAACGGATTGTCAAATCAGACTTCTACGTAGACGATTTAATATCCGGATGTAATTCTAATTACCAAGCAATCGAGTTACAAAAACGAATAGTTAGAATAGGAGGTTTTCGACTTAGAAAATGGGTTTCTAACAGCCAAACGTTACTCAATATTATCCCAAAAGAAGAGCAGGACCTTTAATTGAATTTGACAATGGAGATTTATGTGTAAAAACATTGGAATTTATTTGGAGAACACTTCAAGACCACTTCACATTCAAGTTTACCCTTCACGAAGAACAAAATTGGTTTCTATCAGCTGCGGCCAGGATTTTTGGTCCCCTTGGGTTTCTAGCTCCTTGCACCATATTAGCTAAAATCATGTAACAGATTCTTTAGCTACATAAATAGGACCTCATTTATATCAGTCATCTACCGAAAAATAGCTGGGACCATGTTCCTGCAGAAATGAATCCTGCAGACATTGCCTCAAGAGGAATTTTTCCGGCCAACACTTACACGACGTGCTAATTTAACGAAATTAACCAGCTATTCGAAAAATCATCGTCATTTTCATTAATAATTCGAACTCTGGCTCAATATTACCGATTTAATGACAATCTTAAAACTGAAATTTAAACTATCTATTTGACAGCTTCTCACATGAAAAGAGCAACCATAGTATGTGTGAGGTGGTCTCAATCCGAGAGATTTGGAGAGAATTATAGAACATTAGCCGAATTATCAAGAGTTTTGTATGTTTCAGCATAACAGTAGATTGAAAGCTCTTGCACTTATCGATGATTATAATATGCTACCCATTGGGGGACGAATCGGGCTTAGTATATGTTGCTCATATGATACAAAGTATCCACTTATCATAGACAAGCAGCATCCGTTTGCAGAAAAGTTATTCTAATATTTACACAAAAAGCATTTGCACCCAAGTCAACAGCAATTATTGACAATCATTAGGCAGACGTATTAGGTAATCGGAGCTAAGCGTCTAAATTAACTACATCACAACAACAGATGGGTAACCTTCCATCTTATCGAATAACGCCGTCCAGAGCATTTTTTTGTAAATGGGGTAGACTTTGCTGGTTCAGTCAAGGTTAAATTTAAAACCAGACGTGGTGCTAAAATATTTAAGGGCTACAATTTTTGTGTGTCTTGTCATTAAAGCTTTTCATGTTGAAATGATATCAGATATGTCAAGTGCAATTATAGGATGCTTACGGAGATTTATCGCACGTAAAAGCTTACCGAATCGGATTTATTCAGACAATGGATCTAATTTTGTAAATGCGCAAGACAGAATTAAACGATCACAACAAGGAGGCGCAAAAGCCATTGAAGAATATTTACGAGTATCTAACATTACCTCACTTTATTAGTATATGGGAAACTAGTGTCAAGTCTATCAAAAGACACATAGTTCGCAGTAATGGAGAATCCATTACTGTAAAAGATGTCTGATGGGAAAGCAGTATCGTGAGAGCTTCAAAAGCAGTCAGAAGAAATCGAACAAATGTAGCGAAATTGTTCACGCAGACGTGTGTGGATCTTTTCAAACGGAATCGCTCGGCGGCTCCAGGTATTTTCTTTTAATTGAGGCCGATTACTCATATTTCCGATTTATTGATTGCATTAAAAATAAGGCACAAGTTTTTGAGAAAATAAAAACTTTGTGAAGTCTGCGGAGAAGCAAAACTGACAACTGACAACTGCACCAAGTTCATGAATTCTGAGGTAAATAGTTATTTGGAAGCAAATGACATCAGGCATCAGCGGACGGTACCATAGACGCCGCACAAAAACTTGATCCAAAGGCAACAAAATTCATTTTTATTGGATATGATGAAAACGTTATGGGCATTTGAAATCCTGAGTCAAAGAAAATTGAATTGGCTAGAGATATGAAGTTTGTGGAAGCAGACATTGTCGAATTTCAGATCAACCACGAAGGGAAAGCAGATAGTGGAATAGGACACGAAATCACCAAACGCAAATGTGATGAAGATGACGTCAAAGATGTCACAAATTTTAAGAATGCAGTGGATGAAGACAACTCATCATCGTCGAAGATCAAGGCTGAATGGTATTCTCTAAATAAGGGAAACGTCGTCGATGAGCGCTTGTGTGATCAAAAAAACGAAAAAACGATATTGTGCCTACTGCGTAACGAAGAGTACGACTAGTTATTTAAAAATGGAAGTCAAATATTGACGCGACCACCGAAGAATCAAAAGGTCACCGACAACAAGTGGGTATATAAGATCAAGTACGACGCTGGTGGGAACATCGAGCGTTACAGGGCTGGTTATTACAGGATTCACTCAGGAATATGGCTCTATTATCACTTGCAGTGGCGGATAACATGAAACTTTGTCAACTCGATGTGAAAACGGCATTTCTATATGGTAATTTGATTGCAAGAGTTTACATGAATCAGCCAGTTGAATATGACGATGGAAGTGGGAAGGTGTGCAATCTACAAAGGGCAATTTATGTAGACGACGGATTGACTGTGGTGAATGACGTAAACGATACCATTATGGTGACTGAACACCTAAAAGGAAGATTCGATATAATAACACTTGACGTGAATATATTCCTTGGAATGGAGATAAAAAAACAGCTGATGATCGAGAACAGGTAATTAACGAATATACTTTGAAGGAGGTGGACAGTGTGATTTGGTTGGTTACAGTGACGCAGCTTATGTAGGAGACACTCAAACAAGACGATCAACTTCTGGAGTTATTTTTTTGTTGAATGGTGGGCCGATCAGGCGGGAATCAACAATACAAACGTCTGTCGCTTTATCAGCAACGGAATCAGAGTACATAGCGGCAGCAACGGCTGTGAAAAAATTGATCTGGCTTTACAGGTTAGTTTCAGAACACCTGGGCATAAGAGAAAAGTGCTATACGTTTGGTGAAAAATCCAGAATTTCACCAAACATATTGGATCGAACATATTGACGTCAGATATCATTTCATACGTGAAAATTAATGGAAACATTTCTAAAGTATTTACTTATTTATTTAACTTACGTTTTTCTAGTGGAAAATTGTTTACGTCACTTAAAAATGCGATTGTGGTTCCTCTGCATAAATCTGGGAACAGAAAACATTGTGGAAATTACCTATATCACTCCACTGTCCTATATCACTTCTCTCAGTATTTTCTAAAATGTTGGAGAAAGCTGTTAAGAGAAGAATGTTGGGATTTCTAAATTTGCTAGATTTTTTTAGTAAGGATCAAAAATCCTATAATCCGTTAAATGCAGGAAAAATAGTAATGGACTGATTTGTTGGTCTAACCAAGGTTTCTGAGTATATACAATATCGATTTTAGAGATAGAATGCATTATTGGTTGTAAATAGAATTTTGGGTAGAAAGTGTCAAATTAGTATCGGTGTTCCTCAACGCACGGTTTTGCGGCGCATTCTTTTTTAGTATACAAAAACTCTGTTGATGATCGCTACTTCAGGCGTAAAGGTAGTTTTTTTAGATGGCTTAGGATTCTCTTATTTTGGCGAATCCCATCAACTATAAACATAGTGGTTGAATGGTATGAAGTAAAAAGTAAGGCATAAGCCTTACTTTCAAACGTGCTGATTGCATTCGAATTGAGATAGTAAATTAGTTACTTGATACTTCAGTACTTAAGTGTTCATCTAGACTCCAAGTTGGGCTGGAAAATTCACATTAGGAATGTTAAACAGAAATAAAATATTTCACTTAGAAAGTGTTGTCTTAACTTTGCTCTTTTTCATTCACACCTGCAATAGTCGTTAATCTTTTAGGATGCAGTCTACAAAACACAAAAAAACACTCCTTTCTGCTCAAAAGTTTGCTATTTGTCATCAGAAAAGACTTACTTCATCGTTTCCTTTATTTGCAAAAAACGGGACTTTTCCACTCAAAACCTGTTTATTTTCAAAGTTGGAAGATAATTTTATAAAAGAAGTGGTCATTTAGTGGTACGAGAAAATCATTTTTGTTTTATTCCTCATACCTTAAAAGTTGTTTATGAAAGATATCATCTTACAGTTGGTCCTCGCGTATTTCATTTACTTCCTAATGCCATACGATACAAAAGATGGATAGATTTGATATATTTACTAAGAAAATCCTTGATTTTACCTTAGAATTAACTTGCAATTTGAATGAATCTTTGCCTTATATGAATAACACTTGAACCTCAAATCAAATAATCGAACATAAAGGCTGATTTGTGCATCTCTTTACCACCTCGTTAGTTTAAAGTTAAAAAATCACTCAAAATTAATTCCCGTTATTCAAAACATCCTTTTAATCCAGAAAATTTAAGCAATTTAATCAAATTTTGAGTAAAATTATGAAAGAGTTTAAAGTGGTATATTTTTTATGTTTCGATGGTCAAAAATTCTCACAAATAACGGATCTACAAATTTCACTCAAATGAAATTATTAATTTACATTCAATTGTTCAATGGAAATAAACTTGATTTACTTAAAAATCAAAATCTCATTTTCTATTTAAGCTAAATTTTCCGTTCAAGTCATTGATTGCCTATTTGTTGGGTTTAAAGATGTTCCATTGCCATATTGGGGTGTTAATAAAATTCGAACTCTGCATCACTTCTACCTGCTTCTACCCACACCTCGTGTTAAATACAAAAATAAAATTAACAAAGCGGAAATGATGAAATATAAAAATTAAAAAAATTTGAAAACTGTCAAACGAAACGGATAATTTAATTAAAATTCCACCATCATAATTTTGTAGATCATTTGATTAATGAAAGGAAGTAACCTTAATCAAAATCATTTCATTAAAACGATCAATTGACTCAATATATTAATATATGAAGTACACGTTAGTAAATTATTCAATTGAAATTTTCTATAAATTGTATAAAGTCTGTACTCGATACGACATAAATTATGAAGATGATGTACATATGCATGATCTTTAAATTATCATCTAATTACATATGATTATTTTAAATTAAATTAAATTGACTTATATGTGTATAATGTATGTCTGTGTAAAATAAGATGAAGACAACATTATACGTGTGTGATGTGTATATATATATATATATATATATATATATATATATATATATATATATATATATATATATATATCAAACCCAATCTAACCTTTTAGGTCATTTAAATATAATTTTTACTTAATTTAATTAAATTATCGTTAATTTTTTTTTTAGTAAATTGAGTTTATGTGTATACAAATGATCGAATGTACATGGAATTTATACAACTATTTGTCACAATGACAAATTTTTAATTACGACGAGTAATTATGTACTCACCACCCCCGTGCATAAACGAAATTTAAATTAAATAAATATCCTCGATGTATGATCAAAACTCTTTGATAAGCACTTGGGCAGCAGGAGTTCTAATATCTCCTGCGGCACTAGTACTTAGAAAAGAGATAATATAATTTCCGCATCATTCAAAATACACAAATCACAATTTAATTTTAAAATATGTAAATTTTTATTTTTTTTAAAACACTGCACTATAAAAACTTCACAAATAAAATAAAAAAACAACCAAAATCGAGAACCGAAACTATAACCAAGCGGCACAAATATTCGAGTTGAACTGATCAAATCTAATAATTTTGATCTATAATTTCAACTTTTTACTAATACATAAATTTATGTATTACTGCAGTACGCTTGGCAAAGACTCTTGATCAACTACTCAAGACTGTAACCGATCACACTAAAAACTATATAATTTTATTAATAAACAAGAATTGAGAATGTCCGGTAGCCCACATTCATTTCGAACCGAGCACATACAATACACAAAATAAGCAACCATATATTCAATTAAATAATTGAAATATTTAATAAACGAGAGATGAAAGATCAGGGTTGAATTGTTATAATGTGTATCATAAATGTATAGTGTTGTACATATATTACAGTAGCCCTTTACATTGCATTACAGTTCACAGTCAAATTACATAAAAAAAAATTACAAAATCACAAAATATTACGAGGGGAAGATGGTCGATCGACTAAGTACCATTCACAATTAAAAATTTGACTCGGCTACAATGCTACACGAGTGCCATACACACATTATGTTGATTGTCCGTTTTTGACTTAATTGTCAAATTTGGCACTGGATACGGGCATCTTAAATTTTTTTTTCAGTTTTTAATTGAATTTGATGGTTTATTAATTTTTTTTCTACTTGTTAAATTTGTGCGGTTGGAATACATTAGAAAAAAAATGAAACCAACCACTATACTAGTACACAGATGCACACACGACTTAGAATATGTACACATTTGGTTAGATGCCCTTGTCTTATCGCACTTACATACATGCATGTGTTGTTCTAATTGCTTTGATAATACAAGATGTAATCATCCAAGTTGTTGTCATCATAAGTGTTGATCATTTGTTTTTGTGTGATTTTATTTGTGGGACTGAGAACTACAACAACACAACAGGAAAAGTACTAATTTGTGCGTGTGTGTACATTGATAGTGTGACTGTGAGTGTAAATCATGAATTATAAGCATTGGTGTTAAACATAAAACTTACGGACGGCGTTCATTGCAATATACTAATTTTTGATAAACGACTTAAAACCCAAATTTTTAGCCATTATAACCCTATATAACCTTCTGCCTGAATTTTATGCTTGCAAATATTTTTTGCACATGTTCAAATATTTTATTGCTACCAAGAGCTTTTGATAAAGGTATCACTCATCAAAATCGGACCTCATTTGCGTGTTTTATTGCTAAAGTTATGAATATTCATAATTTTGTGGGCTAACCCCTTGCCTGTTTCTTATGGTCTAAAATTATTTTTGCAAATGTGCAGATATTTACAAACAGTATTTTTGCTGGTACCGAGAGCTTTTGATAAAGGTACCATTCATCAAAATCGGACTTCATTTGCGTGTTTTATTGCTCAATTTATGAATATTTAAAATTTTGTGGGCTAACCCCTTGCCTGTTTTTTATGGTCTAAAATTATTTTTGCAAATAAGCAGATATTAAACAACAGTATTTTTGCTGGTACCCAGAGCTTCTGATAAAGGTATCACTCATCAAAATCGGACCTCATTTGCGTGTTTTATTGCTCAATTTATGAATATTCATAATTTTGTGGGCTAACCCCTTGCCTGTTTCTTATGGTATACAACTATTTTTGCAAATATGCAGATATTAAACAACAGTATTTTTGCGATACCGAGAGCTTTTGATAAAGGTACCACTCATCAAAATCGGACCTCATTTGCGTGTTTTATTGCTCAATTTATGAATTTTCATAATTTTGTGGGCTAACCCCTTGCCTGTTTCTTATAGTCTAAAATTATTTTTGCAAATGTGCAGATATTAAACATCAGTATTTTTGCTGATACCCAGAGCTTCTGATTAAGGTATCACTCATCAAAATCGGACTTCATTTGCGTGTTTTATTGCTCAATTTATGAATATTTAAAATTTTGTGGGCTAACCCCTTGCCTGTTTTTTATGGTCTAAAATTATTTTTGCAAATATGCAGATATTAAACAACAGTATTTCTGGTACCAAGAGCTTTTGATAAAGGTATCACTCACCAAAATCGGACCTCATTTGCGTATTTTATTGCTCAATTTATGGATATTCATAATTTTGTGGGCTAACCCCTTGCCTGTTTCTTATAGTCTAAAATTATTTTTGCAAATGTGCAGATATTAAACATCAGTATTTTTGCTGATACCCAGAGCTTCTGATTAAGGTATCACTCATCAAAATCGGACTTCATTTGCGTGTTTTATTGCTCAATTTATGAATATTTAAAATTTTGTGGGCTAACCCCTTGCCTGTTTTTTATGGTGTAAAATTATTTTTGCAAATATGCAGATATTAAACAACAGTATTTTTGCTGGTACTGAGAGCTTCTGATAAAGGTATCACTCATCAAAATCGGACCTCATTTGCGTGTTTTTTTGCACAATTTATGAATATTCATAATTTTGTGGGCTAACCCCTTGTCTATTTCTTATGGTCAATATTTTTTTTTGCAAATGTGCAGATATTAAACATCAGTATTTTTGCCGGTACCGAGAGCTTTTGATAAAGGTATCACTCATCAAAGATGGACCTCGTTTGCGTATTTTATTGCTCAATTTATGAATATTCATAATTTTGTGGGCTAACCCCTTGCCTGTTTCTTATGGTCTAAAATTATTTTTTCAAATATGCAGATATTAAATGTCAGTATTTTTGCTGATACCGAGAGCTTCTGATTAAGGTATCACTCATCAAAATCGGACCTCATTTGCGTGTTTTATTGCTCAATTTATGAATATTCATAATTTTGTGGGCTAACCCCTTGCCTGTTTCTTATGGTCTAAAACTATTTTTGCAAATGTGCAGATATTAAATATCAGTATTTTTGCTGGTACCGAGAGCTTTTGATAAAGGTATCACTCATCAAAATTGGACCTCATTTGGTTATTTTATTGCACAATTTATGAATATTTAAAATTTTGTGGGCTAACCCCTTGCCTGTTTCTTATGGTCTAAAATTATTTTTTCAAATATGCAGATATTAAATATCAGTATTTTTGCTGATACCCAGAGCTTCTGATTAAGGTATCATTCATCAAAATCGGACTTCATTTGCGTGTTTTTTTGCACAATTTATGAATATTCATAATTTTGTGGGCTAACCTCTTGCCTGTTTCTTATGGTCTAAAATCATTTTTGCAATTGTGCAGATATTAAACATCAGTATTTTTTCTGATACCCAGAGCTTTTGATAAAGGTATCATTCATCAAACTCGGACCTCATTTGCGTGTTTTATTGCTCAATTTATGGATATATTAATGATTTTGTGGGCTAACCCCTGGCCTGTTTCTTATGGTATACAACTATTTTTGCAAATATGCAGATATTAAACAACAGTATTTTTGCTGGTACCGAGAGCTTTTGATAAAGGTATCATTCATCAAAATCGGACCTCATTTACGTATTTTATTGCTCAATTTATGAATATTCATAATTTTGTGGGCTAACCCCTTGCCTGTTTCTTATGGTCTAAAACAATTTCTGCAAATGTGCAGATATTAAATTACAGTATTTTTGCTGATACCGAGAGCTTTTTATAAAGGTATCACTCATCAAAATCGGACCTCATTTGCGTATTTTATTGCTCAATTTATGGATATTCATAATTTTGTGGGCCGAATTTTTCAGCATAATTAACGTAATAAATAGCGCATTCTAAATAAGTTCAGTAGATGATGAGGAACAGCGCTGGAAGATCGAAAGTAAGATCTTGAGTTCAACGCTCGTCATGGAAACTAAAACTTTTTTGGAGGTTTCCGAAAATATCGATTTCATGAGCGGAATTTGGCAAAAAATATCTATTTTAATTTTAAAACTTTTTCGAAACATCTTTGGAATAATTAATTAAAACTGCGGCGGGGGTTGAACCTAGGATCCTACGCTTCATCATCCAACGCTCTACTATATCAGCTATCAACCTTATAGATTTTATATTTAATATGCTGCATTAAATGCAAAACAAACAAATTCACTTTTTTCCTGGATTTAGACCATAAGAAACAGGCAAGGGGTTAGCCCACAAAATTATGAATATCCATAAACTGTACAATAAAATACGTAAATGGGGTCCGATTTTGATGAGTGATACCTTTATCAAAAGCTCCTGGTACCAGCAAAAATAATATTGATAAATATCTGCATATTTGTAAAAATAATTTTAGATCATAAGAAACAGACGATAGGGGTTAGCCCACAAAATTATGGATATTCATAAATTCTGCAATAAAACACGTAATTGTGTAATCGGAAAGCTCCTAATATCAGCAAAATGTCAATATCAGATGAGTTGGATAAACCTGTCTTTAAAATTGTTGCACCACATAAAATGACATAAACCAAAATCATTAAATTATGTCATAAAATATAAATGAGCATCACATGTAATATACAAGTATGTACCACATAATTTTTTCTATCTACATCATGCGTGTTTTACTTCCTTTGACCATATTTGTGTAATGTATACGACATGCTATATACACTCATTTAACCCGCACTGGATCAGGTCAAATTTATGACATCCAAAAGAATTTTAATTTTATTCAATTAACTTAGAAATTTTTAATTTGATCTGGTTAACAAGTCTCGGTGGATGCTCTTTTGATTTTTTTTTTAACACTATGGTAGTCATTTGTATAAGGCGATAAACGTGATATGATGCTATTGACCTTTGGAAGTTTGCTTGAATTGGAATGAAACTACATGTTTGTCATGTCCCAACGTATCGATTACCGTATTATTTGGTCAACAATTTATTCATCGAGTCTATCCCTAGAATGACATATGGCCAAGGATAAAATGTCATCTAATTTTAAAAATTATATAATCACACTGCATAATACAATTTAGCATAAAACATTTATTTATCACATAAAATTTTAAATTAATTTTTTCGTTATAATGCAAACATAAAATGATAGTAATTCCAATTTATTTATGGAATAATGTTAAACCACTACATTGTAATTGAATTTACTTGACGACAAAGTAGTTTTTCTATTCAGTTTACAAAAGAATGATTATTCGAGATTTTTTCAATTAATAAATTGTATGGGATGTAGCTAAAGTGGAGATAGAGGATTATGGCGTCACAAAAGAAATGGACAATTACTAAATCAATTACTTAAACAAATTGGGTATATAAGTTCGACTTGGACAAATGGACAGTGATGAACTTTTCTTTGAACTATGTTTGCATATACTAAACACAGTTAAAAAGTTTATTGCAACTAGAATTTCAATCGAATATTGATTAAAATTTACATAGATCCTTGAAATATACTGGCTTGTGCGATTCCTAGCATGCAACAAAGAGATATGATCGCTAATGCTAGATGATTTGCCATACATTCATTTTTCACTTCTCTAGGAGGTTGCCTTCCACTTGGGAACCCCAGGGAATTATTATTGGATGTTTTTATTAAAATGTGAGGATAGAAATTAATACTCCTCCTTTACTTTGTTTGATTATAATTTCTTTAACTCTGCTTCAACAGCTTCCTGTCGTGTGCCTACACTAGTGGTCATTTAATGAATTAGGTTTAATCTTTGTCATCACAATAGACAGCATAGTATAAATACACATAATACTACCATAGTATGTTTTGATCATTGTCGTGTTAGATGTCACTACTGGTAACGTTTTAAAATAATCAAAATATTTTTATATTTATAATCGCGTTATTTATAATTATATTTATAAATTTTGACGATATTCTATCGACCCGACATCTAGAACTTCAATGGGTAAACATTTTTTTCTTATAATGGTATAGTACTATGTGTATTTATACTATGTGCACAATCTGCAGAGTTCTCATTGGAAACTCCCCGATGCCATTGTTCTGTTTATTTTGTTGGCTACAAAAATTTTATGAGGTAGTGGTTTGTCTTTAATCCAACCTAAATATTCGGATGTAGTTTTTCATCTCATCCTACACCAAGTTTAAAGTGAGATTTAATTATGTTGGGTTATTGCTGGTGCTAGTCTGGATGAAGTCCAGTTTTTCTCAATTTTCTAGAAGCCGTTCTAATATCACCTTTTCATTGCTTGTACTTTTTCCGAAATTAAAACCTCCACTCGAACGAAGGTTTAGAAGTTCTTTTTCTGTAATTATAGCATCTGCTACATTGTTGGCCCCAGGAAGTAAATCATCTATATAAAATCGTTTCGAACGATCTTTGAGCCAAATGGATATCTTGATACTTAACTTTGGATAATTGTTGAAATATTTTTGTGGGCAAATAAGTTGCAAATTACGTTCCATAAGTAACAGTTTTAAATCTGTACTTTCTCGTAGGGTGTTTTTGATTCTTCCATATCGGTCCCTTGGAGTACTTTGTTGTTTTCAATTCAGGTTTCTTGACAATATATGGATCAGCAAGTATTATTTCACGTTGAACTTTGCTGCTTAGACCAATTTCTTTTTTATCTGAACTTATGTTTAATAATATTTGTTGTCGTAATCTCCCCCTTGAAGCAAAATTTCCAAAGACCTTTGTAATTTTTTTATTTTAGGTAGTCCTCCCTGTTATTGTGAGCCTAGATTGACGAGTGCTCTCAGTAGATCAAAACTCTATAAATATTTCATACTTTTACCAAAGCGGTGGCTAAAACATCCGGACTGCATTTTGCATCAAAACTTGAGTTGACATTAAGTTTTTTAAAACTGCTATTATTGCTGTGTCATGTAATGTGTGAATGTGCACAATGAACAGTTTTCTGTTGTCTTGAAAGGCATATTCTGCATAAATGATATAACATCGCCATTTGACGTGCCTTCCGCGATGTTAAGTTCATTGAATCGTAAAAATTCGAACATCTCTGATTATCAATAAAAACCTCCCATACAATCTCATGATTCGAAAAATTGTCCAATTTTTTGCATAAAGTAAATATCAAAAAAGGGCTTCAAGCTTGTAAGCTGATTCCAGAATTTCTGATTGCATGTAGACATTCTGTTGTTGTATCATGCAGATTTTTAATTGCAGCTTCAGACCCAACATTACTATCTGTCTTGCTAGTTAAATTATTTAGGTAATTTTTTAAATTTACCAGTTAAATCTCTTCACTTCATATAATCACCGTGGAAATATGGAATATTTATGGTTGGTAGACGAATTTTTATTGGTTTGCTATTATTTATCTAAAGCACTTCCATCTCTGCCACTAATTTTTATTGCGATATTTTTATAATCCTGCTTTAAAATCCATGATCTGAGTCATCGTACCCTTTCCGTGTTTTTAAGTTTAAAAAATAAACTTCTGTCTTGATTACAGCTCTGGAATTGTTGGTCCTGGTTGACCAAAACTCGGTCCTGGTTGACCGTGACATCTGTGTGCATGTTTGTCCAACTATTGACTCAAACTATTGAGATTTTATGGATTACGAATCCTTGACAATTCGTCATACAGTTATCCATGTAAGAATATGGTTGTCCGTAGTTCAATGCCGACAAAACCGAATGTTTGTGCTTGTGACTTGTTTACCGTGATGGCATATGCGGGTATATCGGGGAACTGGTGTTGTTTAAGCGTAAAAGATGATGTTGAGACGCTTGGAGCTAAATCAATTATAGGAATCAGAACCAGATTACTTCGATAACTTTTCGACTGCAAATCCACTATTCATCGCGATCCATTACATAATCATTTTTCCGAGTTGAGATTTCTTAAAAGCATGATTACCACGCCTTTTTTAAAAGTTGCGTAAAATGTCACCAAAATCAGCTTTTCTATATGCAACGTTCCACGGTATCCCTATGTGTATTTCCCTAAATAAAACTAGATTCTGGAAGCGTCTGTCTAAAAGCATCTCCTATACTATGAAAACATTGCATCTATATGGTCGAGATAGTCACCTATCACATCACACAAAAAATTTCTGATTACCCAAAGTCCGATTTTTTCGATGGTTGTGATTCCGTGCTGATCCAGTATTGCGTTGATATCATGCAGAGTTTTGTGCTTTTGTACATCTTCATCATCTTTTTGAAAATAGAGCTGATCTTGCAAAAATTTTTGAAAAAAAAAATAATAATCTGTCACAATTGTCGGTAATTCAAAGTATAAGTGAAAAATATATGTAAACATATGTATGTGTGGTGTTTTTGGCCCACGAATCAATTAATTTAATACTAATTTTATAATTGTCTAACTTTGAATAACAAAACAGTTATTATTAATGTAATGAAAATATATTGATGACAGGGCAAAATTGAAGTAATCATTCATCTCTTAATGTACGTGATGAGAGAGAACACGGATGGTAAAAAAAAGATAGTCAGTCGATCGCCAACTCTCAATAAAGAAAACATATAAACTGATTATTTATTTACGAATATTAATTGTGTAGCCCTAAACAAGGCTATCCGACATTACGACAAGAACAAGTTAAGGAACACTTCAATTTTAAAATATTTACTGTTTTAAAGTGAATTTAAATGCCACTATATTCGCGTACGTACATATTGTTATTGTTTGATCGAATTAACGAGAAAAAATGACGAAACGAATTACGGTAGTTTTTTTTCAAACCGTTAATTCTAGGAAAATAAAAACACGTGAAATTGAAATAACAGTAATTTTCAATTTCAACAATACAAATAAAACAAATGGAATTATTGTGTGGTTATAGAAGACATTTTATTTGTGTTGGGTGGTTTTATTTGCGCTAGAGAAATCTTTCTCTGTAACTCGTGGGTCCGCCCGAATTTACCACAAATCACTACCTCAGCTAGTACAATCCACAGGGAACCATGAGGACTGGTATCTAGTGAGCTCATCGATAATGGTATTTCAATAGTCTTTATACGTAAATTCAAATACCACGCCTGAACACTAATGATATAGAGAGTTGGTTTTTTGTCGCCGGATTTTTGGTTTCCAGCTTCTGGCATTTCATCCGATAAGCAAAGATTTAATACGGTGTTGCAGCCGTTGATTCGACAGTGCTTCCACAATTGCGAGGGATTATTAATGCCGCCCTGGATATTTGAAAATACGAATATATCAAAAAAAAAAATTAATTGGGCATTTTTCCGAAACACCAGTAGCGACGACTCAACCGGTTATTATCCGAAAAGCCACTGGGCGACCTGAAGCCCAGCCAGCTCTTTCATAAAATGCGCCAAGTTGCTGGTAATTCTATTTAGTAAAATAGACCTCCAAAAAGCATTTCAACAGGTGCCAATCATTTAACTCAAAAAATAAAATTTCAACTCTTCCTAGTAAAGTTGAAGTCATCCGAAATTATTGTAAACCTACAATGGCTATAAAGCCCAAGACATTCCTAGCGATGATCAACTATTACCGGAAATGTATTCTAAATGCAATAAACTCACAAATGAAGCATCATTCGATGATCAAGGGAAACATTAAACAAGACGTAATTGATCTGGACCGATGAAGCGACCAAAGCATTCGACAAATGCAAAAATGAACTCGCCACTGCTACTTCACTTGCTCTTCCGAAGAAAAACGCCGAATTTTCCCTCAACGTCGATTAATCGAATTTCGCAGTAGAATCGGTATTACATCAAATTGTCGAAGGCAATTTTAAGCCTTTGGGATATTTTTCCAAGAAGCTGACCGACACTCAACAGAAATACAGTACCTACGATCGGGAACTATTGACCATGTATTTGGGGGTCAAACATTTCCTGTTTGAGCCGAATCTACACAGATCATAAACTGCTTGTCTTCGCATTCCAACAGAAATTGGACAAGGCTTTCACTCGGAAAATCCACCATTTAGACCTTGTGGGTCAATTTACCACCGATATTCGATATATCAATGGCCGAGAAAATCGAACAGCCGATCTACTATCCAGAATTCAGTTGATTGGAACATTTGACTACTAGCAATTATTACGAATTCATTCAAATTCACCAAAGTAATACAATTTCGATAATATTCAAGCAGTTTTCTATTCCAGGAAACAGCCGGATGCACTGGTGCGATGCACCAACGAAAAAAATTCGAGCGGACATAAAACGTAAATTTCGGAACCACGCCGAATATCCAGGTATTAAAACAAACTGGTAACCGATCGATATGTATGGCCAAATGTGCGAAAAGACGTCACAAACTTCGTGCGAGGCTGCATACAATGCCAAAAATCAAAAATACATATTCATAATAAAACACTTGTTATAGTAAATAAAAACGGCCGAATCGACGTTTTAGCCACATAAACATGGATCTCATTGGTCCCTTACCATTTCAACAGGGAATCATAAGTACAATAAGTGATATGACAGCTCATTCATAACGTTTCGGATGCCCAGAATATATCACAACCGACCAAGGTCAGCAATTCGAATCCTTTTTGATGAAAGAAATTTATAAAATCATTTGAGCGGATATCATCCCCAATCGGTCGGATTAATAAAAAGGTGGCATAGGACGCTGAAATCATTAATCCTTGCATTGGCACCACATTACGCAAACGAGGAGAATTCTACGGCATAAATAAATCTACCGATAGTCAGAACGACGTATAGTAAAAAATCTGTGTGAATCAATGATTAGTATAAATCCCAGCAACACGTCATTCCATACTAAGCCAACTTTTTACATCAACAAGGAGCTGAATTCAAGTACTCATGTCTTCATCCGCAACGACGCAATAGGACCATCCGTATTGCCACCCTATGAAGGGCCTGTCAAAGTATTAAAAAGATAAGAAAGGATCGATAGGCTATCCTTTTTGGTATTAAACTAGCGTGGCAGCATTATTCTGAGGACTATACGAGACAAATCCTTTAAATACCATCTTTAAAGACTTATGAGAAAGCTATAATATTTACATATGATTATGAAGACCTTTCGCCAATAAATACAAAAATCAAATCAAATTCTTCTATATGTCTACTGTCAGATGATCAAATTAGTACACATAGCTCAGGGCACCAGAAAAGAGCACTAGAGGAACTACAAAAACTTTCGTGGCAAAGCATTTATGTAATCGTTTAAAAACGTATGCCTTACATTAGTATTGAGAAAATCATCCCTCTAGTACAGAAAATCGATAGCTACCAACAATATTTAGGTTTGCTTGGAACCGAATAAGTTTACTAACTGCATATATATTTTACGAAATATGAGTCGATCAAACAGAAGGGTCAATAGTTTACATTGGAATGAGTTTAACATCTTGAGTTTGTGAATATTAATGATTTGATTATAAATCGTTTCATCTTTTCACTAGTTTGAATGTTAAATTTTCAAAAAAATGTACAATATTCACCCATCCAAAGAAATACCAAAAACTGAAATCATTTAAGTTAATGAAAAATGTACCAAACTTCCTTTCTGTGAATATTTTAGTATTTTCGTAACAACCTTTACCTAAGAAATATTTTATTCTATTATCATTAAACTGGAAAACTAATAATGTTGTGTCGACGCACCGAAGCGAAGACACCATAATAATAATAATAATAAAGTAAAAATTGGTTTTGAAATCATCACTCTCCCCGTGCTCTCCTTATACCAGCTATGTCTATTGATTACATCTCATTTTCCATGAAGCAATCAGCTTTTATTTTGTTTCATTATTCTCAATCAATTTGTTTGTTTTGCAGGTTATAGGTAGATAATGATCATGATGATAACGATGATGGAAAATATTTTCCAAAGAAAATTTCAAAAATGTCTAGCAAATAATAAACGAAAACGGAAGATCTTACAAAAATTTGTTGGTATGTTGAAGGTCAAGTTTTATATGTTTAATGTATTCAATTCTTATCATGGTAGTTCTATGGTTTTTTTGTGTAATTTAAGATGAATTTAAGTATGTTGCAGTAGATAAGGATTTTTTATGTACATGGTAGAGAACAAAAGACTTATATATGCTTTATATATACTCAAATACAACCTGAGATAAAATATTTGCCAGTCAATAAAATTTTCATGTTCCATACCTTTCACTAATCAAATAATTGTAAGTAGTAATCGTCATGGAATATTACGACCGTTTATTGTTTACACGTGTTAGGGAGAAATGTATTTGTCGGAATTTTAAAATTTTTCAAAACAGAATAAAAATATTTTGTTTGTTATTCATGTTTCTAATCCGATTAGATGTTTTATTTGACAATGATAAGTACAGTAAAGAGGGTCGATTGACCAAAGAAATGCGTTAGAAAGCATAAATATGTTCTAGTATCACAGATTTATGACATTGTTATTTTTGAAATCTTAAATTCTTTTGCTTTACAGTTCAAAAATTTGTCGGAGGTTATTTTATCCACAATATATCCATACAGAAGTACTTTGAAATTGGTTAAACTCTAAGAAAGATTAGTAGTGGCATAGTATAAACATACACATAGTACTACCATGGTCTGTTAGCTCATTGACGAGCTAGATGTCGCTACTGGTATTATTTTAAAATAATCAAAATATTTGTATATCTATAATCGCCTAAATGTCATATATTTATTCTATATTTTGACGATATGCTATCGACGCGACATCTGGAACATCAATGGGTATACTGCTGTTTCTTATGATGGTAGTACTATAATGTAGTGGTGACCACACATTGAGTATTGTGACGAGCTTTCGATGCCTCGGATCCCTTAACACTCATAATAATTATACGGGATGGAATATTTTTTTTTTTTTATATATAAATGTTCAGAGCACTTAGGATATAGGTATGTATATCCTTTATATGAAAGTTTTAGCAACAAACACACAGCACTACTGCAAAAGGTAAAAGAAAGGATTAGGAGGGAAAAAGTTAAGAGAGAAATAAAAGGAATAACGGTTTTCAGTCTTCTAGTTGTGTACTTTTGATATTAAGTTTGAATCTCTGTAAATTGTATTCCAAGGGAAATGTCCCGTCGTTCAGTTTATTCCACATTCGCGTACTCCTAACAAAAAATAAGTTTTTAAATTTGTTGGTCTTCGCGAATTTAATATCCAGGTTGTATCGGTGTACCAGGCGCGGACTTTGACAAACCAGGGATAAATCGATAAAGTTCCGATGAACAATGATCATCAAAATACTTGTAAATCACGCATAAAGCTTTCTCATTACGCTTGTGGGAGAATCAAGATTAGACAATAATTTTACGACCTCAATCATTCGAGATGCTCGGTTTTGGACCCGATTGAGATGAGTGACTTTCTATGCTCCAGTCCAAATATGAGAATTATACTCCAACCTGGAGTAATCTCAAGATATTCTCTTTGATATAGTTAAACCGAGAATCTCAAATGTGTCAGACGTAGCCAAGCTGGATTCACCAGTCAGAAAAGACGGTGAATAACCATCAGTTCGGCCAGAAAAAACACAGGATTGAAATTTGTTGGGATTAAATTCAACTCTGTTGGCTTCACCCCATTTAAGAATGGAATTGAGATCTCGCGTAAAGCGGTCATTCATAGCCATTCTTTCTGCGAGAACATCGTTTCGCGATGAAAAAGAAGGTAAACTATAAGAAGTGGAAAGTTTGCTGTCATTAGCATAGGAGTATATTGGATTGAGAGTTGCTGATAGAAGTTCAATGATGAAAATAAAAAAAAATGTTGGAGAAAGGATAGATCCTTGAGGAACATCAGCGTTTATAAGATGTTGATCGGAAGTCACACCATCCACCACAACTTGGATTTGCAATAAAGATGAAAATTCTCAATCTATAAAATTAACGAACCGTGAAGGCCAACTGCCCTCAATTTACAAAGCAAACCCTTGTGCCACACGCGATCAAATGCTTTTGAGATATCGAGTGCAATGACTTGAGATTCACCAGATTGATGAATGCTTCTGTTTTATTGTTCGGTAACAACATTAATTAAATCACCTGCTGAACGCCCTCCGCGAAAACCATACTGACGATCAGAAATTAGATGATTAGCTTCCAAATATTTCATCAGCTGGAAGTTGATTATGGTCTCAAGTACTTTAGAAAGCACCGAGACGATAGCGATTGGGCGATAATTTACTGCCCTTTTTTGGCACAGGATGTATATTAGCTGTTTTCCAGATGGAAGGGAAAATGCCAGAAGACATAGATCGGTGATACAGACATGATAGTGGCTTAGACAGGAATATACAGCAATATTTGAGGATAATTGGAGGAATAAAATTCGGACCGGCTGACTTGTTGGTGTTAATGTTTGCAAGGACTTTAGCGACAACTCTAGATCTAAATCTAATACGGCGCATCGATGAACTGCCTAGAGAGATAATCGGGGGTATTAAGTTAGAATCAGGTAAATTAGAGTTTGCTGCAAATTTTCGGGCGAAGAGATTAGATTTTTCTTGAGTTGTAGGAAAAATATAGTCCCTATATATCTTTCAGAGGTGGTATTGATGATTTCCTACTGTTCAAGAAGTTTTCCTCTACTTTGCGGGCAAAGGACCAAAAGGTCCGATTGCTATTGCTTTAAGACTTGCCGCAACTCTTCTCGAACTTTTTGTTGATATTTTTTTTAGCTTGAGACACTGTTTGCGTTGCCAGATTTCTAGCCGTCTTAAATATAGCTAAATTTTCATTTGACGGGTTCTTAACATATTTGCGGTGAGAGGCTTCTTTATTGGCGGTTGTTGTTCTACAGTCATGATTATGCCAAGGATTGCCTGATTTTTTTTATTAGGCTTAGAGAGACTGGAAGGAATGAACTGTTCCATTCCCGTGAGAATGACAGTCGAAACCAGAATGGCTGTATTGTCAATATTACCGAAGGCATAACAAGAGTACCATTTGAGAATGGTACTCTTGAAAGAACTTGTTCATTCCTTCCCAGTCCACATTTTTACAGTGCCATAATCGATGTTTAGGCGGAACATTCATTTGGCACGACCACGACATTGGAAATTCCGCTGTAATAAGCCAATGGTCAGAGTTTCCCAAAGAAGAACTGACAGAGATACTGTATTTCTCCGAGAAGTTAAAAACAGATCCAGTAAATGACCCATATCGTTGACCCGATCTGGTATCCTCGTAGGCTGATCTACAAGTTGTGTGAGTTGGTTTAAAGCTGCCTCATCAGCCGGTGTTACGGACTTAGAATAAGGAAGCCACTTGTTATTGTGGACATTGAAATCACCTGCCACAGCGGTTTCAGCATTTGGTGATTTCTGAAGGATGCGCTCAATGGAGTCTGACAGAATATCAAACCCAAAATGAGCAGCACTGTTTGCGATATTTGGGCTTCAATAGAGACCACATAGCAAGAGGGAGTATTTCGAGACATGAATTTCAACCCAAATGAAGCTGAACTCATTATTCGGGCTTTGGCCTAAAAAACTGGGAATGGAAAAAGGTGTATCGTTGCGGATATACATGACCCCCTTTGGTGAATAAGCCGATGGAGTAAGGAGTAACCCTTAATACCGATGGCCGAAGAATCACCGGAGTCCAAAATTTTGGTCTCGGTGAGAAGTAGAACCACTGGTTTTGTGGAAGCTGTATGGTGTTCCACGGCTGCAAAGTTTGTCCGCAGTCCACGAATATTGCAAAACTGAAGTGATAACATTCTCCCCATGACACAGGATTACAGAGACTCAAACTTAAAGAACGCAAGAACAGGGGTAGACCAGCAAACAATGGTGTGTCCACAATAGTACCTCCGAACGACCGAAGACACTAACATGTAAACCCAACACCGTTTGCTTAACAACAGCTGTTCAGCAATTCATTTATCTACTTGTATTAAACAAGTCGACTAAACGGAATTTAAAAACAAAATTAAAAAATTTAACAGAATTACGGAAAATAAACGGGATGGATAGAAAGTATTTGAGAGTGTGTGGTTGTGCGTGTCAATTCACCTTAAAAATGCCAAACTAATTAATGTTTAATTAATTAATTAATTTTCACTACACAACATTGCACAGGTTTTATAAAACACAACAAAAAAATAAAAAAATATCAAATTAAAAGAATGAGAAATGAATTGCAATGAGATGTGCATTGCTCGTCGGACAAAGAAGAACTGGTATGGCCCGAAACGTGATGATGACTACACTTATTAACGAATGGTGCCACGATCTCTGACAAGAGAGCCTCCATTTGGCTGGCACAAAAGTTGGTGTCGGCGACGATGGCTCCTCGGGTTAGAGAACGGCTTATCTTCTTTGCGTTATCTAGGCCAACAAGAAGAGCAAGCTTCACACCGTTGGAGACGGATTGAAAATTGCATTTTTTATAATTTAAGTTTATTCACACGAATAGTATCAAAGATCGATATGATGGTTTAGGTAAGCCAAGTTTAACATACTTGACCAATGCTTTTTATAAGTAATTCACCATCCACCTAAGATCAAACAATTTTATAGAGTCACTAGGCTTGAATAGATCAATAGAAATGGAATAGAAAACTATGATTCGCTATTAGAGTACAGAACTCTTTTCTTGAACGACTGTTTATACAGAACGACAGGTACAGATTATACCTTCTAACTAATAAGCAACTTGAGAGTCACATTAACCCCATCATTATTCTATCTCTAGCAAATTTTAATGTTTAAATAATTTTGTTATAATCCACTTGTATAGCCTTTTAAATTAAGGTTTTATGTTAATGATACTAATTAGAATAAAGCTGACACTTGTGACCACCTGATGTACTCGTATTAAAATATTTATCCATATGTATGTTCACATATAAAACCCACCCACGTACAAAACAGATGACCTAATTTCATTCATTCTCATATAAATAATTTTGCTCTTAATTGATTTCTTTTCTATATAGCCGTTACACAAATAGTTTACTACCCTTTCCAACTCACCTTCATTAATCTTTTGTCAATAATTTTTGACATTTATTTTTCAAAAAAAATAAATTAATTTAAACTATAAATTTAATAAATTTAATGTGACCGTCGTCGAAAGATGTACTGACGACGTTTATGGTATTTAATTTTAGAATTTAATCGATTTAGAAAAATAACACGTGGGTTGAAGTCGTAAAGCATTCTCCAGAGGTTATCAGCTGGGATAGAAAATTTGCCTTTTTTTTCGACGATCCTAAATTACGAATGAATAAATTTCGAAAATTTTATTAACCGTTGACTACACACTTCACCCAGACACAGACGACCATAAAACGTGAGGGTAACAAAAATGTGTTATGGCGATTAGGTTCCATGAGAGGACTAGTATCGATTATTATGATTTATTAGGTAGAAATAAGCGCCATCGTTCACAGTTTAATAAATAATGTTTACAGGTATATGTTGTATATTCACATATTTACGTTTTAATCTAGCTACTCCTCTTAATCTATCACGCATTCCGATACAATTTCCGCAATGATAAATTTGTTTTGCAACAAGATGATTGTGCCACGCTTAAGTACCAAAATGTGAGGTGGCTTTCCTGAATTCTTTGAAAAATTTAAAAATTTCCAGGCAGTTGTTCGATAATTTTGCGGTCCATAACGGTGATCTCCTTATTGGCTAGTGCAAGAATCTCTCTCGTGTAAGTTCTGGCCGTCGTCCATCATCGTTTAAAGGAAATTTCAATTGAATTCAGTTGCATTTCAGGATTATTCGGCAACGTTTCTGACTCAACAAACAATAATTGTATTTATTTTGACACTAAGTTCGCATGTTAGTCGAGATCCTGCCAAAGTGGACTCGAAGTACTGTAGTTTTGTGACATTCACAACGTCATTTAGTTTCAATAGTGGATACGACAATGGTTCCAAATTTGGGCTTACCATATTCATATATTAGCGAAATCGAACGGTTGTTGTGAGTTGCATGAATTTTTTGAATAAACACGACTGATAACAAGGCAACTCACGTTCATTGGTTATGAATATTAAAGCGATTTTATTAAAGTAGTGAGTGCATTCTACAGTTACTGATGAGCTTGACAAATGCAGTAAATATTGGCCTGTATATTATGGTTTCTGAAGTATCAATTGATTTCATCGAGAATCCGCAAGAACTTGCAAAACGAATTTTGCAAAATGAATTTTGAACACTTTATAAGGTCCTCACGACAATTGTTGCCACGCATGTTTTGCTTACTACAAAAATAATTTATAGTACCAGCCTAAATGTGGCTTACCAGTTATGCATACAAAATTTAAAATTTTTCAATCAAGCGTTCGTTGCTTTGCATTATAAAACTGTCATAAAATAGACTAATGTCTATCAAATATGTAAAAGAAATATGTAAAACGGCAATATATTGTCAAGCTTTGGAGCGTATCGGACATCGAAGAATTATACACAGATTATTAAACAGTCTTGTGTAGGGTTGCCAGGTGGTCGATTTTGGACCGGCCTAGCCGGTTTGAAGAAATGTTTGCCGGTTGCCGGTCAATACGCTGAACAGGCAGAAGAAAAGCCGGTTATTAAAAATTTTAATAAAATTTCATTTATTTTAAGTTAAAAACCATTTTTCTTATTATACTAACAATAAAATAATAAAAAGTTGTACGTTTCTATTACTTACATTTATCGGTTTATTGGGTTGAGAGTACAAAAATATGTACATTCAAACCAAATCATACTTCATTCTAAACTAATGTCAAATGGCAATTAAAGTTTAAACTCAAAGTAAACTGTAAATGGCTGGTCGATTAAGGTTAGTTCTTCATAATATATAATATATTTCTAAATGAAATCACAAATATTATGTATTTTTTGTGATTAATTTAGTATCGATTACAATGAGTAAAACTTATGCTGATACAAATTGTATGATGCCTTATGAAAAAGAATATAACGACAAACAAAAGGAAACAAATCAGTCAGACGCTTTGAAAACAAGAATCAGAAAGAGAAATTGTTTGTTTAATGATAAATGGCTCGACGAATCGCACTGGAGGCTTTGGCTCTCAAAAGTTGAAAATGATAGAACATTAGCAAAATGTAAATATTGCAATTTGAAAATTTTTAGTTAAGTTTGATGGAATAAAAGCCATTAAACATCACATTAATTCAAAAAACCATAAACCAAAGATCGCATACCACGTTCGACCAGAATTGCCTCACATTCCAGATGGAAAAGGCAATAATTACAATCAAAACCATTGAGAGGATAACCTACTTCAGAACTTATGAAATGTATATGAAGAAAAACGTCAACACTACTGGGGCGATGACGACTAGGCACCCAAAACAAGCATACAGCGAAGTGCAACAACAAAACACAATAACTCAGGCAAATAACAAAAATAAGAATAACAATTTCAACAAAGCTGACACCAGCAACAACATGAATAATAATAATAACAATAATAATAACAATTGGTACTCGTTCCTCAACGAGCTAATATAGAGAATGTAAAAATGGACGAATGAACAGAGGTATGAATGACCGAGTGAACGATAAGATCCAATGAATGTTTGAGCATTGAGCTGGTAAATGTAGTAAGCATATATGCCAAAAGCGATATGTTTGGGTATTATTTGGTCAATAATGATATGAATGTAATGCTTGTGAGTGATACATGGGAGCGTGAGAATAAAACGTTTCAAATTAATGATTATCGCTTCCTGTCTAATGGTAGATCTCCCCAACTTTGAGTATATTAAAGACATTGCTGCCAAAATTCGGAATTTAGACAAAAATCTTTTTATCTGGGAATTTGGTGAATGGTAAAAGTGACCTACGTCACGTATGTGGGGATGTATAAATGATGATGCATGCGGAAACTTTTTGGCTGATCTTGTTCTGGATTCCAACCTAGTAATCTTAAACGATGGGAGGCCAACAAGGATGGCAAACGTGAGAGGCAGAGCCAGTGCAATAGACATTACTCTAGTGCCTAGTGAACTGGTAGCCGAAGTTACTTGGAATGTAATAGATGAAAATTTGGTGGGAATCATTATCATTATAGGAGGGATAAATGTGGATATAGAGAGAACGGTCTTACTTAACAGGCTTAGGTGTATGAATGAGATTCTCACAGCGAATAAAGTAGTTGACGGGAAGCAACTTGAGTATGAAATAGAGAGATTGAATGATGTGTGCAGCACGACTGTAAGCAAAATGGATGTAAAGTGCATGGGTGGTGGAATAAAGAAATTCAATATTGGTATAATAGGAAACGGATAGCTGTGAATTTAGCAGTTGCTTGTCGTGAATGTAGTTGAGAATGTGTTTGTTTACGAATGAATCGAGTGAGTTATAAAATGACTGAATTGTTGAGTTAAGAAGCAAAAGAAATGTTGCTTCGACCTTTCAACAATGTATGTATGAGTGTATAAATACGTGGATAATGAAAGCAAAGCAGAGTGGCTCCGATTACAAAGAGAGGTAGAGATAGGAATCGGGCAATAAACTACAGAGGTATATGTATGTTAAATGTTTTTGTAAAATTTATAAATGGCATAAATGGAACGGCCTATAAAAATACACAAAGAATCACAATAATTTTAGAAAATATGGAAATATTTTCCAAAATTAGATAAATGGGGCCGAAAATTCCTATAAGCCATCTTCTAGTATGTTTCAACTTTGGAGACCAAAAAAGCGAAGATGAATGAGTTATCGGTTAAGTGTGAAATGAAAAGAATACAAATGAATTATTTTGCATGTGTTAAAGTCTATACAGATACTAGTATAAGTGATGATTAAATAGGTGTGGAATCTTCATTTCCTCAATGAAAAAAGAGAGAATGATGAGACTAGCTGGTGTGAGGTGACACTTGTATAATGAATGATGAGGTGATTGCAATGTGGGAAGTTATTAAGTTGGGAGGAGGAATGTAGTTCTATTCTATGACTCTCTGAATGGTTTAAAAATTGTAAAGTAGGGCGGGGGTACTCTGTGAAATGTGTTTGTGGAACTGTTGTTTGAGTACCTTCAATCTTGTGGGAGTCATGTGATCCTTCAATGGGTTCTTTTACACTTACACTTTGAGCAGAAAGAAAGAGCCAACATGCTTGCGAAAAGGTGCTGTATAGTCGAGGGAATAACTGAATATGAATTAATGGATGCCAGAGGCCTACTTTGTATGTGTCGATTGAATCTATGGAAAAAATGGGAAGGTAAATTTATTGAAAAATACGAACAATAGAGCGAGTGAGATTAAATGGTAATTGAAAATAGTGCTGAAGGAAACGTCGTTTAGCTGAAGATGATTAATGTGAAAGTTGCTTGGTTGTGGAAGACATTAAACATTTGATAATGAAATGCAAAAAGTTTGTATCAAACAGACAAATGTTCGATGTCCTTATGCGTGAAATTTCTCCCAGGAATTTGACTGGATTATTGCAAATCGGGATGGTTGTGTATAAGATTTTGTATGAGGTTATTAGAATGAATGAAATAAAAAAAAGATTATTCGTGATCATACCTTCATTGAGTTTAGTCAATAAAAACAAAAACTCCGGTGAAACAAAAAAAATAAAAAAAGGACGAGTATTGTTATTAAGAAGTTTTTGTATTTGCTGGTATCAAAAGAGACCAAAGTCAGGCGAAGGCAACTAGAGGGCAACAGCCCGAGGGCAGCCGAAAAATGTTTAATATCTCAAATCGTTTTTCGACATTAAGTGGGTTGGGAAATAATTATGAGACGTCTAGGTTTATGTG
Source organism: Tipula confusa (assembly GCA_963556175.1). NCBI lineage: Eukaryota > Metazoa > Arthropoda > Insecta > Diptera > Tipulidae > Tipula > Tipula confusa. The sequence continues at coordinate 95,855,958 of OY744475.1, forward strand.
TAGACGATAGTATAGCGATACAAGAATCTTATAGTTAACCACATGAATAAAGAATACAGAAAGATCTAGATCTGGTGAGTTAATAATATTAACCAAAAATCGTGCCTCGCCGGAAGCTCTTTTAAAAGTCATTAGGAGGACTAGCTCGCATAGTAGTAAAAAAACACCCAACGGTAAATAGCACAGAAATAATTATATATTGTTGTGATTTGATGGAATTAAATGAAGAAGAAATTAAACAAGGACTCACCGAGGAACGAGTGGTTGAAGTGAGAAGAATAAAAATATGGATCAACAGCGAACTTAAGAATAATGCCAACATTGTTCTAACCTGCAACATTCCCATACTACCTGATAAAATAAAGACGGGTTTTATCCAACTAACAATGTAGTGACGTAATACCACACAACGAAAATTGTACCATATTAAAGTGTGCCAACTGCGGTCAAGGCCAGTCAAACAACAGCAAAGACTGTCAAATTTATAAACGAGAAGCAGAAATTGTTGAAATTAAAAAGGAAGATAGATTAACTTCTCACGAAGCAAGAACACTGTACTACAGGATGTATGCAAAAACGGCATCAGCCTCCAACAACAATACAGCATCATTTGCGGAAATCGTTCAATATAATACGGAGAAATAAACCCCACTAGCACGACAACTAAATCCAACCACTAGAGCAAAAAAATCACAAACAGAAGAACAACAAATACAACAAAAAATAAAACGTGACATTATGATTCAAAGTAAAAGGTAAGAGAAATGAATGAGATTCTCGGAGAAAATAACTTGAATAAAATAGAGCTTAATAGTGAAATACAAAGAGTGAATGAAAGGTGTATAAAAACCGTCGATATGAAAGTGATACGAATAAATAGACGGTGGAAGAGGAAGACTGAGTTTTACTATAAAAAAAGCGGATAGCTTTGCGTGAGTTTAACAGGAATTAAACAGGAATTAAATGCGGAGCATAGAATTATAGTATGGTAGAGTGAATGGACGATTGAAGAAAGTTATTCGCAAAGTTAAAAGGGAAAGTGGGATGGAATATGGGTCAGAAATGACACATTGGACTACAACCAAGAATGTTTAGGGTTAATTTAACCGAGTAAGAGGTAAATGCTAAGAAACTCATAATACGAAAAATGATTTTCGCGGAAAAGGTTGTACGATTCTGGATATGTTTTTGAATGTAGAATTTAACCTTCTGGAGAATGGATATGGTGAGAGTGATAGGAAGGTGAATTGGAAAATGAATAGGAGTGTTGGAAATTACACTAAATTCAAAGTATGTACTTTGAAGTTACACGGAAAGTATGTGATTGAGTGAAAGATTTTATGTGTGAAAAAAAGGTTCTATTAAAAGGTCAAAATTACAGATTACAGTTTAGAGGGAGGAGCTAACCTTGAACTACTACAAGGGAGCAAAATATTTGCTACCCTTTTTAACTTGTATACCGCTGGTGTTCAAAGGATCGATGCAACAGACAAAATTGTCTTACAATTTGCGGATGATTTTGTTGCAATTGCCTGAGGTCGTCGCATTGATCAACAATGAAAAACGCACAAATGAGAGTAAATGAAATAATTGAGTATTTGACTCCAGTTTGAATTTTAACATAAATCCGAATTAATGCAGCATAATGAACTTTAAATAATAGATAGACTGATTTTAGCATAAATGAACTTCGTGTTGAGCAAGTGAATGCTCAAATGTATTTGGAAGTATGGATTGATCGATGATTGAATTTTAGCAGACATATAAATTACTTAGCTGATAACTGTAAGGAACGTTTAAATGTGATGAAAAAAGTTGAGCAAACCTAAATGGGGCGCCCATCCTGGTGTAACTAATATGAAGTAAAAGGCATTGGTTTCCTCCAAAATAGCGTATGAAAGTATAGTGTTTATAAAGATGGAGCAAAATGGATTTTTGACCAATTGAAAAAAGTGGGGAGTGCGCGAGGGAGGGTGGAATTGGGTGCGAATTATTCAACAGCAAAACATACCCTCTATTCTGAGATGGGTGAATTGCCTCTTAATTTTAAGAAAGAGTGGATCACTAAGACAAAAATGTACGAATGGCGATTAGGTTGGACTATTTTTTAAATAAAATGAAGAGAGGAATATAAAGAGGTGAGGTTTGTATAAATCAACATACAGATTCAGTGTAATTTTGAAAAATATTGATATAATTTCGAACATCGACAACACTGGACCAAAACCCTTACCCCATAATCTTGCTCTGTCAACGGAATTGGAATACCTCACTTGGAATACCAAGTGAATGAATGAAATTATGATTAAAAGAGTATTTAAGCGGGTTAAAAGTCGGTCCGGAGAGCATGAGATAGCCTATTCAGATGCTAGCATATGTGATAATAAAGAGTAGGTGTAGGAATATATGTTGCAAGAATGAATGTAAAACAATCGTTTCGAATCGATGAAAGCATCTGCATAATAAACGCTGGACTAATTGCGATGTATGAAGGTATTAAGTTGGTATATTGGTATATTAATATATAGTAAGTGGCGGCAGAGACGCCAATGTGTACGTGGACAAAAATTTTGAATGGATTGGATATTTTTATTAAATTGATTAAAATGAATTATTTCATCGGGACTGGCAATATTACGGCTAAAATTCTAAATCATACCATACGGTTGCGTTTAAACATTAAAAAAAATGATCATCACCATAGATATCAGCGCAATACCTGGGGAAATATTCACTCCCGAAAGTGAACGGGATTTCTCTACCCTGACTCTTGGCATATAGCAGGTAGAGACAAAATTTGCGAACTTGGCTATTATCAATCCAGAGTAGCTGTAAAAGCAGCGGCAGCCTGTATAACAAAAAAAGTCGTTTACTTCGATTGCATATGGATAAAAAATAAAAAGTGCAAAGTGACTTGACAATTTTATAATTAAGATTAAAAATTATAAATTATAATAAAATAAATAAAAACAAAAACAAAAATTAGATTAAAGAAGTTTTTAGTTTTAAGCATAGTTTTGAAGAAGTCAATTTCATAATATTAACATTTTTCAAACAACTACAACTCATGTAACAAATATGTACTAGTATTAGCATATAAGTTTTTATAATCAATAAAGTTAACATTTTCAAGCAACAACAAAGATTGTAAAAAGGCATAAATTTATGGGTTACCAACCCCTTACCAAAGTTTAATGGAGAAAAATGATTTGTGAAACCAGCATTATTTATACTGATGTAGTGAAAGCTTTTTCCAACTACTCTCAGCACTGCATAATAAATGGGTTTAAAGTTTATCGCGTTATACACATTCATCCAGTACATTATGTATAAACATACTATAATGTAGTGAGAAAATGTTAAATAGATTTTGATTTTATAATTTTAAATTCTTTGTCAATTTATTCTAATTTGCGTGTTTAGTCATTTAATTTAAACATAAATTTTTTTATGTGTCAATTAAATTAAATAAATTTTTGATCTGTACTTTAATATTATGTATTCGTGTTGCGGCAATTTTTCTATTTGTCCGGATAAAAACAAAAGTGACGATGAAATTTTATCTCATATATGACGACTATATATGTTGTGTATATATCACAAATAAGCAACAAAACTGTTGAGAGCTTTTACTGAATTAGAGCTAAATTCACAATTTTTGAGATATTACACCATCTGTTGAAAACGAACGATAACTGATGACATTCAAAAGAACCACGATAGCATACTTATCGAGTACTGCACAATCAATCACCCAGCTTTTACACCAAATGAATACATGAGCGTACGTTTCCACCAAAAAGTTGGTTGTTTTTACATCGCACCTCACACGGATAGTATACATTCTCAAATAATTCTCAAAATTTGTAACCTACACATGCAAAAAAAACAACTAAATTGAATAAAAAACCCACCGATTTGTACTAATGAAGAGAACTTTAATGTCATTATCATGTATTTTTGTTGCGATTGAAATTTAAATAAAATTTATTTATTTTTGTAAAACACTAAAAGCCATTTACGTTTTATTGAACTTTAAACATTTAGATTTGCAACCAGTTACAATACATTTTTATGAAAAAAACCAACGTTAAAATTCAAATATTTAAATTTATGATTCTAATACATAGAATTTCAATACATATACATTAAAAAAATTAAAATATTTCCCTTTGTAAAAAAAAACAACCGATTACTCGGTAAAAACCAAAACTAACAAATGTTTCATAAACTTTAGATTTTTTGTGATTTACGTGCCACCTAGATGTTATTGGAAAAGTAGAGTTGCTAGGAGCATCGAAATTAAACAAAAAAAAAATGTAATAATAAACGTCACGAAATGTCACAATTAACAAAAAAAAATTAAAGTTACTGTGTGAACTATAAACTATATTCACAATAATCCAGTAGGAAATTTGTCAATATGCATATGAATTCAATTTTTTGGAAAGAAATATATTTTCGTTTGTTCCTTAATTTCTTCAATGCATAAGAAAGAGTAAGATTATATTCATATATTCGTAGATTGATAGCAAGTTGACTAATAGACTAATTGATGACTTGTCTTATATGAATCTAGTACATATCTAGTTTGCGTTGCGTTGAGAATTTGCTTTTTATTGTTTCAATACTGCGTTGTTATAATATATAATTATTTACGGTAATGTAATCAAAATTATATATATATATATATATATATATATATATATATATATATATATATATATATATATATATATATATATATATATATATATATATATATATATATATATATATATATATATATATATATATATATATATATATATATATATATATATATATATATATTTATATATATATATATATATATATATATATATATATATATATTTATATATATATATATATATATATATATATATATATATATATATATATATATATATATATATATTAAAATTTAATTATTTAAGTGATTGCTGAGGAAAAGTTATAACGTTTAAAAAAGTTTTAAACATATAAATTTCTGTTTATAACCTATTAAAATATATTACAGTCCTCCATTTTGTTTCTGGTGTTTATGAAAAACAAAATATTTATTTTTTAATAATAAGTGAAATTATAATTTATTAATATGAATATTATGAAAGGATTTTCGAAAAGTAATTATTATAGAAAATTTTAAAAACTCGGAAGATTTGGTAAATAAACAATGGACATAAAGTAAAATTGAGATTGAAGAATATTTTTGAATTATACTGAATCATCAGTTCATCAAATGATAATATTAGTGAAACTAGGGTTACTGATTTTTAACGAAATATATAAAATAATATTTAAATAAATTAAAAAATCTCTTTAATTGCAAGAACCCTAATTTAAACAACCTTAGATATTGAATTATCGAAACGGGTCGCCGAAATAATCATATAAGACAAATCACATACGATTCATGAACTGTCCTACCATCGTCAATAATGGCGAGTCTCATAGTAATCATTTTTGACTTGTCACATGCGATTCTTCTATGAACTGTCAAATACGATTGAATATTATTCCCGCTTTCTGATAAATTTCTATATATATACGTGTTATGCGAGACAATCATGAATGAGTCATGTGTTTGTCTCGCATGACTTTCCTGCTGGGAAATTATAGAAATATCCGATGCGCAGATACTTCAGTTTTACCGTACACCGCGATCTCTTTGCCTTCTTGGTGCTTTTTTAATAAAACTTTCATGTTCGGTAATTCTTTATCGAATTGTATGAAAGATATAAAATTCTATAACTAGCTGTCAGATCTAGTTGGTTTCAATTTTTAGTTTTATTTTATAGTTTAATTAAGATAATAGTTCTAAAAAAATATCTTAAGAGCTTAAAATATGATTTTTGGATAACAAAAGAATTGTGTCGAACAAAAAGTTTGTTTGATGTGAAAGACGCGTCAGAGTCGATGAAAACTTGTTATTTCATTTCAGTTCAAAAAATTCGATTTATTAAATATAAGATTTAAAATACCAACAACTTTTGACCTTAATTTTTTAACTTACAACTTTTGACCTTAATCTATTATGTCTTTTCTATGTGCCAGCAAAATTTTTATAGTATCACAACTTTTAACTTTACCTTCATAAATAATTTGAACCCGGCCATAAATCAATATGCGGATAAACAAATTTTAGTCGATACGAGTATTAATGAGTGTATAGGCAAAAATTAATTATTAAATTAAAAATTTTAATAAAATTTTTTTTTTTAATTATAAAATTTTCATTAATCATTAAAAATGTAAAAATGCTAACAATATTGTTTAATATTGCTGTTGTTGAAAAAAAATATTTATAACATTAAAAATTGATTAGAAAATATTAAATGTGGATCTGATGATTATTTAAAGAGGATGGTTGCATGTAACGTGAAATTTTTATCTGTTTAACTTTTTCTTAGACTCAAGTCGTAGTTATATAGTCATCTATAAATACGGTCCAATGCGACTTTTTTAATACCGAAAATTTATTTGTGTTGTAAGTTCGATACTCGGCACATTCCGACGGTTTTCACCGTTCATTAAATAATTATAAAACAATATCTGCGTGAGGAAGCTCGGAAAATTAAGCTCTCTATCACAAAAATAATGCCTTGCCGTTTTTAACGATGCGGATGTATGAGTGCAATGGATCGTAGATTTTTGGCTATAGTCCTCCGAACATATTAATTTCAAATGCGGTATTAAAATATTCGTTAAACAATCGCAGTGGAATAAAATGCTGCTACTTAAACTCCCATAGTGTGGATTGTGAGCGATTACTTTCTCAAAATTATGAGTCACATAATAGCAACTGGCATATTTCCGAGTGTTTGCAAATACTCTAAGGTTCTTTGTATCTAAATTTCATCCGATTATCATTTATTTATCGCTTTATAAGTTACTGAGAAGGTATTAAGAAATCGGATGGCTAACACATTAGATTATTGTTATTGATTATATTAGGAGGGATGCGAATCAAAATAAGGCATCTAGTATTACAGGATTTTACTTGAGCGTTTGATCGATTGAACCATATAATTTTACTCCAACATCTTAAACAGAAGTTTACTTTGGTCGGACAGGTTGGTAATTCAGAATTATTTGTCTAATAGATAGATCTTTAACGGTTTTCCAAGGAGAAACTTCTCTGGACGTGTTAATGTTCATTTGGGAGAACCAATGGATCTATGTTCGGTCTATTACTATACGCGATGTACAGTAATAAACAATATAAATTGCAATTGGGTACTTTCACAATTTTACAAAAAAATATTGGCTTTTACATGAAATATGTGTTGGTTTCACAATTTATAGTACATTTTACATTTTAGGATTTCAAGTATTGATAGATTCTTTTGTCAATTATTGATTTCAAGTATTGATAGATTCCTACCCGGGGTTGGGGACCCAACATGGAATTACTAATACTTTTGATGTGGTTTGCCAACGGACATTTATAATTTCCCTATATGTGACATTGTTTTCAAATTATTAATCTTTACGATAGAGATAATAATGCCACAAGTGATTACATTGCAAATCACGAAGATTTAGCAATTATTACTTGTAAATTGGCTGCGGTTGGTCTCTCATTACATTTTCAAAGTTTCTAATATTTAGAAACATATATTGACAATATATTAATTTAGAACAATATTGTTACGCCTAAAATTAATACAGGAAAAAAAATGTCTATCTATAATTTTTAGGGCCCGTTCGAGTTCTGTTAACATTTTTTTCCTGTAATAATTTTGACAGCGTTCTGCATGCAACCAAATTATCACAGCAGCTACATGAAATAATTTTGACATTTCCGAAATAATTTTTGTTGTAAACTGCTTAAATGCGTAAAGTTTTTCTCGATTTTTATTTTTATTTTTTTGTTGTGATATTGTAAAACTTTGTGATAATATAACGACAGACCAAAAAAACACCAATGCACAATGTTACATGTAATGGATCTCAATTAGTCATCAATGCCCCTAATATCCTGTAACTAATGCCACTAGCCAACTACAGTAAAAATATTAACAATTCTATTTTGGGCCCCAACCATGGCTTTTATTTGGTAAGAATCTACTAATTTCAATGAAAGTTTTGGTTGAAATTCTTAGATCCATTCTGGTCACCGCATCATCGTACGCCACTATAGAATTTATAATGTTGCTGGTAAAGTGCACTGTATACATTGTTGGTCGCTACAATAAATACAAGTTAATAACAATTAAAACCACAATGCATTTTTGAGACGATTTGGAATACCTGTTTTGTTCCAGATACGTTAAAATAGGTCGTGCCTGGTTCCCCCTTCTTCATATTAAATTCATATAGCCAGATATGACCATAAATAGAACCATATTTGGATCGAATTCTACGTCTATTGTAGTTTTTAACTAGTTTTTAAATTTTCAGCTTTAACTTTAACACACGAACGTTAATAGATAACTTATTTCAAAGTGGCGTCCGATTTCCGTTGTAACTATTCCAGCTGTAGTAATTATAACGTAATAATTTTGACAGATCTGTAGTTTTTTATATTAAACAAAATTTGCGTGTATATAGTGAATACAAAAATTGTTTAGAAGAAATTATTGTTCTAGGTTCTAGCCCGTCGTAGCTTACGACCAATATACAACAATATTTAATTGAGATTGGGCGACGTTATTATAACGTGTTACTATAAGTTTTTACTGTGGTATTAGATTATAAAATTCAACATTATGTGAATAAGTTCATAATTATATATACATATGAGATACCGTAGCGGCATCTAATCATACTTGAGCATAACAAATATCAATATGCATTCTGGTCATACAGATTAATATGCCATTATGGTCGAGAAAATGACTGAAATTTGTAATACCCTACAATGTGTAGTAGCTAAGAGATTAAAAGATCTATATAAACCGCGGCCGAGCAAGGTTGCGCGTTCACTTATTAAACACATAAAACTTAAGATTAGCACAAATAGCACCATATTTTGGCACCATATTTATAGCACCATATATCATACTCAACCTTTACCAGTTCCTTATTGCATATTAAACTGAAAAACAAAATTAGCAGTTAATCGAAAATGTATTCTTTACTACACACTTTTTATGTTAAAATTACAACATCAAAATGTTTTCGGAATTCGGACAGCAAACGAATTTATTAAAATTATGGAAGAGAAAAAGATTTTACTACTGTCATAATTACTACAATACCACGGAAATCAGACGCTACCCAAGTAAAATGATTATAGTATTAGGACAGCAAACGAACTCATTACAAAATATGGAAGATTAAATTATTTCAGTCACGTCAAAATTATTACAAAAATGATAATTATATATGGAAATCGGACGGGGCCGTAGAGTTTAATATAAAAAGGCTAGATAAAAGAAAAAAATTCCCTATTAAATTAAAATCAAGTTACCGATTCCGAGCAATTGGAACAGAGCTTAAAGCTGTGGTGTTTAGGCCGGGAGGGGCCGAGCTCATATAAAGATATAATGTCGCCAGAAAACATCACTAAAACCTTTGACAGAAACTACCAGATACGTAGAAAAGGAATAAACAATATTTATTATATTTGTAATAAATATTGAGAGTCAAATTAATAGTCATAGTTCCTATTAGAAAGTAAAACACCTGTAGCTTCAAAATACTATTGGTTGTTCACCTGTTGGACGTCAAATTAATTATGGACGCTTCGGTACAGGCCATAATCATTTATCACACGATAAATCTGTAGCACTAAAATTTACCATTGGAGAAAATAGTGCACTAAGCGCAAGCCTTTTTCCTAACTCCTCTTGGACGTGGTCACAATGGATCAGAATCGATATCACTTTCAAGATGAAAAATAAATTTAGTGGGAAGCTTCTCAAAAATGTATTTATTTTTAAAAGGTCGAATAATCAAGAATTTATTTCAAATTGTCTGGTAGCTATTTATTAATTTTAGACTGCTTTTCTAGTTGATCGCCAGTTACCATGGTTGGCATTCCCTAGTTAATAGCTATGTCGATTTCGATTCGTCAAAAAAATCAATCTGTCGAACGAATTTTTTGGACGATGCTGTATTTTTCCTCTTTTTTCTCTAATACGAAGAACTAATACTGTCATTTTGCTGTCAATTTTAAATGACGTTAATGATTTGTTTTATTTTTTATACGTAAAAAATTACACATACATAAATATTTTAAATTGAAGAAATGAATTTATTTTGTGTGATTTGCAGCAAAAAAATATAGATTGCTTTTTTAAGTAGATGAAAAAATAAATCAAAATCGACATTAATAGAAGATTTATAAAATGTGTAAATAAAGTTAGAGTAGTAGTTAATCTCACCAAACCAAAATACACTAATCTGAATACAGGACAATTATTATCCCATACTCAGGACAAATATTGTATATGATATTTGTAAACCTCACTTTACGAACCCTCGTTGAACGAAATTGTGGTGTGCCAAAATTGTAACCAAAAGTAGTAAAACGACCTTCGGAAGGTGAAAATATTAGCTTCATTAAAAATAAAATTGTTTCGATGGCGAACAATTCTTCTTGATGAAAATGATCCAGATTCGGTACAAAGATCTAAAACAATAAAGTTAATTGCAGCATATTTAAATACTTTGTTATAGACAAATTCACTTTAAATTGACTAATTAAAGTAATAATTATTCTATTATTTTTTATTAAACTAATTTTTTACAAGTTTTTTATTATTAATTGCCATTTTTATTTGAAAAAAAAACGTGTTAAAAAAATTAAATTTGTTATTTTTGGCAACGAGGAACCAAACTGAAAATGCTACATAGTATTACATGCAATCGTGCACCACGTTGAACGAATTCTCGGTTTACGAAACCCCTTCGTTAAGCAAGGTTTACCTGAAATTTTCGATTACATATACTAATAAATAATTTTGAAACGACTTCACATGACTTATAAGACTAAATCGACTATCTATCGTAACTTATAGGTGCGACTCTACAACAATTAATACGCGATTTACAATAAACGACATTTTCATGATGCAGATATTTAAAACGAGATAGCATGAGAAATAAAATACTATGGAAAATATGAGAAAGAAATAAAACAGTTTGTTACATTTTCATTCATTTTGGTATTTTAAAATAAAAATATAACCTCGTTTGTTTTTGAATAATATTTTTTAAATATATTATACAAAATTGCCGCATCTTTTTGGTTTGCATACATGTTTTAATGAACATTTTTATAATTTACAAGACTATATATATAGTCTAACCTGCAATTTGTTCCTCCATCTCACTTTCAAAACAATATTTTTGTTTTTTCATAATTTCAGTAGGATTCTATATATTTTTACCGTGTAATCTAGTCATCATAATATTTTATATTCTGCCAATTTTAAATTTTAAGTATATCGTCATCTGTTTATAAAAAAATGATGACGATTCACAACCCTGGGGTGCTATTCTTGAACCATTACGAAAATTTTCGGTATCGAATTAGTGTCAAAGTATAACGAAAATCATAAAATGGTATTCTTGAAATCGGCATAAATAATTATTTAATAATTATTAAATAATTATGAAAAATAATTATTAAAACTGCTACAATAAGGTTACATGATACCAACTCAAAACACGGAGGATTTACATGATACCAAAAAAAAAATCACTATACAAAATTTATTTTATGAGTACAGCCATACCAGTCGATAAAAAAAAATCATTATAGAATTGATAACAAATATGCAATATTTAAAATAAATAAAAGATATTATGAATTACAAATACATAACATATAATGTTTTATTTTATTTTCATTTATTTATTGTATATAATATATGAACTTTGCCGACTAAAAATGAATCTGATCAATAAATTTGTACAAAACCGTCGAACAATATTTAAACAACGGAAAACTAAATTTCTTTTTGTAATAGACTATGTGATAAACGTAAATCGTCTATCACATAGTCTGTTACAAAAACAAATTTATGGTTTTATAAAACTATTAAAAAATAAATAAATTATAATAATAAAATTAAGTATTATATAAATACAACATAGAGAATAAAATAACAAAATTTAAATATTTAGATGTTATTATATTATATTCATTTTTGTATGTTTTTAATATTTAAAGACAAATAAATATATCAAATTTAAATTTTTAGCAAAGCAAAAAATAATTATTTTTGTATTGACAACAACATACGTAAATGTCAAAAAGAAGCATACAAACAATAAACAGAAGTGTTTTTAGACATACGTTTTTCTAGCAAAGTACAAGAAATTATATGGATTTATTTTTAATCACTAAAAGTCGTACTTAATTCCTATGCGGATTACGAAAATTTTCGCAACAGAACTTTACGAAAACTCTCGTAATGGTATTTTGGATCCTTATTTCATTTTCGTAATGAAATTGTAATGAAATCGAATAGATGAATTTTATTTTTCATAAATTAAAGGTAACGATAATAAATTCAAAAGTAAACAAAAGTAAAAAAAATCTTGTGCTCTGTAAAATATAATATAGAGAAAAATAACATAATTTGTAGGGTTATTATTAAGTTTATTAACTAAATAATTTTTAGTAATATAATTATTCGAAACGCATTCTCATGTCATTAATTTAGTTCACAATCGTCATCCATGTCAAAAAATATCGCAACACAAAAATGTATATAACATTTTTTTTTTTTATTATGAAAATTGTAAAACCTGAGGTGGCCATTTTTACCGTAAACAGTGTAGCACTAGGGCACCGGGGTCGTTATTGAAATTATCTACAAATTATTTAATAAAAAAATAAAAAATATGAATTAAATAAATTCGTTGTTCGCAATTCACATTTCACTTTATTAAATTACGACGAAAAGAACTTTTTGTTTAAATAATCCATGGTTTCACGAAATAAACTTACTAAAATATATGTATCAATCATTAAAAGTCAATTTTATACGTCTAAATATTAAAGTAATACAAATAAAAAAAAATTGACTTTCTTTCATATAAAACACATATTTCAAATTACGTCAAAATCGAACAATTTTCTGTCAAAAAAACATACCATTCCATCATTTTTATTCACCACGATTCGGTTATCGTAAAGGTTTCAAGAATATCAATTAATGATTTCTCCATTACGATTACGAAAACAGCGTTACGAAAATCTAAGATACTGAAAATTTTCGCCATAGTTCATGATTAGTACCCCTAAAGGCGAAAGTACATATGTGGATGAAAAATATAAAAAATATCCGCATAGTAACTAATCAAATCAATACATATAAACCATGTGACTAGCGTTACCAATCAAATCACTCGTATGTGGACAAAAGTCTTCGTATTCCATTTAAAAACAAATTTTAAAACAGTTTGATCTCCGTTTTTACTTTGTTTTTATTTTGCTACGCATTATTATATCCACAAACGTGTGATTTGATTGGTAAAACTAGTCACATGGTTTATATGTGTTGATTTTATTGGTTACTATGTGGATATTTTTTATATTTTATATCCGCATACGTACTTTCGCCTTAAATAATAGAAGGTTGGATTATAAATTAAAGTGTGTAAGAATGTTATTACACTTTTTTCGTAAGCTTCGAGCATTTTGATGAAAAGAGGAAATTTTTATTGATGAGAGATTTACTATTTGATCGTAACGAATACAATTTACAACAGTCATTTGAAATTGAATAATGTATAATTTAAGAAGACCTTCCTTGCCTGTGATTTCCAGACTCTCACACCCATCAGTAAAACATCATCAAGTTTTCATTTTCCATATGAAAATTATGGTATGTATAATGTATATGTTTATACTTAGTTTCCACTTGCATGATTTTCGCTTGATTAATGTAATTCCCACATTTTAAAGCTCAGTAACTCGTTTATGATACTATATTGATTTATCTATTTAGAAACCACATGATGTACCCTTAATGTTCCTTTTCCGTCGGGATTGAAGTACTTCAGACTTTTGTATTTTGACAATAAAATGTTACTACTATCGGCTGGATTTTTATTTTTACCGCAGGAAGAAAACCTTGCATCGGAATCCGCAAACCTGATTTATCATTTAGAATATGCCTCATAATTTCATCAGTGTTTTCATATGGTACAAAAGGAACGCCAACCTTTAAGTTTTTTAGCATATTTTGCAATTTTTCATTTATTAAAGTATAATTTTCAGGAGTTTCCTTTCTAAGCTTCTTAATTTTTTTGAAATTTCTTCTTAATGTCTCGATCACTGAACACGTTCGAGGACACTAAAAAAATATTTTTGTTACATGTTGTGACACATAGCGTATTTGACTCAATACTGAAAATATCGAAGTCTGGGATGAAGACTGAAGATATCGAATTCAAAAGCGATGCGACATGATTTCTGTTTTTTTTTTGTATTGACGTCATTTTGACATCATGTTCTACTCAAATGAATTGGTTACACAAATATGGTCATGACAGTTATTGCAGTCGTGATTGTAGTACATTCAGTAAAATATTTTTCCCTTTGCCTTATCCAAACCAATTATATTTTCATAAATATTATCAAAAAAAATCGAAATTAAATGTTTTATTCGGTTATTCATAATACAGTTCATAAAACAACATAACTACATAATTTTAAAAAATACATAATTCAAATAAAATTCAGTTTAAAATGATAAAAATATTACAATAAAAAGTGATACGATTCAAAAGAAACATCTGCACAAAGCGCCGGTTTTTTTGGACATGATTTGCAGCGAAATGGTGTCTCTCTTCTTATTTTATTTTATAACAATGTGTACATCTCCTAAATGTCGATTAAAACCTTCGGGAATAGGAATCTTTTTTACAAAATGAGCTGTTGTTGCCTTTGATGGCCCTGATGTTGATGGCCCTAATGTTGATGGCCCTGATGATGATGGCCCTAATATTGATGCCCCTGATGTTGATGGCCCTGATGTTGATGGCCTTGATGTTGATGGCCCCGATGTTGACCAGCTTAATGGTGACTTCAAATTTGAGGTAGTTGTAAATTATCTTCGAATTAAAGATTTGGATACTAAATCTTGTCCAACTAACATATTCTCAGTCATTTGTATCATTGATTCAATCAAATGTCCCCTGAAGTTTAAAAATTCTGTTTTTTTTATAAATTTGTTGTACAAATAATATGAGTTCCACACCGATATATCTAACAAATGAAACATTACTTTTTTATACCACCTTATGGTTTTTCTTGGTGATGAATATTAAGAGACCATCTGGTCTGCTCTATCGACACCAGACATAAATTGGTTGTAGAAAACTATTTCGTTTGGTTTTGTCATAAATTTGCCAAATCTATTGGAAGTTTCAACAAGTTCCGGTTTAATTCCTGTGGTAATGCACAACACATTCCGCTTATCTTTCCACTTAGAAATGAAATATTACCATTTCGGCGCCAAATATGTTCCCTTTTTCTAATTTTTTATTTATTACATCTGCCGGATTTCCCTTGCGATATGATCGTAATGTTCCAGGGGAATGAGTCTTATAATTTAAAAAAGTTTTGCTTAGTGCTATTCTATTATAAAAATTATCCAAAATAAGATCGTGGCCTTTATTAGTATAATGATCCATCAACCGTAGTACTAAATTGTCTAATTTAGTGCATTTGTTGTCGTCTTTTCCCTGATAAATTTCTACATTTAATATATAGCCACTAGGAGATGTTAATTCATAAAATTTAATGCCGTATTTAATAATCGCATTCATCCAGCAATTTTAATAATCGGCTCATTTTTTTCAGCTTTCCGTTATCTATTTCATTTGAGTTGCAACTAAAACAATGCAGTAATTTTTCGAACCGACGTCCCAGCCACTATGTCGGCTGGAAACACGGGATGGTAATATAATGGATTATTCGAAAACAATTGTCTTATTTTCGATGTTTTTATTTGACCCGCCAACAAGCACAAATATGCAAAGCGACTGTATCTGGATTTAATTTTACCTAGATTTGCCAGTCTTTGACCGTATTCATTCGTTGATACAACCAGCAGTTCAATAATATTTACGGTGAAAATTTGATTAAATACGCGGTGTGAAGCTTTGTTCAATTTGTATTTTAGGTCCAACCTCTGCATGGTTAAAATTAAATTGACGTATTTCACTGGCGTCAGTACTCCAAACACCTTCCTCATGTTCGGGATGAATTAGTTCTTCATAATCATTATTATTGGCCAATGCAGCGTATTGATCATCATTTTCAGCTTCATGTTGAATATCATCATCAGTTTCGCTTTGATCATCCGTTCCACTACTTTCACTTTTCTTGCTACTTGGTTCGTAATCTAAATCACTGGCAAACTCACCAGGTGTATCTACCTCATCAAATAACTTTCGAAGTCTTTCTTGTTCCTCTTTATTCATTTTTATTTACTAAGAATTTACTAACTACACAATGTGTCTGTACTACTACACTCACACAGTTCCACTGATTTTAAAAGCAAAAGGACTTACTGCACTTACAATAAATTAAAAATATTCCTTTCATGTACACCGTTCATGTTCTACTGGCACATCAATTATTTCTCGAATTTATCTTCTATAAAAAGTAATAACTAACTGTACAAAACCAACACTAATGTATGTCCGTTTCACAATACCGACTAAAACAGAATAAAAGCAGAAGAGAGAATTTTTGTCTATTTTCCCGTTATGTGATCATTTACTCGTTCAATTATTTACAAAAACCAAGAATAGATCAACGCAGTGTTGTTATTTATTTATAAAACAAAATATAAAACAGATCAACATATAGGCGTAATTATTCACATATAAAAACCGGTGCTAAAATTCAAATTAATATGAAGACCCATACAAAATTTTACGTCTTATGCCGTCATGACTTTCTCTGAACAATTTTATCAAAAAAACTTTGAATAAAGATGGGACATAAAGATGGCGCCTATATTATAAACCATTGAAACGTTGACTGCTATTACTGTCATGTCCCAAATTAAATTTGTTTCGATGACTGCTATTACCGTCATGACCCATAAAATGCACTTTTAGATGACGGCATAAGCAGTCATGTCCGCGAACGTGTTAAAGACCGTTGTAATACGAATTTACAGCTACCGCAACAGGTCTCTTTATCCGAAAAAATCGCTGATTTTATTTATTTTTTTTAATTATTTTTTTAATTTATATATATATATATATATATATATATATATATATATATATATAAATATATATATATATATATATATATATATATATATATATATATATATATATATAAATATTTAATTTCAATATAAAGCTTTAGAGTGTAAAAGCTTTAAAAATTTCGAGCAAAAACTATGTAATAACATTATTTAAAAGTTTTCAAAACTTTTTAAGCTTTATGTATTTCACTTTGTATTAGATATACTACTTTCCAAAGCACATTTACTATCTAGTTAACTAACCGTAGAACATCTCTTCAAACTTGGATATCATTTAACACATTTCTCCACTGAGAACTGTTATCAACAGCATTTAGAGCATTACAGGTCAGCGTTAACCCTTTAATGAGAGATTTTACAAGATCTTTCAGACCAGATTTTTACAATAGGTGATAATTATAGGTGGTCAGCCCAATGAACGATTTTACACACAATTGGTCACGACATTGTGGTAAGTGTCGGGAATCGAACTCCAGACCGCGGTGTATTTAAACTAGCAATTATAAATTGTTATAAACTTTATTACAATTTTTTGATTTTTCAAAATGTAAAAGCTGAAAGCTTTTGTGATTTTCTCATTTTATAAAGTTTAAAAACTTTTAACATGTTTATGCGATTATTTACAAATTGCGGATATTTTTTTATGAAACTGAAAAAATTTTCATGATAAAATGGCGCAAAATTTATAGAGATGAGCTTTCTGATTTTAACCACGATTCTTTAACATACAAAATAATAATTACAACGAAACGAAGCACATACGATAACCTATAAATCATAAAAATAAATTACATAAGAACAATCTTTCAACACTTCGATTAAATCGATATGAACAAGATAAAAACAATTACGATAAGAGGCTATAAATAAAGTTAGATAAAGAATGAATCTCGAAACGAAGATACTAATTGAAAACACAAGAGTTAATTAAATAATAGACTCAAGAGTTTTCTTTTTTTTTTTTTTTATTTCAGCCGCCAATAAAAAGACGCCAATATGCATGCGGTCGGTATACACTCAGCGCTTGCCATAAAACGGCAACGAAAAAGGCGTGATGAACAGCGACGGGCCAAAGAGCGTCGATATAGTACGCAAAGTGAAGAAAGTTGTGAAGGTTCGATACGACGTAAACAGCATCAAGGCCATCATAATGGTAGCCAACCAAATTTTCTCGACACAAAATCTGTGTCCAGCATCGGAATGTTACACATCGGTGTTGTTTTTGTATTTTTTGGTGTATTTTTATTTGGTGCCGGTATCCTACCGGACGACATGTCAAATTGGGATCTAAGCCAACCGAATGCAATATGGAATGAATTAGTGTTTACCGGCTTGTTTGCACTCGGCTTGGGTATATTTTTAATCATTTTAAATTCGTTCATTAGCAAAAAAGAGGAAGAAGACTTAGAAGACTATGTACAAAGACAATTGACGAGATCGCGGTCGGGCCATCGATTGGAGCGAGATGTTGAAACTGGGGTGCTCACAACACGACATCATCGTCGCGTCAATGAATTACAAAAAGATCGTACAAATGATACACTATCCCAGTCACAACATACTCCGGTTACGCCGGTCACAAGTGAACTACAATCACCGGTGACGCCACAAGGTATGATCGAAATGAAAATGCATGATTATAAATTAATATGCTGCTTGTAAAATTTTTATATTTTTTCAATTTCTTAGATATTGAATGTTCCAATGATATGCTCCTAGAAAAAATTTTAGAAGAAGATAGCACATGCAGTTATGGTGATGATTACAGTCGAAGAGAAATCATTTCACCGAATAACAATAACGATAAAAGATATCTTCTAGGTAATGGACATGCTGTTCATATGACAAACATATAAGGCCCATCATCCAAAGCATAATAATGTGGGCGAAACAACAACAACCACAACAACAACAACAATACTAACAGCAACAACAATTATATAATCGATATTTTTACAATTTTAACATTTTTTTTTTAGACTAAATCAAACAAAATTTTCATTTTTCCAAAAAACATAATTACAAATCTACTTCTATTTTCTGAGATTTACCGTTTTTTTTAAGAAGAACATAATCCACACCGTTTTCAATATTCCGACGTAATATTGAAATCAACACCACACAACATATTTAAATCACTTCTTAAGGTGTGTGTAAGAGTGAGTGTGTGTGTGTGTATGGTGTGTCATGCACCCCTAGCACACATGCATATCGTTCGAAAAAATATGGATTTGTTATCAGAAAATATGATTTATTTGAAACATGTAACTAAATCAATTTCATTTTATAAATCTTTGTAAATTTATATCTTAAGGTAAATTCATAACAACAACAACAACAACAACAACATATAAATAGTTAAATTAATGCCTTATTCAATGACTTTTAAATGACAACAACAAAACTGTAGCATTATATGAGCATTATGTGAGTCATGGGAAGACATATGCATAACTTTTTTTATTTATAATTAAATAACAAAATTTTAATTATTAAGTAAAAATATTTAAAAAGAAACTACAGGGTGGTACACTTAAAACATAAGACGTGTCCTTAATAGTAAGGGGATACAAAATGACTCTAATAGGTACTGGAAATGATCGAGATGCATTTGGTGAAAAAAGAGTTTTTTTTTTTTTTTTTTTATTAAATGGGAACTTTTTTTATTCTTTTGTTTATTATTACATCTGGCTTATTATATAAGTCATCTATAGCAATTTTCCTCTATCTTTTTTAATTCTCATTTGTTGGGATATAGCCCAAGGGATAGTACAAGCGATAAATATTGATAATACAATATTATGTTGGTTTCCAATCACAGGAACCATTGATTTGGTTCTTTGTAGGCATCTAATTGCCTTCGAACTGTTCAGCATATGACGTATCGGAGGAAAAATTGATTGTCCTATCTTTCTCTTGGGAAAACTGCGTTCTCATATTTTACCGTAGTTTCGCCTTTACTTAGATTGCTTTATGTTTTCTTTGACCTCCTGATATATTTTAATTAAATATTCAGGTTTTTTGCCGCTGTAAAGGAGGTTTCCACCGAACTTAGAGACTTGCTACAATAGTAAATACACTTTGCTATGCAAACGTGGTACAAATACCAGGAAATTCGAAAAATCTGAAGCTGTGTCGTGAAGGGAGTTGCGTAAAGCATGTGTTATGGCAGACAAACTTAAGTCCCAGACACGATAATCTGCTTTGATGTAAGCCCTCAAAGACGACAACAGAGTGCGGGTTACTAGCTCGGGAGCGTATCCTTGTGTGCAATACTCCATATCGTTCTCATAATTTTTGAAGGATAAGAGATTGAAACTGCCTGCCATCTGTCCATAAGAATGACCTCCGATACCCCAATCATAAGGAATGTCTCGGTTTCCAGAAATCTACCCATTCCACAGCAGTAGCTGTTGAACTGGTTTGGAGATAACAAACCCCTAGAAAATGTGTGCTCATTTTTGGTTTGGAGGTAAAGTCCAAGAAAATCGAGATACACCCTTTTTTAAAACCCGAAAATTCATTCGAAGGGAACCAAGAGGAAGTTTACAGGTTAGTTTGACGGAGAGATTCGGGAATAAGAAGTTGGAACGAAGGAATTATCCGATAGGTTATTTTTATTAGGAAAAGAATTGATGTAAATTTTATCTTCAAACGTAAAATTAAAATTTTTGTGGATTGTTGGAGAGAACGAGCTAGCTGGTAGTAAGAATATTCGAGGAATGCAGGAGAATTTGGTAAACATGCAAAAGAGAGTATTCGATTTTGAAATCAAATCCCTGACGAGTTTAGGTCATTTCCGTGCTACTTTTCACGTGGTCATTATGACCGTAAATAGTAAGCCCTCTACATAGGAACAAAATTTACGAACCACCTAAATTGCTGCTAAAATCTCCTGTTTTTTAGAGTTGAAACCGATTGGCCAATCGTTGCCATCATCTTCGCGTTGGAACAAGAATGATCCTATACAACTCAAACTAGAGTCGTACTGAATACAAATCCATTTTTTTAAATTAGGAGTGGCAAGAACCGGTGCCAAAACCAGGGCCCTTTTTAGTGTTTTAAAGCTAAATTCATCAGACCACACGAATTTTGGGTTTCTTTAGAAACTAAGTAAGAAGGAGATATAATGTAGAGTAACCGTTAATGGATCGCCGGTGTCATTCCGCATCAAGCATCAAGACAAAGTCGAACGTCACCATTTTTCTCTTTGATAATCGTCATGAGCTCCCTGCGCTCAATTACATCAAGCGTAAGTATCCCATCGATTTCCTTTTACATTTACTAATGTACAGCAGCATGAGACATCGGAATGTCTATATTTTATAAGTTGAGCCCATTGTCGATGTCCTAAACGCTCGTAGTTGGGGAAACTATCAATAATGGCCTCCAATTTTTTGCACTGATCCACAGACAGAGGATGCGGATTATTATCAAGAGGTATAAGGTCTTGAGTGAAGAAGAAATGTTGGAGGGTTGTAGTCCAAATAACCGCCAGAAGCCACATCCAAAATACAGTGTCTGTTGGAGGGTCGGAACAATGAAAGTTTCATGATTTGACTCTTACCATTTTATATGAATTTGGGTGCTTACAATACCGTGTATTGGAGTGACGAACCATTTAATACTTCATTGATGTTTTCCATCTTTAATTCTCTGTGCTATGGTTTTCATTTCGAATGTTCTGAAGTACTTTATTTTGGAACGTTTTAGGGGTTTCACAGTTTGCCGGTATAGAAGCAATTTATAATGTATCGTTCAAACCTTAATTCTACCTGGCTTGCGTAGTTAAGTGATGATAAAATGAAGATTAAGTGAAGATAAAATGGTGTTTTAGAAACTGAACACGTATTTTGTAATATGAAGATCTGTTAAGATGGCAATCAAATACAAAATCATAAATACCAAAACTATTAAAATCTATATCAGGTAAAGGTAAAACACTTAAAGATTCTCTAAGTTTACTGATCCAGACAAAATATCATAAGCCGAATTATTCTAATTGGTTTTGGAACTGTCCATACATTCCCAAAATAAAATTACGAACAACACAACAATAAATTGTATCTCTAGTGCGAAATAACTTAAATTTAAATTTTGCCAAAGATGCCAGAAAATATTTGTGTGACCTTTAAGCTAGTCCGAAAATTTAAATCGAAATTTAAACATAATTTAATATTTACCCACAGATTATTAGTTGGAACACTTTTACAATTTAAATTGTAGTCGTGTTGACTGTTGACTGATGTCCATTCGCCCGGGGAGGCAATGTTGGCCAGTACGCAAGTTGGTTAATTATAACGATCAAGCACTCGTTCAAATCAGATTTATTACCCAGTTTTTAAGTAGACATATTCCTACGATTCAGGATTTCTAATTTTAGGAACTTTAATCTTAGAATTTTCAATTTCCAAACAAGTTTTGGTTATCAGGGAAATTGACATTCATTTTCAGGAGTACCAGGAAAAAATTTGGATAGTTGTAGCCATAATATTAGTGCAATGGCCCAAAGGGAGGGAGGACACCACTAGAAACCACCTGATCATTGTGTAGAAATATATCTATGTATAAAGGCTAATAACGTAGTCCAATTATTGATGCTTTAACAGATTACCATGCTACCCACTATACCTAACCGGGTATTGAACAAATTGAAATTTGGAGTTATCACTCGTTGATCATACTCCACCCAAGTTTCTGATAACAATATCAAATCTGATTTTTCTGTAACCTTTCGGCACATATCATCACTATGTGCCATAATACTTTGACAATTGAATGAAAAAACGGTTATGTTAACCTTGCCATTTTTCGAGCATTACCCTTGCGAATTTCGAGGAAGCAGTGTTCCATCACCATCTTGTCTACACCTATGTCGAAAATTCTTCTATGATTTTCTTGAATAACGTCAGACACAATAATGTAAAGACCTTCAAGACTTGTGATTCACAACAGAGCTATATAAGCCAAGGATGTCTTCCAATGTAAGTATAGACAATTTCATCAAATGTGGTTCTTTGAAATTTGCCAATCAGATTTAGGGGAATTACCGCAAATTTTTAACGTAGAGTAGTTCCGTGGCTGAAAATGTCTGAGGACATTTCTCTGGGGGAAAATAGCCAAATACGTGTTATTAGGTAAACCGTCGGTGTCAATAGCGGCGCATTCTGCTATGATTTGTGAACCCAGTAATTACGTTGTCAGCAACTGAAGTCGATGTGTTCTAGATTAAGTTTAATATTTTGGTGCTATATACATTTACAGAATTTCTATCGTAGAACAATCGAATTCCTTTACCAACCTTTGTTGATATTGATGCGATTTCCGCGTTTTTTTGCTTCATAACATCTATCAACTCGTAAAATGTCTCCATAATTGATCCCCAATTATTATTTGCATCTTCTGTTTATAAATAAGGGTTGCTCTAACGAAGTGTAACTGACGCAAATCTCCTATCAAAAGCATGTGCATCTCGTAAAAGGAGTATACCGTAATTTCCCATTATCACTTTAAGCCTCCCTTCTATTTTGTCAAAAGTTTCAGCCCCAAACATATGCTAACTTCATTGCAATGATGATTAATTTCATATATTTGAAAAATCTGACGAATAGATTTCTCATCCTAATTGATAGAGGCATTTCCGCAGCTTTACCCGTTGGTGCACAGCCTAGATACACATCTGTATATCCATATTAAGCACCGTGAATCTGTTGAAAAATGCCATAATCATCCTACTTGAGAATATTTTGCCGCATCCAGCCAGGCTTGTCCAAAATAGACGTAAAGGGGCGGGATTCTTATGATATGTGTATGAAATATTGCAGAAACTCGAATTATTCTTTGTTGGTTGTTGTAATAAGAGCTAGAAATGCTGGAAGTTTACAAAGATTCCTTGTTTTTGCAATCGCACCCAAGTTACCCGAATATTTCACATATCAGCATTTACATGCGATTCCAAATCCTCCAGCCATTTGGTTAGTATTTTTGATATCATTAGGAAGCGCATCTTCCCGACACAATTTCATGCAAATTTCCATCGTGTTAGTTATATTTAAATCAGAGTCGAATATTTTTGTTCCCTCCTTAAACAAAGGTTCATTCTCATCATAAATTCAACAGAATTTAGTATTCTCCAGTATGTCAGTTTCTTCGAGCTGAAATGGAATATGCATTGTCACTATTTCACCTTTTTAAGCTGCTAAATCCTTTGCGATACCATAATTTCTATATCTTGTAATTTCGGGAATTTCGCATATTTTAATTTTTCCTTTGGCAGTAACGTTGTGTCTGGAAACGAATTATCCGAGAGTGACTCCTTCAAGTTTCTTTGGCCTCTTTTCATATTTATTCAATGAACCATCTTCAAAATTTTAATTTGTAAGTCAATGAAATTATGTCTCTATACCATAGTGTAGATCGATCAGAACTAGATTGGCTATACAAAACCTTAAACATTTATTGGTCACCTGCGCCGAATTCCAGTGCTTTTTGGTATACCATATTTTTAATTGTTCCTTCAGGTACGCGTACAAATGTAGCGATGATGGTTCTCCTACAGGTGAGCATCCCACATATAATTTAAAGTGAATGTTTATGGGCATAACAAAAGCTAGACGAACTGGAAATTGTATTCTTTTACAACTTTTAATTTTTGAACGTTTCTCCATCTGAGCGATAAATTTGGCCTTGAACTCTGAAGGTAGGCATGAAGTTAACAATAATAAGATTTGTAGCACCAACAGAAGCCACCTGAAATGGGTTATTGTATTTTTGAATGTTTGATAAAATGCTTCGATTGTTGTATTACTCCCGAAATTAATATTAATTGGCTCTGGTGGATCATTTAAAACTGGCAAATTTACTTTACCATTTGCACAACATAAATCAAGAGTTTTATTTTTTAAATTTAATGCTTTGCAATGTTCATACTACTTATAGCAAAAATTTGTATTTGATGTACTTGTGTGTAGATGTATGTGCCTGTATGCTGGATTACCAACGTCTCCAGTTGTGTTTTTGTCAGCCGTGCTATGTTGTCTAAACAGCATAGGACTGTGGACCATATTTTTAGCACTAATATAAGAAAGTCTACTTCTTCTGGTTGTATTTTCATTTAAAACCATATAAGAGAGTAATACTTGCTTCCCAATCGAGCAACGCAAGCACTTACAAGTTGCAAGTACTTTTATGTTCTTCGCTAAATTTGAACTACTCGCAACTACTCTAGGTATTTTTTATAAGTAATTAGAAACAGTTACGCATCATTTTATCACTAGGTGGGTCTGTATTGAACCGATTGACAGTCAAAAATTTCAATAAGACAGTTTTAAATAATTATCTTAGCAAAGATACACACCGAAGTACTTGCAAGTGCTTGCGGTTGGTCGATTGGAAAGCAATCAATATGAGCATGAGGTAACCCTTAATTCATCTTAAAAGGTTTAATGAATAAATCTGGCGATGGAAAAATTGTTAACACCGTAAAAAGCGTCACGCGTCTCGCGTCTTCTCGTACATGAACCTTGGTGATTCGGTGAATGTAAAGAGCAGTGTGACGTTAAATATGTGACTTTTTGTCTACCACAAGCTGGACAAGCTTGGGAAGCAGTTCAAATTTCTTAGCCATGTGTACTTATTTTGCTAATATACTAATGGTTTATTTGGATGTGAAATACCTACTTACTGCACCAAAAATCACAATTTCTGTGGCGCAATACAGGCACTGTTGCAAAAGTAGCCTGAAGTAATCTCTACAGAACATCTACGGAACTGGCTATTTTCCGTTTATTATCCCTCTTATCAATCTTATGATATAAAGCCCAATTGTCTAATCAAACATCGATAACTCAATTGCCATAGATCAAAAAGACTAAAGTTTGTCTGTTTTATCAGGAAATTTAATTTTTGTTGTCTGTATTTACTAAAGTAGCCAAGTTTTGCCTACTACTCCTAAATGTTTAAAACATGTAACTCTTTTTTCACCAACTGTAGTTCAATTTATTTTTAATAGCCATAACGCTCATTTTAAGATATATTCGATAATGTTTTAAACGGGCCACCCGATATATATATGTAAACAAGGTTGTTCCCAAATATCGGAACACCAATAAATAAAACAAAAGGTATGTAGCAAGTTGTATGGAGTACAATACCGGGAAAATCGATTAATGAAAACTCAATAAAAGTCATATAATAGCATGAATGTGAGCATACGATAGTTTACTGGTATAAGTATTTATAGCTTCAGAAGTCCCTCGATCGGCAATACACGCTTAACTTGTTAACTTACCAAATCGGTTAACTACATTCAACATATTGTTATTTTTTATAGTAACCAGATTGGGAAGGTTTGGACTTGCAAGTCAAATAAATTTAGAATTAACTTTGTAAACAAAAATTGGCCACAGAGATAAAATAGGATTTTTTACCACTGACAGAGAGTTTAAAGTAATTAACATAACCATTTCCGCAATCCTTGGGTAGCAAAGAATTGAGCGCATTAAATAGAGTCCCAGCTTTTCTAAACACAGCTCGGAAAGTGTTGACCGAAAATTGACCGTTTGACTGGAAAAAGCTTCAGAGTCTATTCATTGAAAAATCGGAGTCATAATTTTAAATATTAAATTAACTTTGACTGAAACATTCTAGATCAATTTCAAGGCCTTAAAATATTTTATTTACCTTTGCAACTTTTGTTTTTACCGAAAACTTAATTCCTTATAAAATACTTAGGTGTCCCGGTAATTTGTAATAACCTTGTATATAAATTATATACTATAAACTTACAAATACATAATTCTAAATTAATTAAACTTTTTTACATAAAAAAAATAAATAAATTAAATTAAAAAAATTAAGTCAAAATAAGCTTTTCTAAAATAAAAAAAAAAAAATGTAAAATTTGTAAACAAATTTTTGGTTGTGGTTACTAAACAAAGTTTTGAGAAAACAGTGCAGGTAACATAGACGGTGATAAAAATATTTAATTAGCTGTCACCCCAGATTTAATATACCACAGATGGTATATTAAATCTGTGCTGTTACATTATTTCAGTTAAATCAGTCTGAGTGTAGCACACAAATAACAAGCGGCGTGAAGCAACACAATCATGATAAAAGGTTAAAACTTTACAAAGAGCACTTTAATTTTCAACGTCACATTTTACAGTGGTAAGACAAAATGAGTCATCTGTTAAAATTACTCCATAATTTTTTAAAATAAATTATATTTCTGTAATTATTTAACTATAAAATTCTTCCAAATATTAACATTATTTTCTCAAAAATCACCGGTAACCATAACCATGTGTAAAAACTAAAACTAAATCAGCTAGATACCAAATAAATCAAATTTTACCTAAAAATAAAATAAAATTTTTTTATAATAATTTATCTAAATGTTGTTATTGTGATAAGTCAAAAACATAAGAAAAAATTTTTTAAAAAAATTTGGAAAAAATGAAAATTCACTAAAGTTTGACCAAAAATTATAAACGAAATTTATTTTAATTAAAATTAAATCATTGTAGAAAATGTATGTGTATTTCGATATATAAATTATAAATTATAAAAAAAAATTCATCTATTACATATTCATATGCGCATATAAATATCATATAATATATTATAAATTATTTATTTATTTAATATTTTCTATTTCATTATATATAATCTAATTATAAGCCAAAATAACACATAATGACGAACATTTGTAACGTAAATTGTCACTGCGTTGTTTATGCATGTGAACATTAAAAATAATATATATATATATATATATATATATATATATATATATATATATATATATATATATATATATATATACATTTTTATATAAATAGAAAGGGCCTTTCAGCGCCGGCAGGGGGACTGTGTCAAATAATTAAAAAGGTAACCCTTCAAAATAAAATACATTCATTATTTCTTAAAGTTTATTATTATCAATAAGTTTTTATATATGTAATACAAAATATTTCTTTTATAATATTTTACTGGCTTCACTTTTTGTCAGTATACATATTTTAATTTAAAATGTACACAGACGCGACAATTTTTATTTTCTGTATTGCACAGACCACTGTCACAAATATACTGATATTTGCTAATCAATTTTCGTCTCGGAAGATCGATAAGCGCTATTAATATACTGGAATCCCATTTTCAATAATTATTGTTAACACTGTGATGGTCAATGTGCGGAAGGTTAAAAATAAGTTTTTTGTAAACCATGTAGTGGAGACACTGTAAACTACCAATGCATAACACCCTTTCAGTTATTGTTCGATAAACCTTAAGCCTTTTTAGTATTTACTTCGTCCTCACTTGCTACCGATTCGATTCCAAACGCTGGTTTCAATCTGTCGATCGAAATTGTTTGATTTTGACCGTTAATATTTAATACAAATTGTTTTCGAAGTCGTCTTATAATTTCGGACCTTCATATGGATCTTCTAATTTTGATTTTAACCGATCAATTCTGACAAACACGTATTTACAGTTTAGCAAATCTTGCGAGACATATAATTTGATTCATCTGATTACGGAGGATATTTATGTAATTTGTAGGATCTACTAATTCATCATAATCCGAGTTGACTACAAATTCACCTGGAACTTTCATTTTTTGTCCATAAACTAATTAAGCAGGAGAGCAACCCATATCTTCTTTCGCCGTAGTTCGCATTCCAAGTAATCTTAACTGCAACTCATCAACCCAATTCCGAGTATCACATCTGGCTTTAAGGGAATTTTTTTTAATTTCTATGCATATTTTCCACCATCCCATTACTTTGAGGGTGGTATGTGGTTGTATGAATAAGTTTTTTCCCAAGTAAGTTATCTAGTTGATTGAATAATGTGGCTTTAAACTGAACACCTTGGTCCTTGGTTATTGTATTCAGGCAACCAAATCGGGATATGAATTGAGAAACAAATGTTTTTGCTATTGTCGTTGCATTACTATCTCTCAAAGGATATGCCTCAGGTCATCTTGTGAATCAATGAACTATTGTGAGTATATACATTTTGCCTTGTGAACGTGGCAAAGGTCCTACCAGATCCATGTGTACGTGACCGAATCGTACCTTAGAAATTTCAAATTGAGCTAGAAAGGATTTCGTATGACGCACTACTTTTGATTTTTGGCAATTTAAACAAGAATTGGTAAGATACGCGATATCTTTTTTCATTCTTGGCCAAAAATATCTTAGACATACATACCAGTTTTCGACTTTGATTCCTGGATGAGACAAATTATGAATGCTTTAAAAAATATTTTTCTCAGATCTAGCGGAATGTAAGGCCGATTAACTTTCATAGAAATTTCACACCAAACTCTAAGAGATTAGTGTGGTATTAAAGATAAATGAACTTTTGAATTTGGATCATCGTTTTTATTGACGAGTTCCTTCAGTTCGTTATCGGACTTTTGCAGTTCAAATAATTTATAAACGTCTATTCCCATGTGATTGATTGCTGAGCAACCGTCTATTGCCGCGAAAGATAATCTGCGACGACGTTGTCTCGACCTGATATATGTCTTATGTCTTATGTCTGTATAAAATTGAGATACGAACTCCAAATGTCACTGTTGATGTGGAGGGTGCAGTTTCTACCCTCGATAAAGTGCCGAAAATGTTTCCCTGCTTTATATATTCCCAATAATTCGCGGTCAAATGCAGAATATTTCCGTTCAGCAGGTTCTAATTTCTTGGAATAAAAACAGAGCGGTTCCCATGTCGAGTTATTTGGGTTTAACTGTTCTATCACTTCAGAGCTATCTGTGATTATGCATATCTTTGCATTTGCTATGGGGTGCACTAGTAGTGTGGAATTTCCTAAAGCTTCTTTCGGTTTTTCAAACGCCTCCTGGCATTCAGTTAGCCAAGTAAATGGTTTTTTTACTTCGATGATTTTCGAAACGGTCGCATACTCTCATGGATTGGAATAAGTATATCTGCTATGTGCGGTACAAACCGATGGTAATAATGTATCATACCAATAAAATGTTGTACTAGTTTAACCGTTGTTGGTGCGGGTAGCTGCAGAATAACTTCAATGCTTAATGTAGATGGACGAATGCCATTCACCGTTATGCTATAAGATAGAAATTCAATAGTGGTTTTCCCAAACTCAAACTACTATTGTCGTAACCCAGGGCCAGAAACATGCGACTAAATTTGCTTTTAAATAAATGCTTTTTTTGTATTTTGTTGTAAAAATATCTGAAAGTCCGTGTGTTTACACGAGGCATTTTATTCCCGGATTTTTTCGTTGTCCATACAAACCTGGTTTTGTTTTACAATAATTTTGAAACTTCTTTTGCACCAAAATTTCGTTGGTTTCCTGGGATTTTTCGCACTCACACAAACAAAAATGAATAAAAAAAATTCTCAAGGACACCTTTTAAGTAAGATCTGGTGATCTGGCAGGCCAATTTACCGGACCAGCTCTACCGCTCCAGCGGCCATTGTAATTACGACCAAGTACTTCACATGCTACCGACGAATAAAGTGCTGGAAAACAATCATGTTGAAACCACATGTTCTGTTGCAATTCTAAGCTCAAGTCTTCAAATAATGTTGGCAGTTTATTTTCCAAAATTCCTCGGGACATTTGACCATTCAAGTTTCCTTCAATAATATGGAGACCGATGAGTTGATTGCCAATTATTGCACACCACACGCATTGACAGTCCAATGGCGCTGATCTTCAACATGGCGAAGCCAGTGTGGATTTTCAACACTCCAGTAATGCATGTTGTGGTGATTAACCGTTCTATGGTTTGTTAAAGACGTCTCATCGGAGAACAATACGTAGCGAAAAAAATTGCAATTTCATTATTTTTCATTATTTTCCTCAGTGCCTGTTGCTCGACAAATCCTTTTCTTCGGTCGAATACTTCCATCAGTTAATTGTTTGATAGTCCGGTAAAATGAAGTATGTGACCGAATCCTATCTGGAAAATGCGAAGCGTAGAAATTGACCGCATTTTCAACACTACCGGCAGCTTCTCCACAAACCAGGACCATTTTAATTTTTTCTTTTACAGTTAAATACTCCATTTTATATTGTGATAGCCAAACGCAAACTGGCCTTTTGTTTTCGAAATAATCTTCGAACTGAATCGATATTTTTAAAACAAAATACAATCATTTATTTAAAAGCAAATTTAGTCGCATGTTCCTGGGTTACGATAATAGTAGTTTCTTGACAAGTCATTTTTCAGTAATTAACAATTTAAGAAATACAATTTGTTTAAGACTAATTTCGAGTATTTTCAATGAAAAATTGTTAATTTTAATTAACATATAAACATATTCCAGAATCGTATGCATATATGTTCTCAATAGGAGAAATCGAAAAAAATGAATATCGTATATTACAGCGCCATCTATTATGAATCGAAACAAATGTTTCAAGGAAATCCTACGTACTTTTAGATGTAGAATCCGAATCTCCAATAAAAAAATAGAGATTAGAGATTAGATTCCTATTTTAATGTCAAAGTTATCCCCTGCCCCACCTACAAGAAGAGGAACGGGGTACTAACTTTAGCATTAATGTGTGTCCCCTTTGAAATGATTAAATTTTGATCTATTACATTTTTATCGTAGAATGCTTATTTTCCCAGATATTTGAAAGTTTCAGCTTAAAAAAATACCCGGGATATATATATATATATATATATATATATATATATATATATATATATATATATTATATGAAAAAGCAATAAAACAAGAAATAGTGGTCCAAATAATGTATTTAGAATTTAAACTATTTACTACAGCTTCAATTTGCTCATCAGCTGGAAATTTCACATAAATTGTAAAATTTTATTATGACACTTTCAGTATTATTTTGCTCAATATTAAGTGTAGCATTTCGATTTTCAATTTCCAAATTTGTCTGAAGCAAATCTGTCAAAAGTTTGGATTCTTGAAAACTGCCCATTTCCAGCTGAAAAAATCCATTTAGGATTACGCTTCGGAAGAAGAGCTTGTACATCATTAAGCTTATCAGCCATGTTTGCACCATCATCATAGCTTGGGCAATATATGCAGTAAAATTTAATTTAATATCCGACAAAACTTCAAGAATTTTGTATACTGTTTGTTCTGCTCAATCTCATCAATTGTGTTCGGTAGAGAGCGCCAGTAATGGTTTCGGTTGGATTGAGCAACTTATAATGCACAACACCAAAATAATCCCACCAAATATACAACCCGAGTTTTTTGGCTGTCGATGTTGGAGCATCGCTAGGTGGTCCTATATGATGTCTTTTTCTTTGGGTTATTGTAATCGATCCTTTTGTTATTACCAGTGACTGTACGTCGCATTTCGCACCTGAAAAAAACGGCATTAAACGTTTCTCAGATTTAGTTTCGTTTGGCACGAAATCTACATTCAATAATGCGCAATATTCAATATTTTCGGCACTTCGCTACGTTCTATGACTTCAAAATTACGGTTCTTAATCTTTTAAAACCACACTCGACAACTTCTCTTACTTGGCAGCCTCACCATATGCTTCTACAAGCAATCGATGCTTGCCGATTGTTTCAAATTAAAGAAGTAAATCAAAAGTTCCCGCAAATGACGCATATTCTGTACAGATATGTTGACAGATATCCAACCTTCGGATACGGCACCATCTTTTATCGAATGGCGAAGACTTATTTGTATACCCAAATGTTCATAATGCGTTAATAAGAAAAATGAAACGGTAAATTGATCACTTGTGTTATACCATAAATACTGCTTCATGATCGGGGAAAAAACACGGTAAAATGAGAGAGGGTTGTTTGTTGACGAGTTACAAAATCTAACTGTAATCTAAAGCAATCGGATATCTTTTTGTCATCGGCATAGAGAAGGCATTTTGGAAACTTGAAACAGTCAACAACGTCATTATTAAAAATGTGAACGATAGAGAACAGGAACTATTTAAATTCTCTAAATTAGCAATAGGAATAATATGGTACATTTTCTTGAAGGCTTTTGAAAATTGGTATAACTTACGTCAAGCTACGGAGATTAGATTTGGCGCTATTAAATAAATATCTACTAATGAATGTTTTTAAATAGAACGAAAAAATCACTTAATCTTTTAACGATGCCCAAGGAGTTTTATGAAGAAAAAAATCCACTCTAAGCCTATTTATAATGGATTTACGGCCATTTCAAGCCAGATGCAAATTGAATTTTTTCACAAATTTTCCTCAATATTCAATGCTATAGACTGTCTAAATTAGGATTTTTCCGAAAAAGACAGCATAAAGCCTTGACAGTACATAACCTTAAATATTAAGGACAATTAGTGAAAAAAATTGAATTTCATCTGGAATTAAATGGCTGTAAATCTATTATAAATGGGCGTAGGGTAGATTTTTCTTATAAAATGGCTTGAGAATTCCTCTCGGCCGAATTTACGATAAATGGTTTAGTGATTTTTCCGGGAAAAATTTAAATTTTGACAGTCTATTACAAGATTATTACAAGATATTAATGAAATTTATGAAAAAATTCGATTTTCATCTAATTTTGAATAATTGGTTTAAAGAGCTTGAATATGTTAGACAGAACTGTAAATCCACGGTAGTTATCAACTTCTTTCATTTTGCCTAATTTCAAAATTGGATAAGTAATGGAGATCTTAAGATAACCCTAAAAAAGTACTTTTAACACACCATTTGAACAAGGACAAAACACCATCCTACCCAGATCTCATAATTAAATCCAAGCTGTTCAGACAATCATAAACCATAAACAACATCCGTTACGTACTTTAAGTGGTTCAACTCAGAGCAACTGAAGGTATTCAATAGCCCACTATTAGAAAAAAAAGAAATTGGCAAATAGAAAATTAGCAGCATATTTCTAAGAAATAATTGGTAAAGGGACCCCTATTATTTTCCTTTTATTATTGATATAGTTCGAGAATACCTTACGGTTAGATATCAATTCTTTCTAGAACCTCAATTTAAAGTTGTTATAAAGAACCTTATTTAAATTTTTGATTTCATTACGGGTACTATCAAAAATAGGATCAAACTCTGCAACGTAAATCTTGAATAATCTATTAAGCTTTAATTGTAAAGTTTTTAAGGCTTACATCAGAAAACGATGTCATTCAAATGTCAAATATCAGCAGAATAAAGTCCCAATAGGAGTTATTCAGTAACTGGTTTAAGGCTGACCGGCGTTTCTGAAATTGTGACGAAAATTATTGGAAATGGAATAATCTTGCAATTTCCATGGTTAATATTAATAGTAATCAACACCGAGGATGAGAGCAACTCATTATTCGGTTTATTTTGGCATAATAGAGTCATTATAGGTTGTTATAGCAGTAATTATTTGCACAGTAATCCTAAATTAAATCATCCTACCATCAATTCTAAAAGATATGTGCTAGTAAATCGAAAAACTCTAGGTTTGGTTGCAGAGATTAGTAGAAAGGTGATCTGCAGAAGTTATTGCGCTAATATAGATAATTGGGTTAAAAATGCAAAGGCAGGCGATTGTCCAAACGAATTTTAGTGACGTATTTTGTTCTACGATAATTATTTACATTTAGCAAAAAAAAAATGATAATCAGTAATGCTGACTCGAATGTATTTAACACTTCGGTTGCACGGTATTTTGCTTTAATTAATTTCTTTAACAATTTATTAATTTCCTATTCTTCAAACATTTTTCTGCTCTTCCTACAAAACTTAGATAGCAGTTCATCTAACATATGCTAATTCAGCATATGTTAAATCGGAGGCTCGTGCTGGAAAAGAAGTGGGGTAATTTTTTCCAATCCATTTATTTGGGAACATTAAATTTAATTGTTGTTGGGAAGCTGTACCAAAATGGGGAGTGCACCAACCAACTGAAGCCACATTTCCTGTCTTTCTCGCAGTTGCTTAATAAATCAAAGAACTATTGATATTATCTATTGTAACGGATCGAAGTGTGATTCTCATTCGTGTCATCACAAATGACACAAGTATAGGAGCCACATTTCGATGGCGTTCACAGAAATTCTCCCAGCAGAGGCCTTGCTGCGGTATTATAGCCGGCTAGAGCTCAGGAGCTGATAAGGGTAGGGTTTGCAAGGTGTGCTTGGGAGATGGAATAACCGCAACGAAGGGAAAAGACGAGAAGGGAAGGCAGGGTTCACTTGAACAAGTCCCGACACGCAACCGAGTTGACAAGTGAAATAAGCAAATTTCCGCCATTTAAAGGAAAGGATCATTTAAAAGGAAGGGTTCAGAAGAAATTAGCAAGCATGCGGATCGTATATCAACGTCAGTCAGAAGACACTCTGAAGTCAAAGCACTGTGCTCAAATCGCAATGCTCGTTAATAAAAAGGAAATGGAGAAGACGAAAATTAACATGTAAGTGGGTCATGGCCGACATCGATCAGGAGACACTCTGAAGTCAACGCTCCATAGCGGAAGCAGCAGCGCTCCATGATCGACGTCGAGGACAAATCGGCCACACGTTTTAAAAAAAGAAGGATAGAAGGTAGAAAAAGGGAACTTCTGAGAACGATGGACCTACAAAACCTAACTAAAATCAAAACACACCAAGTGGAAATAGTGGCTGTTCGTAGCTCCATCTCTCTCAGAAAAGATGTCGCACCAATTCGTGTGAAAGCAAAACGGCAACAGCGCTGGAATCAACACGAATTGGTTCTTTGCAGAGCAAAAAAGACAAAAAATAATAATAATAAAACAAAATCAAAAAAACTAAAAAAAAAATGAAAACCAAAAAAATAATAATAACGCAACAAGCAAAATAATTAACCCATGCGTGCCAAACATTTGATTAGAAACCTATAAATAATATATGGATACAAATGCGCGCATGGGTTAACTAAAAAAAATAAATGAAACGCAAGAAAAAAACAGAAAAATATAATAGTAAAATGCAAAATAAAAAAAAAACAAAACAAATATAATCATAATATATAATCATAATATAGCCATGAATTTGGGCACCACTGTAACGAAGTTTACAGTGGAAGATATGGATAAGGAAAAAGGATGGGGAAGGTTAACCAGAATTTGGGCGCCACTGTAACGGATCGAATTATTTTGTTTTGATTTTTTTCTGGTAATGTGATGGTTGCGAATCCGGTTGCGGGCCGAGACTTGTTCAAGTGACCCCGCCTTCCCTTCTTGTCTTTTCCCTTCCTTACGGTTATTCCAGCTCCCAAACACGCTCTTGCAAACCCCACCCTCATCAACTTCTGAGCTCTAGCCGGCTATAATACCGCAGCAAGGCCTCTGCTGGAACAATTTTTGTTAACGCCATCGGAGTGTGGCTCCTATACTTGTGTCGTTTTTAATGACACGAATGAGACTCACACTTCGATGGCACCCAACGAGGGGCTTATTTGTTGTTACAATGTAACACTGTAGAACTTTGCGAAAATTCGTTTGCTTTAGTGAATATCAATTTTTGCTAATATCTCTGAAATCATACACTTTACGAAAATTTTGTGTGAGCGAAAGATATTTACTTTTAATTTCTTAATAAAAAAAAACTCTCAAATGTATAGGTTCTAATTTAAAAACAACCTAAGTTTGGCCTGTGTACCTACAAAACTAATGAGTTTCAAGGAAGATCTTTCAAGATCATCACTAGAAGTTTTTCTTAACAATCCTTAACAAATTTTATTGGATGTAATTACCTCCTATCTAGCACCGATCTCGAGATAAAAAACTGGCCTTTTTTAAATCTCACCCCGGACATACATTATATATATATATACATATATATATATATATATATATATATATATATATATATATATATATATATATATATATATATATATATATATATATATATATATATATAAAATCAGACATATATTAATACACATTAAAGAACTATTTTAATACACAATTTTTTTATTAAATTAACTTTTATTGTTAGTTAAGGTTATTTATCAAAGAATCATTGAATTAAATTTTTAGTGATGTTTACCGCAGATTTCAGTAGATAAATGTGGAGATAAACTTTTAAACTAGCTTACACTCTAACTAAATTATTTTACCCTTCAATTTGTTAAAACATTAAATAAGATCATAACTATACATGTACAGATTGGATTGCGCCCAAGCATCACTTCGATGCAACTAAGACTTCGAAATTATATATATATATATATATATATATATATATATATATATATATATATATATATATATATATATATATATATATATATATATATATATATATATATATATATATATATATATATATATATATATATATGTTTACAAACTATAATTGGAGTGGTATTTGATTGATCAATTTGACAATTTAATATTTAGAAAATTGCATTATGGATGGCATAATTTAAATTACTCTTAATTAATCGTATGCTTAAAATATGGTAATGTCCTTTTAAACATTTAACACATATAATCGAATCAACGGTTCTGTAAGCCTTTAACAAACCGTCACTTAAGTGACAGAAGTGGTATTGTCTTAGTCATATTAAACGTTGATCGCCCCATGAAATTATATTTTTCCACTTGATAATTATAAAGTGGCAACCCTAAATACATATAAAATGGAAGAATGCAAACCATATATTTTATGTTTTATAAAATTTATTTTATAGTAACGCACATTTGTCCTTTCACGTCACTTCCATCGACTAAAGGAATCCCAATTTTTTATTTAAATGATGCGACAGTTGTCAGTTGATGTGAAGTATGATACAAGTTACAATGTATGTTGGAAATTGCAAATTTTTTTATTAAAAATGAAAGTTGCTTCTATGCCATATTTATGTACTCCTACATGAAATACAACATCGTTCATGTGATCACCACGGCTCCTGTAACAGGCCTGCATCCGAAAATCAAAATTTTCGACGAATTTTTTCAACAAAAGATTTTTAAGCTCGGTAGGATGTCCATGTTGACCAAAATACCATTTTCGTTATAAGTTCCATAACTAAAACGCGTTCTTATGTTGTCAACAAAATATTTAGTTGCCACCGCATAAACATTTTTTTTAATTAAGGTTCTATCTTAATTATTATACTTAACCATGATTATTTTTTTATGAGTATCATAATTTTTATAAATTTACAAAGGTTGTTAAAATAAAATAAATTAATCAATATTTAAGCACTAATCTACTGAAATCACTATAGTGTACATCAATTACAAAGTTTTAATTAAACTTTTTTTTTCATAAAATTATATAAACAAATACTATAAATATTTAATATATAAATTAATTTAATGATAAAAACAAAACCAAAAATTATGACTGCATATTGTGATTTTATATTTATATACTTAACATAAAAAAAAAAATTTAAAAACTAACAAAAAAAAAAATCTTTAATCTTAATTTAATTAAAAAATTCAAAACAAAAAATTAAAAATGAACGAGAAAAATCTTTTTAAATATTATATAATATTATAAATAATTATACATATTTATTATACTATATAAAATAGTTGAAAAACTTTTATTTTAAATTTTGAAACAAACAAAACCAAATCATATACATTTATTAATTATTGTAATTATTATAAATAAGAAATTCATATTCTTGTACTTATACGCTAAAACAAGCTTATTTAATAATAACAAACCAAATATTTTATCTAAGCAAATAAATATAAACGATTTCTACAAGTTTTATTAATTTTTTTTTTATAAATTTAATTTAAAATAAAAAAGTTGCATATATAAATTTAATTACATAAAAATATATTTATAATTTTCTATTTCTATACAATAAATTATACAAATATTATAATATATAATTATATATAGGTAAAATATATTTCTATATTATATTTATTAATTTTCTACTTAAATAAAAATTAATAATTTAACTATAATTAGCTTAAATGGTTTTGGTCCCATGTTGGGCGCCAAAATTATTTCTCATTTTAAGGTTATGTGAATTATTTATTGGTTTCTGTATAATAAATAGATAGAATATATCGATCCTACAATTTTAATGATTGAATAATATTTTACTTACACAATATTAGTTTGGGATCTAATTCATTTATTTGTAACGAACCGAATTTATTTATCAAATTTATTTACAAGTCACTGATAAGGACTTCCAATCAAATAATATAATTATATAGTTTTAATTTACAATAATTTCTAGAATCATCTTCAATTAAAACTATATTTAGACAAGCCAGAAATTTAATTCACATAACTGGCATTTATAATTTGTTTTTTGAAAAAAAATACAATATTAATAAAATTAACAAAACAAATTCATAATTTTTAATAAATAATAAAACAAAACTTATAATTATTATAACAAAATATTAAAAATTTCTGCCAACATAAATAAACTATTTGTTATATATAGATAAGAAACCATTTTGGTAAAAAAAATGATTTAAATTTATAATTTCTCATTATTTTCATTAATTATACCTATATACATAATTATATTAATTTTATTTTTAACCAATTTAATAATTTTCTTTATTCTTTCTTTTTTTTGTAAATGTAAAATTATTTTAATTTAAAAATAAAACAACAAAAAATAAAAAAATAGTTTCTGATTTTTTTATTAAATTTTTTGACATCGCCATTGCGAAACGAATTTAATCCGGAGCCATTATTTTCTTTATCTTAATTCATGAGCAAAGTTTTTATTTCCTCCTATGATTTGCTAAGTTGTTTTAAGTATGAAATGTCATTGCTGGTTTGCCAACTGCCCTTTTCCCTTGCGGATTCTAGTCTAATGTCATCCTTGATGTGTCAATTGGTTTCATTGTTGGTATATGTCCAATCCATGTCTGCGTTTCCCTGTTAAGGTTTATTTATTTATTTATTTATTTAACAAAATATATTATGTAATAACTAGTAGAGTTGGTTAAAGTTAAAATTCAAAATGGCGACGATTATTATACTTTTTAATTTTTGAGCTGTGAGCATGATTTGTATTAGCTGTACTCGGCCACGTGTTGCTGTGGCTCAGTCTGATTTAATGAAAAAGAAAGAAAAGAGAAAGTACACTTAGACTGTGTCCGAACCCCATCATAAATATTTGTGAATACAATTTTTGACATTTATTTGAAAAATATTCTCCTACATTCCCATTTTTTTATTACGCTGTCCGAAAAGTATAATAATTGGTTGAAATATTTCGAGGCATAAAAACTATAAAGAAAAAACAAATTGTTCATTAAAATTGTCATAGCAACGAAAATGTTAACATTTTCCTTATATGGGTTTTGAATCGTACTTTTACAAAATCAAGTAGTGAATTTTATATATGTTTTATTGTATATATCCAAGTGTGCTACGCGATGAGTTTTGCTTTTATTATAGAAAGTTTTGGTATTTGTCAAAAACTATCAAAGCAGCTGACCGTGATAAATATTTATCATGGGTTTCGGACACAGTCTTAATGTTTAAATTCACAATGACAAATATTTTTTGTTGTTCCATTATATGTGTAGATATAGAGATTGTCTAGTTTGCCGTATCTAGAACATGCAACATGTGAAAACCAATCCGTATCTAGATCTAAACCGCTAAATTCTAAAGATTGCCCTGAGCTTTATTGATTGTGATTGCAAACTCCAATCGAATTGAGAATTACAAGCTCTTAAATTGAAATGATATCCGTAGAAATCATAGGAATGCGAGGAATGGCGACATCTTTATCTTTCCGGTCGTGTCAAGATTGCTCCTCGACGTGACACATTAATTTTTTTACCGCAAGGCACGTGCCGTTGCAAAGCTTTGCCTGGTTGATGTTTTGTAATTTGATAATTCGCACGCCAGTATTTTCAATTGCAGTACGTGCGGTAGCATCCCTGGCAAATCGAATGAATTAAAAATTCTGTTGAATAATCAATCGCTTCATCTGCTTCCGCAACAGTGTCAACGGACTTGTATGTGACTTCTCCGCTTTAAATGCTAG
This sequence comes from Tipula confusa, assembly GCA_963556175.1. Taxonomy (NCBI): domain Eukaryota; kingdom Metazoa; phylum Arthropoda; class Insecta; order Diptera; family Tipulidae; genus Tipula; species Tipula confusa. Next base: position 95,897,122 of record OY744475.1, read on the forward strand.
AGTGAATAATATTGTTAAGTTCGTAGACGTCTTTGTTCTTGGTGGAAAGAATAGCTCGTTCACTCTGCCAATCGTTATTCTTATAATTGGTTTGAATATTGGGAAATATTTTTTCAACTACTTAGTTCTTTTTTTGACGTCAAAACTACAGAAGTCATGAAGCAATGAAATTGATACTTTTGCAGCTGTACACGCCTATTTGTAGTTAATTTCAACGTCATTAAGTGTCGCTAGAAAGTAGAGTAGTTCAGGCAAGCATTTAATTCATCCATTGGTGTTGATCAAGGAATTACAGGTAATAATGGACTGGAATCACCTGCAAGAAATATTAATGCGTTCCAAAATGGTCTGATGTTTCCATCAAATCTTCAATTAAATCTTGCAAATCTTGCAATGATCGATCAAGAGCCTCGATCGTTTTTTTTTGTGTGCCATTGTGCATTCATCCCGAACAATAAGTTTTCTGTTCTGCATAATACTTTTCCCATACCAGATACTTTGACTATGTCATTTTGGGATCGAATTGCTGCTAGAATCAGTCTAATTAAGAACGTTTTACCACTTCCTCTTGGCACATCTAAAAAGAAAATTTCTCCAACTCCATTATTGGGCAGTTTACATTACTTGATCTAATGTTCAATTACACCCTTGGCGTAATTTTGTTCACGACGGAATACTACATCGAACGAAGCAGCAGCAGATCGATTCGGTGATGGCATTCCAAATTAATTGAGAACTTTGTTCGCGATTTCTAAGCAGAAACCTTCAATCTTTATCAACGCTTTATTGTCGATTTCTGCCGTGAATTCCATGTTCATAATTGAATTTTCCTTGCGTATTCAACGGAGATAAAGGAGAGCAGGCGGTCAATATGATTGCAAATAATGCACGAATTTGATTTGGAAATAACTTGTTGCACACGTCATTAATGCATTCATTCCAGTGTCGGTCGTTCTCTAATAAATTCATAGCTTGACAATCACTGTGGAAAGTTGAATGTGTACCGCGGACGTGATTGCCTAATGGAAGGATTACCAGGGATTTTTAAAGACAAAGCATTGGGTAGGATGTATACTGTGCATCTTTACAATAGCAAATGCTATTATGGGACGATACTTTTGAAAAGACCAACGTCAATGACGGTCCTAGTCACATAAGATGTGTGGAGAATTATTATACTGGTACTGAAGCTGGTGAACGTGCACCGTTTGCTTTATCATCGGTAAAAAAGGCTGGCTTAAGGCGATCCACTGATATCTTTGAAGGCTTATTATTGACCTTAATGACAAAGTATTTGTCATATCGCTTTAAAATCGGAAATGGTCCAGTATACGGTTGTTGCAACGCATAATGCAGTGCATCGTTTCTGATTAACACATGCAAACACTTTTGCAAGACCTCATGCACGAAGGTTTTACCTTTGCTGTGATTTGATGTAGGTGTAGGCCTGATCAACCTCATAAGACTTTTGAATTGAACAACAAATTCCTCAAAAAATTGGTATCGCTTCAATATTCTGCTTGTACGTCGACCTCAATCCAAACAAATAATAGGCAGTAATTTGGCCTAATTCGCATTTTGATGGCATATAATGGCCAGCTTAAGAGTCCTGTGCCATCTCTGGACAATTTCGTTTGATTGTAGATGATAACTTGTGGGTTTCAAACGATGGATATTAAGTAATCTCGAAAGTTCTTGAAAAAGGGTCGACTCGAACTGGCGACCCTGGTCTGTGTAATCCTCTTCGGAATCCCGAAACGAGCAAACCAATTCGAAATTAGGTGTAACGCTACTGTTTCTGCCGCCATGTTAGCAATCAGGATAGCTTCGGGCCACCTTGAGTACCTGTCAACAATCGTCAGGTAGTTGACAGGTACCTTTGACGCCAGGATGTGACAAGTTGTGGAGACTCTCGATAATAGGGGTCCTAAATTTGGCCATGATGTATGGACGTACTCGATTATTAGCGATGTCGCAGTATAGCTGCTGATTTGTGCCTGGGATGGTTAATTTTTTAGTATCATTGTTAATTTTCAATTAGTTAAAAATTCACGTAACTCATGCGACGCCTGTTGGTCTATAGCTATCTCTACGTAGTCAATTATAGAGGAGCTCTTTATAGAATTAATCTGGGATAAAAACCAGCTGTTATATTTGACGAACCAGAAATGTGACGAATATCGGTTGAAAATTGAAAAATATAATCTAAATATCGGATTTGCCTAGGTGACGCTTTGTCTAACTTTTGCTTAAAAGCGAACTCTAACTGCTTATGATCGGTACAGATTCTGCATTGTCTGGATTCTACCATACATATACCTAAAGTGTTTTACACCCAGGTATATTGCCAAGAGCTCTCGATCGTATGTACTAAACTTTCTCTGGGTATCGTCTAGCTTTTTCGAGAAATAACCAAGAGGTTGCATCTGCCGATTGACAACTTGATGTAAAACTGCGCCCACTGCATAATCTGAAGCATCGTCGGTTAATGTAAGCGGCGCATTTGTCAACGGATGACAAAGTAGGGTAAATGTAGACAGCTGGTTTTTACAGTGGTTGAATGCCGCAGTTGAGACATCGTCCCAAACAAGCATAGTCTTGTTATTCCTTTTATTACCCTTAATCATACCTTGTAAAATTATTTGATGTGTGATAGCATTCGGAATAAACTTCCTATAGTAATTGATCATGCCCACAAATTGCTTGAGCTCCTTCGCCATAGTTGGAAGCTTGTAGTTCTGTAATGCTTCAACTTTCTCTATTAATGGTTGTATTCCAGTAGGGGTAATTAGATGCCCAAGAAAATGGATTGACCTTTTTCCAAATTCGCATTTCGATAAATTAATACTCAGACTATAGCTCTGAAGACGACGGAATACTTCGCGCAGATGTTCATAATGTTGCTGTTCGTCGGATGATACAATTAGGATGTCATCTATATAATAAAAAACAAAATCCAATCCTCTTAGAACTTCTGACTTTAGTCTCTGGAATGACTGTGCGGCATTACATAATCCGAATGTCATGTATAAAATCTCAAATAATCCGAAAGGTGTAGCTATAGCCATCTTAGGCACATCGGATTCCTCGATGGGGATTTGGTAGAGTTCCTTCTCTAAATCAATTTTTGAAAATATGGTTTTACCATGAGTATATGTCCACAATCGTTAATATACGGCAATGGGTATTTATCAGGCTTAGTGATGGCATTTAGTGCCCTAAAATCGCCACATGGTCTCCACGATACATCCTTTTTGAGAACCAAATGAAGTGGAGACGACCAATTGCTTTTTGATGGCCTATATATCCCCTGCCGCTTAAGCTCCTCGAATTCTGCTCTAGCCGCCGCCAATTTTTCTGGAGAAAATCTTCGTGGTTTCGAACAATAAAAATTGATAAACTATCAATTTTGGTCGAAATTCCTTCGGTCTGCAAGGATGTTAAATTATCAATTAATTTCATTAATCGCAGTAATTTAAAACCGATAACTGGTACTGTACGTTCGCCACGTCCAGTAGTTTTGATGAAGGCATCGCTGTACTAATTGCATAACTTTGGGGTAACACTGAAATATCTGCGCCAGTATCTATCAAAAAATCCAATTTACTTGCGATATCGTAGACGAATAATTGGTTGACATTGTTATGACTGTGTGATGACGGAAATTTTTTTACGTTTGTATGATAATTCGACTTTGAGTTTGACGACGTTGAGCTTGGCGACGTTGGTTCATTTAATACGTTTGCGGAGATTCGTTATGATGACGTAGCATCCAGCTTGGGCGACTGAGCTTGCGAAAAATTACACGGCTTAATACATCGGTATGCTGAAACTCAGAATTTACGGTGAAATCGTCATATGGTTGGCTTGATGTCTCAACGCTTTGTTGTTCTGACTATCGTTTTTTTTTTGTACAGGTAGCCGACTAAGCCAAAAAATGTTTAAAAGCTTCTCATCCGCCGTATCACTTACTCGGCGAAGCTCGTTTAACAAATGACTGGGACGTCGAGAGAAGGATCATATACTTGCGATCGTGTACGATCTCATTATGACAAGCACATTCTTTCCTTATAAAAATATCCACTGGGAAACATAAAACCACCTTCGAAAGACGTCGCGGAGTCAAATTGACCATGTTAACTTCTAAGGAAAGGTCTCGGGTCATCTTAATCAATGCAAAGGTAAGATGGCAAATAATCAATGCAAAGGTAAGATGGCAGATTTCGTACAAGTCAGCGATCAAAGGAAAACGACCTAAGGTTCGTGTCAACGGTGAAGGTCTGATTAACGAAAATGAGAAAACACAATATCAAAATCTTCCCACAAGTAGCATTATGGAAACCATTCACCGTTCTGATGATGTGAGCGCTCAATCGGAGATATTGGAAACTCCAGTTGTCCAATTCTAGGTATGGTAAAAATTAATCCGAAAAATAATTGGTTTGTTGAGAAGTCTCGTCTTGCTGTTGAGCAACAGAATATAGACTATAAAGAAGCGTGAATATGTTTCACAATCACACGGAACAACTAAGTGGTCCTTGCTAGGAGAACCGTCAAGTGAATTTGTAGACGAAAAAACATGAATGGTGGAAGGCTAAAGTCCACAACACAACAATGAGTACAATTCAAGTAACTTCTTTAAAGGAGTCACCAGGCTGCACTCTTCAGACCCAAGTATATTACCGTTCGGTCCCAGGAATCTTTGTGTTAACATCGAAGTAGTAGAGTCGACGCTTGAAAGCACAATTTGTCTGATTTACTCAGTAGGTATTTAAGTAGGTACCAAATGTTTTATTTAAAAGTTGTCAAATACAGACTGCGACAGATGAGCATAGAGAACCCGTCCTACGAGGAATTTACACTTACAAAATAAAATATATTGTTATTTTATTAAAAAACCATTTGAACGATGTCGCGATGAAGCTTTTTCAATAGTTTTGAATAAACACAGCGATTTCAAAAATACTACAAAGTGACATCTGTATGACAAAAGTAAATCTATAATTTTAAAAACAGTTTATACAATAAATAGCCTTAAACCAATTAAAATAAACAAAGCAAAATATATTTAAACTATTTTTATGTAGATGTCATTACATCATTAAATTCGCCGTAATCCATCATATGTTTATATTTCGCTCCATTCGAATAAAAAATTATTTGTATTTTTCTCAATTCCATATTTTTGATTAGTGAAAGTTTGTATGTATATATGTGATGTTGAGAAGTGTCAAATTAATCTAGCAAAATAGAAAAAAAAATTAATCTAAACATTTTATGATTTTTACATAAATATATATTTTTAAAATGTTAAATTAAATTGTTTCTTACAAATTTAGTGGACTGTGTGTTCCTTTTTGTTGTTGTGTATAATATAAATACGTCGTATATCAAATAGTTAAAAAAATTGTGTAAAGTGCAAAGTTAAAAAGAACGGGAAAAGTAAAAAAAAAAACAAAATGACGGAAGAAACAGATGAGCAAATTCTTGTGAATGAATTATTAAAAGCAAAAAAATGGGATAGATTCATTGAATGGATACATTGTATATGTGTTGTTACATTTGATCTGGAATTAGGCCAAGCGATGGAGGTATGTAGTGTACCATTTATATTTAATTTTGTATCATCCTAATTTTGTGATGCTTTACATTTCCCAAATTTTCATTCATAATATTTAGAACAGAACATGGAAGAAAAATTGTTTATTCGTTGGTATTTGTAGCATGCTTACACTCGCTCCACTGTATTCTATTTCACTAGATACTCGAGGTACAAAGCTATTTATAGTTCCGTGTTTTGTTTATTGTCATTGAATTTTAAATTTTATGTAAAATTTATAGACGACAATAAACTATCGATATGATGACGGAAAGGTCACAACACAAATTGATTTAAACGACATAAAATTAGAGAGGTCCGACGTCATCGTTATACGAAACCAGACTATTTATCTTCCACTTATCTCGATTGATATGCACCTATATAAACTTTTTTTTTAACAATTATGATAACTTGTTTTATGGCTATCGGCTGAATGCGGATTCAGTCATTTTGATAATTTCATATACTTATAAGCTAGTACTTAGGTCAAAGACCCATTTGCATTCTTTCACGTTATTTGATTTACATTTTCATTACTTTCTTTTGAATTTTGATGCGATTAGAACAAAGGCATGTAAACATTTGAGACAATAGTCTTATATAAATATTCAGTAGCATCTTGCATTAATCAATGTTATTTGTTATCTGTTATGCGTTTTGATTATCTTTTGGTCGACATTCAACATTTCGTTCTAATATCAAAACCACTAAAGAGCCAGTAACATTTAGATATAATCGAACGATGATAATCATATAAATCCTTGATAGAACACAAAATCAATGAACACAAAAATCTTCACGACAGGAGACGATGTCTGTAACTTAAAAGTATAACCCGCTGTTTCAGTACAAGATGGCAGGGGATTGCTTTGTAAAGTTGATTAGGTTGGCGCTCATTCCATTATTATTGGATCTAGGTGACTTAAACGGTTGGATTGATGGGCTGACAAACCGCATCCTTAAAAAATGTCTGACAAATATCAAAAACGAAAAAAAGCGATATCGCCAAAACATCAATTCGACCTATTCTCTGCCATTTTAAATGAACCGATAATCTTAATTGTAAGCTTAGTTTATGCAAGAGACTAGCTAACCGATTTATAAACTCCGTTGACGCATCCGGCCAACTCAATTGTATATGCAGACTTTAATAGCGATTATAATGGCAACGCTTGAAATTTTGAATTTATTAGTCTGTTCCCGAAACCTTGCGTGTTTTAAAAAGAAATATGGGTCGTGAAATTGGTGAAGAAAGTTCGTCAGAAAGGCTTGCTATTGGATAACAGAAGTTATCTCAAGCTCGGAGAGTGCGCACGCTCCAGAATAATTCATCGACCTCAACTCGACCCCCGATCGCTGCAACTGGCCATTAGTCGCACCAGCCTAAGGAGAATACTACACAAAGACCTTGGATTATTTGCCTACAAGGTCCAGATGACTCAGTTATTGAAAGCAAATGACCATCCGCTTCTATATCAGTTATCTGCATGGGCCATAGACCAGTTTGATAATGATGTCGATTTTAGTCAAAAAATCATGTTTTCAAACGAAGCGCATTCTCATCTCGGGGGCTATGTAAACAAGCAGAACTGCCGTATTTAAGGTTTGGAACAGCCAAACGTAATCGCACAGAAGTTAATGCATCCACCAAGAGTCACAGTTTAGTGTGAATTTTGGAGTGGTGGAATAATTAGCCCATATATATTCCAAAACGCTGGTAGAAACGCCTTTACCGCCAATGGACCGTTACAGAGGCAAACTAACCAACTTTTATACATTATGTTGATCATATTATACATTATGTTGATGTGTAAAATCGTATCGCAATCGCAAGGAAAAACCAAGCGTTCATCTTCAGGACCGCTTGGTTTTTCCTTGCGATTACGATACGATTTTACACGTTAAAAATAAACTCAGACGTGATACCTTCGAACGGAATGTACCTTCCTTTTGACATAAGAATATTTCCAGAACCAGGACGAAACCTCCGTATCTAATAAAGACCGCTGAGATGTGTACAGAGTTTATTCTATGAGGAGTTCAAACTAGCCATGCAGCGATTAAAAAAATAATATCTCCTAGACTTAATTGCTTTAGTTAAGAGGCGAGTCTTTTTGGAACTGTCCCTCGACGTACTTTGATTAGTATGGCGGAATAAAGTTACGTCCGATGAATGAAACTGGGCACAATATCTCTAGCGAATGAAATTGTAGGTGACTATGGCAAGAATGATTTCCACCAAATCGATCAGTAACTAATCAAGTTTAATAGAAAACCTCTCGTGACGTGCATCCGGGTTTCCTAGATTTTTGGAGGCTATAGCTCCTAGATCGACCTCTTTGATTTTGTATGCTTGTTCAACGGTTAAATCAAACTAAGTATATGACTGGCACTAAATATATGTCTCACTTTATTCTAGATCTCTATTTATTTTCATAAAATCATCATCACCCTTGCTCGAGCATCGAACCCAGAACCTTTATCACGATTTCGCCTTTACTAACCAGACTGTTAAATTACCCTAACATTGTTGAGGGTCAAGTACATGATATCGTTAATCTGATGATGTGCTAATGACCTTCCCCAATTTTTTCGAAACTTTGAGACTTTATTTAGAATTGAATCGTATTATGAATTATTTCTTTCGCTGATCTTCGCATCTTTCACAGATTGTATTTCAGTATCCAAAATATTTGTATTTAATCCTATTGTATTCCAAGTGGTTCTCGATACATGCAAGTATGTATTGGATACCAATTTTAGTTACTGGAAGTTACTTGTCCTGATGACTTCATTATCGTTAAACTTGTTCTTGCTTTGAATTCTTTGCCAAGTTAGCACAACCAACCTTATGTACATTAGGCTGGTTGTACTAACTTGGTTATGTTATTGTCTAAATTTTAATGGTTTACTTCTTACTAAGGTCTTATATGTATTATGCTGCTGTATTTTGCATAACTCCTGATCATGAGTTATACAATTAATAATGCCAAAATCTTGCACTTTAAAGTTTTCAATCTCACATTCACTATCTAATGATAAGAATTTAGAATGATTTATGGGCCAACACTTGTTCCTTAAATGGTGTTGTGTTAAGATGCTGCAATAAAGATGTTTTATTGCAGCGTCTTAATCTGATTTGATTTAAACTTTTTTCTTCTGCTTTCTAATTTCTGCGTTTTTCTCGGTCAGTTGGTTTCACCTTCTATTTTGATGTTGACATTCCAGATCCTTGAAAGTTTTGTATCGGGCCAGTCAAGTTGTTGGGGTTTGTTTAGACTTATTTATTCATTATATTCATGTTGAATAAATTTTACATTTTATTGTAAATTATTTTAATGCGGAATAATGCATCTGCAACGACATTGTTAATGTCTGAAATCTGTTCAGAGGTCGAAAGAAAATTGACCCATAAAAACGAAATTGGCGAAGAGATGTTTCTTCCTGATTCTGATAAAAAGCGTGAATAAGTGGCTTGTGATCTGTGTATAGAGTGAATCCTCGACCTTAGTTCTTAATACTAGAATTTTCTGCCGACAACTCTGCCATAATCATTATATCTTTGCTGCGTATCATTTAAACGAACACTTAATGTTTGCCAAGTGTCCGTAACATCCTGCTGCAACACTGCGCCAATTGCCGTGTCCGATGCGTCGACCATTATTTATAATCGCACTGTAAAAGACGCATGTACGAAAAGAGTCCAATTGCACAACTTGTCCTTGCAATTGTTAAAGGCTTTGATAGATTCAGCTGGCAAATTGTCAAACTGTTTGTTTACAAAAATTGCTGAGAAAGATTTGACCTTATGCTTCAATAGGGATGAGACGTCTGTAAAAATTAATCTTACCCCAAAATCAAATTAACTGTTGGAAGGATGCTCAAAATTTGTAATAACATAATTTCGTTCAGAATTATGTAAAATAAATTTTGCATTAACTGTGTGTCCAAGAAATTGGTGAGAATCGAATACACATTTACTGGGATTAATAATTAAACCATATTCAGATATTTTTCTAAGAACAATCTCTAAATGTTCTAGGTGTTATTTTAAAGATTTAGACGCCATTAATATATCGTCTAAGGAGACTAATGTAAAGTTTAAGCCCAACAGTATGGAATGCTAAATCTCTGAAAAGTTTGTGCAGTATTTCTGCGATCGAAAATCAATTTCCATCCTTGTCTCGAACTCAGCCCTTGCTATCAGCAGCTTGTCTGGTGCCAAACGATGAGTTTTGGTAGTGATCGATGTTTTCTAGCTGGTGTAATTTCGTGCTTGACACGCTAGGATCCTTTTGTTCGCTGAGTGACTTCCGAAAATTTTGAAAACATAATATCTTGGATTTCGACGGATAATGCTGATCTGTTGATGCTTGAAAGAGAGGAATACTCGCTAGTCGATAAATCAACGGTTAACTACAGAGAAGTTACCGGATCGATGAGCCGATGTCTCTGTATGTCAACCAGATTTTTAAGAAAATCCGCTCCACAAAGAGATTAATTCACGAAATTGTTGAATTAATTTTTGTGAATATTAGGAGGATAATAGAAATGTCGGCACCAGAATCAAAAAGTTAGCATGCGAATTTATTTCGAATATCAGTAGACAGCTGCTGTCTTCTGTTGATGGTCTTTTCTTTTAGTTTACATTTTTTGATGATTTTTATTTCAATTATGATTGTCAATTTGCATGTCAATCAACACGACCCAATGTAGCCTTCTCTGTTTTAGTTTGCAAAATGCAATTGACAGTGATAATTGGGTGTATATCACTCGAGTTTCGATAAGTGAGACTTTTTAAATTATTACGCGATTTATTTCAAGAATTTCTTAAATTGGAGCTTCTAGATTTATGTCTAAAATTTAAGTGATTGTCAACTAGCATCGACACTTCCATTATTAATTTTGAACGAAAATTTTCTAATATCGATTTTGTGATGGATTTTTCGTTTTATCATAATTTGAGCTAGAAACATCGGACCTTACCATGTAACATCGTCTCAAAAAAACTATCGACTCAGTCAACGAAACATCGTTTTCAAAAGGTGTTATCACGATTTGAACCTGTTTCGGGACTCGTTTGAACCAATGCTTGATTTTTCAAATAATGGCTTTTGTTGAAATCAGAACCAATGACTATAAATATAAATGATTTCTCATCACGCTGAAGAGTACGAGGTAGTGACAAACCTGTTGTCATGTATATTGATAAATTGACTCCTCGTTGTGGTAAACTACCTACCTTCTCCTAGTTATCTAAGACCATACAAAAGATGGGCTCGGTTTGAAACCGATGCACGATAGTTTACTGATACATAAGCAGTTAAGTGAGCAGTTTACCGCAGGCACAAACACTGACTTTCCCCATAGCTATAAACAAATTATTATGTCATTGACTGTCACCATCATAATTTTAATTAAATTAAATTTACTTACGTTAAAATATGTTCAATTACTACAAAGTAAATGTTTAATTATTTTATTATTCATCAGACGTCAAGTCACCTAAACAGGTGATAGACGAAATTTGATATATTAACGCTTGCTAAATATTTGAATAGATATTGTATTGTTGTAGTCTTTGAGACTATATGGGCGGCAAAATAATATTAATTCTTAGAAGTAAAACAAATCAATATTTTTGGCAAGTAAGTTGGGTTCGTAATTCGATGGAAATTCTTTTATACAAAGACATTTTATGGATACATTTTAATCGAGAAATTGGATTCTCTAAAGTAGATGTGGGATTTTTTATCACTTGATTATCATTCCATCGGCCCAATTATCTTCAACAGTGTATCTTAAGAAAAGTTATGAGAACTGTTTTGACATTTACAATAGGTTTTTTTATAGCTACCAACAATACATATCATTGTTGATTGACTGGTGTGAGAACTATGTTGAACAATGGTGCTAATGTTGTAATTCTAGGAATTTTCTATGATTCTATTACATTTATTGTTAGTCTATTTCGTGGGTTTTACATAACAGTGCCAGTAAGGCAAAAATATTTAAATACCAGACACAATATTAATTTTATTGTGGGCATTATAAAAAATTACTGTGGACATTGCAAAATTATTGTGCAACGTCTAAGTTCTAAGGGGCTTACAAAATTAGAGCTTTTTTAGTTGGTTTTTTTTTACCTACTATTTACCAATCAAAACGAAAAGGCTTAGAATAGTGTCAGGCATTCCTTACTGCAGTAAATAGGTGATATTTTGGCCAAATAGCACAATATAGAAAAAACATAATCTTTGGCATATCATACCTAATCAAACGCTTTTTTAAAACCAGACGCCAATTATTAATTTTTTATGGTGTTGTCCTCGAAACGCTTTGAATATTTACTAGTCTACAGTTACAATGCTAATTGATTGTGTTATTACTACTTCGGAATGATCAAATTATTGGAGTTGACTGTTCATATTGAAAAGGCAGAAAAAATCAGACGATACAAAACTAATTCCTTAAAAAATGTCATATGTAGAAATGAGAAACCTTGATATATAAATAAGTCTTAAGTCTCAGTTCCATTATGAAACAACAAATTTTTGTTGGAAAATTTTTACAGTTACATTTGGTAAATAAACTTAGTTAGCTTTGGTTAGCATGTCAATATTATTATTATTTTTTTATGAAAATTTAATATTTTACTGATAAATTTAGCCCAATCATTACATTTATGCTGTAATCTATACGAGAATACATGTAATTTATTACATTTCTTTATTACGTACTCGGCTACAGAGGATACAATCGGAAACCTTGGATCGGTGATGATACATGACAGAAAGTTGAGGAACGCCGTCAATTTAAGTTGCAAATGTGCCAACATAACACGAAAGAGGTGAAACGTAAATACGAAGAAACAGCGCGTCAAGTAAAGAAGATGGCAAGGAATGATCGAAGAAAATATACAGAAAGCATTCTCAAAGCTGCTGAAGAGGCGGCAGCAATCCAAAATATGCGAGCACTACACCAGTGTGTAAGAAAGGTCACTGGTAAAATTACAAATATACCACCTATAAGGGACGCTAATGGTCAAGTACTAACAACAGATGAAGCGCAGTTAAAGAGATGGAAGGAATATTTCAAAGAAGACGTCGTCGCCGACCCCGAAAATCTCCAGTCATCAATTGACATCAATAACGAAACTAGCAATACCCATCCCCCAACGGAACGGGAATTTAAAGATGTCATTAAAAGACTGAAGAACAATAAGGCCGCTGGAACAGACAATATAACCGCCGAAATATTCAAAGGAGATTCATCTACAACTGCAAGCATATTAACACCAATAATCCAAGAAATCTGGAATTATGGGAGAATTCCACTGAAATGGAAAGAACGCTTGATAATTACGATACCCAAGAAAGGTGACCTAAGAGAATCTAAGAACTGGCGAGGTATCTCCCTCCTCAACACAACAATAAAGGTACTCGCAATGATCATCCTTGACAGAATCTCACCTACGATCAATGGAAAATTAAGAAACGAACAAGCTAGACTGGTCTAAACCAGGAAGAAGTTGCACTGATCACATCAACACAATCCGTATCATCACTGAGCAATCCAATGAATGGAATTCACCATTGTATATGCTCTTCGTCGATTTCGAACGCGCATTCGATACGATAAACAGGAACGCAATATGGCAGACACTTTGTGAAATGGGCATCCCAAAGAAATTAATTGAACTCATACAGGAAATGTATCGGGATGCTGGGAACCGAATTCAATACAAAGGCAAACAAAGTGAAACATACTACAACACTCGAGGAATAAGGCAAGGTTGCATACTCTCACCAATGCTGTTCCTAATCGTATTAGATAGTGTAATGCGGAAACTAGATAACAAATCCCCTAATAGCATTCAATGGGTGTTAACTGGTAAACTCAATGATTTGGACTATGCAGACGACATATGCTTGCTCACACACAAACACTCCGACATGCAGCAGAAAGTGCAACAGCTATCAGATCTAGCTAATGAAGTTGGTCTCAAAATTAATATCAAGAAAACCAAGGTGATGAGACTCAACACAAATATAACCACACCGATACGCATCAACAATATACAAATTGAAGATGTAAATGAATTCGTATACCTTGGTTGCACAGTAACGAAAACAGGTGAAACAGAAGAAGACATACACAAACGTATAAATAAAGCCAGATATACATTCAACATGTTACACAAATTCTGGAATACTTCTGTCCTGTCGCGCAAGACCAAGATACGAATGTTCAACTCATGTGTGAAATCGGTACTTCTGTATGGGTGTGAGACATGGAAGCATACAGGAAAAATCATACAGAAGCTACAGGTATTCGTAAACAAATGCCTTCGACGAATACTTAAGTGCTTCTGGCCAAACACGATTAGTAACATCAATCTGCACATAACAACATGTCAGTCAGACATTGAGACCGAAATAAAGCGACGAAAATGGAGATGGATTGACCACACACTGAGTGAGGCATCAAGTGATATAACGAGGATGTCATTAGACTGGAATCCACAAGGAAAAAGAAAGGTTGGAAGGCCAGCAATGACATGGAAGAGAACGATGCTAGCAGAGGCAAAACACCTAGGAAAATCATGGGCGTAAATTAAAGCAATAGCCCCAAATAGAGTAAGATGGTTCAGAATAGTGGACGCCCTATGCTCCTAAATTGGATACAGGAAAAAAAATTACATTTCTTTAAAAAAATAAAATAAAATAAATATTATCATTGTGTGTGTGAAACATATTACTCATCGATACACAAATTTTACGTATATACTATATATGTATTAAATGTTGCCATAAAAACTAATCTACTCGATACTATAGCAACTTATAGCAACATTTCCCCTACATTTACATCTCCTTTTGATTTTGCTAACAAAATTATGTTGGAAAACATAATTTTTTTCTCTCGTTCGCATATTATCATTAGAATTCCACCACAGCATCCTTAGCTTGTCGTAACAGGCGACTAAACAAAGGCTGGATCGCTGGGCTAGCGACCCGCATCCTTAAAGAAACTTCACTGTTAAAAAACCAAAAGAAAAAATATGGATACCACCAAAATGTAACCCCTCTTCCGCTTATGTTAACGGGGTCGCAGTTTACGATCGGTACGTGGAACGTGAAGTCGCTAAGAAAACTAAGGGCGTTTGGTCAACCATGAAAGAGAATCGATTGGAACTCGTTACTCTCCAAGAAACTCAATGGCCAAAAAGTGGAGAACATATTTCATAAGGCTATACATTGATATACAGTGGAGGAGACCTCGACAATCTAGGTTTTGGTTTTATTCTTGAGCCTTAGGTTAAAAAGGCTGTTCTGGATTTCAAGTAAGTTGATAATCGTATGTGTAAGCTTGCATTCATTTATGTTCATGCGCCCACTGATGTGATATAAAGACTCATTTTAAAACAATTTGGATGATCTGATGGGATCCATACTGGGGTTCGACTTCAGAATATTGATTGGTGACTTTAATGATAGAACTAGCAAAAATCAGGCTGACTTATGTGAAAACATACGTCCGTACTCCCAACACGATCTAGCGACCGATAATGGAGACAAAAGGATGTAATTTGCGATCGCGCACGACCTCAATTTGGCTAGCAAATTCTTCCTCATTCTGGCGTCCAGTTAACTTTCTGGTTTGTGAAATTAACGTGAACCGATTTTTCTTCGTTCAGGCCAATGCACCACTTCTTTGTGCAACATCTCACTGTGTTTATGACTTTTTGTAGTTTAGTTGAAAACCAAAGAAGTTTTGTTGCTTCTGATATACCTTTTCCTGTTGCTTGGATAGCTGTATCATTGGCAAATGTTGCTATGTTTGTGCCTTCTGAATTAGGCAAATCGCTGGTATACAAGATGTACAATTTAGAACCCAACAAGCTACCCAGAAATGTCGATCTGTGATGTAAGATTTAAGAATTCGGTAGAACTGCTTAGGTAAATTTCAATGTAATTTTTATTAACTCCTTTGATGCCATACTATGTCGAAAGCTGGCTTATGCAGTAATCTGGAACAGTAATTTAATAAATATTTTTGAAATGACAGGAAGTACTGAAATTGACCTTCCGATTTTTTATCGTTTGCTGGTTGCCAACAATTTGGCCATCAATTAAATCATATCCTAGAGCCTTTTTCGCACTTGATTTGCACTTGATTTTATTTTTTAATTCCTGTAATGTTACAGGCTGTATGTTATGATCATCAATTTTGCTTAAAGTTATTATGTTTTTATCAGCTGTTTCTTCCAGGAGGGCTGCAAATAAAGTAGATTTTTGCTTGTCACTTTTGACCCATGCTCCTTCGTCGTTTCTAATAGGCGGCACATGCATTTTGGTTCTCTTCAATCCCTTTGTTGCTTTCCAAAGAGGGTAATCAGAGTCCCCTACTTCAATGAGACTCCTTTCTTTTATGCGTTGCTTAAGTTTATTACATAAAAAATTAAAGATTTTGTTCTAATCTGGGGGGCGTGTCCTTTGCCAGACTTTTCATGCCTTCCTCTCCTCTCTAATTAAATCCCTAAAGAGCATAATTTAGGTTACTACGAACCATTTTGGTTTATAGGAGAACTTGTCCATGCTGTTTGTTGAATAGTACTGTTTAGTTCCTCGAGTTCGTCTTCCAAATGTATCAGTGAATAAATGTTGTTTCTGATATGAGACAGACATATATCTACATTTTTTCCAATTTTAGAAAAATTCCTAACTCTGGAACATGGTTGTATTCCAAGTAAAAATTCTTAATGTTCTCATTTACCAAGTATAAGAATGGCGAAGCAAAGTACGTGACTTCTTGATTTTCTAGATATTTAAAAAGAGCTTCAAGACCACGTTCTTGCTTTGCTAGTCGTGCATTTATGACGTCTATGCTTCCACATAGTCCTTTAAAAAGATTTTTATTAAAAACTGGTTGTTCCTTCTTTCTGTACAATTTTTTGCATTATGATATTAGGCCTGTGCTCTTTTTTAGTGGTTCTATTTTAACCCTCAGATTGAGTATAACTTTAATGTTGAAGATATCCATAGTGTCCTTCTTCTTACGTGTTGGGTGAAGACCTCTGGTCATAACCTTAATTGCACGGTCATGTTTATCTTCGTATATGTAAACCATTATTTACCTGCCTAAAGGGTTAGGTTTGTAGCTAGAGCCCTATATGTATCGAAATCTGGGGTGTATTGATTTTCATCATTTTATTGCTTAGTGGCACTACTCTGTATATGTTGGTCACTGATTTCATGATATGGTTTAATGATAGTATAACTGTTAACGCTAGCTGGTAGATGTTCTGCAACATCAGGGGAGAATACTGCTTTCCGCTTTTTGGTAGGTATTTTTCTTCTCTTCAGTTAACCAATCGGTTTGTATCGTGAGGTCCTCTTCATCAGTGTAGAACTCGTGATAACCGATACAAATTCTTTTTTCGTTATAACTGGTTAGAGGGGTTTCGGAAGTCTCTATTTAGTTGACCTTCCTTAATTCCTCATTTTCTTTTTGTAGAAATTGGAGGTGACTAACAAAAGACTAACAATTTATTGACGAACAAGTACGACAAAAAAGGTCGTTATGATGGCACTAACCAAAATCTCTTCTATCATAAACGGAAATCAATAATTGATGTACATAGCTAGCGTGGCTAAGCTTATCAGCATTTAGAAAGTATTTAAAAATTAAGCACCAAACGGTTTCCATTTTTAAATCTGAGATTGTGCGGAAGTTCTATGATTACAATTAATAATTGTGCAATTAAATTATTTTTAATTATTTCCGGAATAAAACCGCTTATCAGTTTTACGTTGACAGAAATTCTTTCATGTTTTTGATTATGTTGTTTTGATTTAATATTGTTGTTGCTTGATGTTTTTTTTTTTTTTTGGTCGTAAGTAACTTAATAATAATAAAATGTTGATAACGCAAATTTTTAAACTGTTGGATTAAACTAAATAATAATTAATATATGTTTACTCGATTTAATTATGTTAATTACGTAAATGATCTATTAATTGTGATAATTTGTTTTTGTCTACTTTCAGTCGGTGTATCCGCGCCAAACCAAGCTCAGCGAAAAGGAAAAAATGAATATCTGCTATTTAGCATTCCCCGATTCAAATTCTGGATGTATGGGCGATACAAAATTTCATATACGGCTACGTGTTGCCCCGGGCCATGAAAATACACATTTACGGCCGTGCCATAGGAAATTTAATCAAAACTGTGTCCCCGTACAAAAAGCGGACGCCGGACATTATTGGGGTTTTGTATATTTTCGCCAAATTAAAGATAGTACATTACCGCGGGGATATTTTCAAAAAAGTGTTGTACTCCTCACACGATTACCGTTTATAAATTTTTACTATGAAGTACTATCACTGGTCGCACCAATCTATTTTGATAATGGTGATCCAGTGCTGGAGGTGGCATGCGATGATATATGCAATTGGCCACCACTAAATCCAGGCGAAACAGTAAATTTACAAATTTTAGGAACAATTTTTCAAACTTTTATCCCTGCGATAAATAATAAAATTAACCATTATCTATTTAATGCGGATAGTGAAAATAGTAATAATTGTGATGATTCGAATGATGAGAATCTAGCAACGTCAAAACGTCCAGTAATGCCTCCCCATGTATTATCGTCGATGCATGAAATTGATATTTATAAAAGTTTATCGAGTGTCATCTCACATATTCATTTGCTGTGGGAATTAGTTTTAACGACCGAACCGATTGTTGTATTTGGTGCATCACCAACAGATTGTTCACTTATGGTACAATCGCTAATCAGGTATGTACTACACATTTATAAATTTGATTAGTGTATTAAAATTATAATTTATCATTGAAGTTGCTAATTATATATATAATCATGTGTGTTTATGTAACAGAATACAATATGGTATATGTTGTGGGGGTGTTGGTTTAAAACTGTATATTATATATTTTTTGTTCATATGATAAGATGATAATATTTTTTGGAACGCTAAATTGCGTTGTGTTTGTCTAGAAAACATAAGAAGAGAAATATTAGTTATAATAAATACATCTGTTAAGAATAAATAAGATTATCGTTGCTTCTGTATTCTGATTAAAAAAAGGCGTAGTAATGATTATAATATCTTGATGTTTTGAGGGTCCAAATTATAAGTAAATTCAGTTTGGTTTTCTATTATTTCTAACAAAAACGTTTTCCCTAAATTACCATACACGAATCATAGCCTCGTAGTCGTTACTGGTGAATTTGTAGCACGACTTTTCTAGTGGTTCGTTAAAGTATTTGCACCAGTTCCATTCAGAACCTCAATATAACAACAAAACTGTTCAAAATTCTTTTAAAATTCAATAATATGTAAATTTTTAAAGATCTAAAATGAATAGTTTTAGACAGAAAGTGTTAATTTTGACCCACTGAAACGATCGGTTAGCCATCTCGAATCGTTTCACAGTTTTTTTTTATTCATATTACGCAGGAGTGTTTGCAAGTGTAATAAATGCGATAGGGATATTATCTACTAATAGGTAATATTAAATTAAAAAAATATTAACCTTAATGAGTAAAAGGAAACATTTTTAATTTTTAAAACAATAAATAAAGATTTCGTAACACCACGGTCTATTGAATTGCATTATTACACTATATTAAAAAAAAACAACCAGTAGTAAAAACACATACTCACAACAACAAGCGGGAAGATTAGAAACAACTATTCACAAAGGATAAATCGCACTACAGCCGTAATGGATTTTCTACTTGTACTTCAAGAACAGAAAAATCTGGGTGCAAAAACTCATCGCAAATATAAAAAAGGATCCACAGGTCAGAAAAACAAAGGCCTATCTTAAAATGAGGAAACAGGAAGTTCACAACAAATATATAGGAAATAACGTAATTTTACTTAAAGTCGAGAATATACAAACTTTCCATATATGCAAGATCGTCGACCAATACAACGCGCAATGTGACGATGACATCAACCCTAGGCTGGAAGCTACGGGAACAACACAAACAGTAATTACCCTAGAAAATGTGGAAAATCCAAATGGGAAGGAGAATTAAAAATTCAAGTAAACAGTGAAGATCCGAAAAATAAGATGCTTAAAAAACAGTTTTAAATTAACCACCTAGAAATATTATAGCGCATACTTTATGTCTTTATAAATGAACAACGGGCACCTAAAACATAAGGCAAAACTTTTTTTTTTTTTTTTTATAAACTATATATTCAATTTTTTTTTGCCAATGTTCCGCATCGAATTAGAAACTGATAACAAACCAGTTAAAGGGAAGCATAGAATATATAACTTGAGATTTCTACTACATCGTCGCATCACTGACGAAGAACCTAAAAAAAGAACCGGTCCAGTACAGTGTGTAAAGTGTCAAGAATACGGGCACACTAGAGCTTACTACACGCTAAATGATGTGTGTGTTATTTGTGGTGAACTTCACAGTACCAAACAATGCAACAAAACTAAAACTGATGAGTGTGCAAAAAGATGCAGTAACTGCGCTGGAAATCATACGGCAAACTATAGAGGGTGCCCAGTATATATAGACCTGAAAAGAAGAATCAATCCTAAGCAAAGGTCTGAACAACGCATGTTTAAGCTACATCAAACTAATATTAAAGTGCAACAAGAAGAAGTTTATACTAATAGAAACCATAAGCCGACCTTCAATAGTGCTATGCATCCAAACTTTTCATATGCAAGTATACTTAAAGGCATATCTCCAAAAGTTCAAACTAATGAAGAAGGAAACATCTCAACTGCGTTAAACAAGCTTACAGATATGATGCAAAGCTTTATGTCAATGATGGAGAGAACCATGGATCTAATGATGCAAAATATGAACACATTAATGCAGTTAGTAGTGAAAAACCAAAAATGACTGTCCTCAAAATAGCCATATGGAATGCAAACGGCCTTGCCCAACATAAAACAGAGGTGCAAGCATTCCTTATCGAGCACAATATTGACATAATGTTAATATCAGAAACACAATTCACCAAAAAAAACTTATTCAAAATTAAACGTCTCTAAACATCCTGATAGTAAAGCACATGGTGGTACAGCTGTGTTGTTTAAAAGAAGACTAAAACACTTTGAACTTGAGAAATATGACAAAGATCATATCCAAGCGACAAATATTTGCCTGGAGGAATGGTCTGGAAACTGTGTAATATCATCAGTCTATTGCCCACCGAAACACGCAATAAAAAAGAAGCAATTCTTAGATTATTTTAACCATCTAGGCAATAAATTCATTGCGGAAAGTGATTATAATGCAAAACATACTCAATGGGGTTCAAGATTGATGACTCCGAAAGGAAAACAACTCTATGAAGCTATGGATGAACTTTGTTTGGATTCTCTATCAGCGGGGCACCCAACATATTGGCCTACGGATAAAAAGAAAATTCCTGATCTAATAGACTTCTGTATAACTAAATGCATTGCACGTACAAATGCTATGGCAACAGATTGTTACGATTTATCATCCGATCATTCACCAGTAATTATAATAGTGAGTACTGATGCCCTAAAGACTGAAGCACTGAAACGCCTGACAAATAAAAAAAACTAAATGGGATCAATACAGTAGACAAATTGAAGAGAATTGCCTACTGGATATTCTTCTTAGTACACCAGCAAATATTTATTGATGCAGCAGAAGCCTACCTCAGAGATCTACTGGAAGTAGCAACAAAATAAGCAACACCTACCATCAGTGTTTTTGAAAAAGTTAATAAACTTCCTAAAAATATCCAAGAATTAATACAAGAAAAGCGAAAAATTCGACGGCAGTGGCAGCAGTAAAGATCGCCGATATTAAAATGGAAATTAAATCGAGCAATTAAATCCCTGAAAGTAGCTCTGAGGGGAGAAGAAAATGAAGGTATACAAAACTAGTTAAGTGAACTCTCGGCAACAGAGAGAACAGACTATTTCTTATGGAAAGCTACTAAAAGTTTTAAAAGGCTGGCAAACTCGTGTTCGCCCATTAGACTGCCAAGTGGCAACTGGGCAAGAAGTGATGAAGAAAAAGCCAATGCTTTCGCTGTTCATCTAAAAAGCGTATTCTCACCACATGAACAAGTTAACAACTACATGCTACCAAACCAAACGGCGAACGATCCATATTATAAACCTATAAAGTTCAAGTGGAAGGAAGTTAAGAGCACAGTAAAAAACTGCATAAGTCCGAAAAAAGCACCAGGACATGATCTTATTACCGGGAAAATGGTTAAGGAATTACCAGACAAATTCATTAAACTAATAACGTACATCTTCAACGCAATCATGCGAACTGGTTACATTCCTCAAAAGTGGAAGATATCGCAAATTAAAATGATACATAAGCCTGGTAAAGATGAGACACAAATATCATCATATCGTCCAATAAGCATGTAAGGAAACTAAAACCAGTACTAGAAGAACGGTATATTATACCAGATCACCAATTTGGTTTCCGAAATCAGTACAGCACTATAGAGCAAGTTCACAGGATTGTGAACGCAATCAAATTCACATTCGAAGAAAAAAAATATTGCTCTGCTGTCTTCTTGGATATTGCCCAAGCCTTCGACAAAGTTTGGCATAGAGGTTTAATATACAAAGTTAAAGAACTTTTGCCGAAGCAGTTTCATATAGTTCTTGAAAATTATCTTCTTCAAAGGAAATACTTGGTTAAACAAAACGCAGCAACCACTGGTTTAAATGATATTAGTGCAGGTGTTCCACAAGGAAGTGTCTTGGGACCAATTTTATACTTGTTGTATACAGCCGATTTGCCCATTTTCAATGAAGCTATAATATTAACATTTTCAGATGATACAGCCATATTAGGGTCTTGTAAAAATCCTCAAACTGCCTCAACGCAATTGCAAAATCATCTGAATAAAATTGAAAACTGGCTAAAGACTTGGCGAATAAAAGTCAATGAAAATAAATCAACACATGTTACATTCACACTCAACAAACTCACCTGCCCACAAGTTAAATTGAACGGTGTAACTATTCCGCAGCAATCTAGTGTCAAATACTTAGGGTTACATCTGGACAGAAGGTTGACATGGAAAAAGCATATAGAAGCAAAGCGGAATCAAATAAAAATAAAATTTGCTAAGATGTATTGGCTAATTGAAGGAAAATCAAGATTACCACTCGACAATAAAGTTTTACTATATAAAGCGATGCTTATGCTCATATGGACATATGGTATTCAGTTATGGGGATACACCAGCGCATCAAATAGAGAATTTCTGCAACGTATACAATCAAAAATATTTCGTAGGATCACGAATGCTCCCTGGTATATTCGAAACACCAACATACATCATGACCTCGGTATTTTAACCATTAAAGATACAATTAGAGCCTATAGTTCCAGATATTGTTCAAAACTAGAGACACATCCCAATGCTTTGGCCCGGGACATTCTAAAACAACCGAGATACAGACGACTGAGAAGAACTGATCCACTTGGACTATTGAATTTATAAATTAAGTAAATGGTACACACCAATAATAAGTATTAACATTGGTTAAGACTTATAAAAATAGCAGTAAGATTAGTTTGTAAGATTCGCATACATCTTGTTAGTTTCTTTTAAAAAGATTCAAGAATAAAGCCATAGGCAGTTGTAATAAAAAAAAAATTTTATTTTAATTTTACAATAATTTAGCAAAGGACCGATAGCTAATGGATTTTATGTCCCATAAAAGCTAATCCGCTCCCCACTAAAAAAAAATAATTATAATTTAAGTACACAGTAATTATATAAAATAAAATAATTAAAAATATAATACAACAAAAAATCCAAAATAAAATAAAATAAGTAATAACACACAGGTTAAAAATATACAGGTAAATGATATCACAGTTCACAGATAATTATCCACTAGTTCAGCCAAATGAGTCTTTAAATTTTTCTTGAACTTGAAAACGTTTTCAGATCTTTTACCAGTATCCGGTAAATCTTTATAGATGTGTGGACCAACGAATGATATGGACCTCCTACCAAATTTAGTTTTAATTTTATAACACACTAAAACATTGGAACGCCGAGTTGAATGGCTATGGTTTACATACTGAAACTCAATATTTGATAGCATTGAATGCATGGTTAAACATTTGTACATATATAGTGACACATGAAATTGAAATAATGCATTAATTGGCAGAATACCTTCAGTTATATTTTTATATAACTCAATAGAGGGAAACATGTGCGGAAGTCTAAAGATAGCTTTAAAACTTTTGTTTTGTAAGATCTGTAATTTTTTAGCTTAGATTTCCCAGCACTGCCAAAAGTAGCAATCGCAAAATAAAATCTGTTGTAAATAAATGAAAAGTAAATCATTTTTACACAACATATGAATGTGTTCATTCCAACACATATGCTATAATCAAGTATGACTCGAAGATATTTTAGTTTATCAACACGCTCGATGATAACATTTGAACCCTGTAAGGGTTGGAAATGACAGTGAGGGATTGGAAAATAATTAATTTGATTTTATTAAGATTAACTGATATTTTGTTTAAATTATAATATTCCAAAAGCACAGTGAGGTCGCTTTCCATATTCATCATGGCATGAGTGCAATCTTTAGAATTATAGAATATTGCGGTATCATCCGCAAAAATTTTAATTTGACCAGCAAGTGGCAGGCGAGATATATCATTTATGAAAATCAAAAATAGAATAAGCCCAAGTACACTACCCTGTGGAACACCACAATTAATAATTAGAGTGCTGCTAAGTACACCATTAATTGCCACTTACTGTTTGCGATTTTGAAGGTAATTCGTTAAAAGATTGTAAGCTAAGCCTCGAAAGCCGTAGCAGTACAACTTGTTTAGAAGTAGGCAATACAGTCAAACGCTTTATGAAGATCCAAAAATAGGCCACCTATGTACTCTTGATTGTCAAAAGCACGGTATATCAGGTCAGTAATCTCAATTAAAGCATTGTCTGTCACAGGGGTCTGGCTGTCTAAAGCCATATTGATGACAGTATAAAAAATTTAATTCGTTTAGATAATCAATCATTCGATTTACTATTAATTTTTTTTAATTAATTATTTATTAATTGATTTATTTTGTCGAACACAGACAAAACAGAAATAGGTCGATAGTTACTAAGAACTTTGCAGTCACTTGATTTAAATATAGGTGACACTTTTGCAATCTTCAAACAATCAGGATAGATACTGGTTTCAAACACTACATTGAATAATTTATTTGTCAACAGGTGAGAGAAAAATACTGAATTACGTTTTATTACAATGTTAGGAATATTATCATAGCCACCACTCTTATTATTGTAAAGAATGAATTAGAATTGGTATTATAGAATTGGTAGGTTATACAATTCAGTATTACAATTATTTGTAGAAGAGAAGCTGAGACCAACATTCACAAAATAGCTATTAAATAAGTTTACAATACTAAGAAGATCTTTGTACTCAACGTCGTTGTGGTCAATGGAGTAGATATTCTCTTTAGTATTGAGTTTCATAAATTGATTTATTTGATGCCAAACTTCCTTTTGATTTAAATTCTTAAACATATTTTTAAAATAATATTTTTTGGTGGAGTTTTTTAGATTCTGTCTTAGTCTGTCTTTTAACGTACAGTTATTCATATTTTGTTTGAATCTTTTGAGGATGAAATTTTTTTGTTTCATTAGATTCCAAAGATCGAGATTCATCCAGGGACAATTACTAGCATTTTTGATTTTCATCAGTTAACAAACTTCATCAGTTAAATGCAGCAGTCGAAAAATTAGATGAACTGCATAAAGAAATCCTCGTAAAACCTACTAAGGAGGATCTACAAAATCAAGATTACTTTATAAACAACATGAATTTTGAAATAAGCAACAGAACAAAAGACTGTATTGCGAGATACAATAGGCGACAAAATGACCACACTGCCAACAACCGGAAACGCTCAGATTCCAAGAAATTGAGATACCAAATTTCAATTTTAGCTTAACCAGTACCCATAAAATTATGTATAAAAACACATTTGAAAAGAGCTGGGAGAATATGATTCAACATTTGCAGCAAACTGGGGATAATTACGATAGCGCAAGAAAAATACTAATAACCAGAGTGTGGATTTTGGTCGCAAACTGAGGAATGAAGCATGCAAATTTCACTTAAGTACTAGATGTAAAATTTAAGCCACAAAATAGAACATTTCATGCCAGGCAAAATAAAAGTTTCACAACTAGCACGTCACTTAAATATATATGCTTCAGTTCTCAGTCTACAAAATCTACACTCAGATACCAAAACAAAAGGTTATTAGTAAACAACCATGACAACGCTATCTTTGCACAAAACAAAATACAGCAAAAATGAACATCTAAAAAGCAATAAAGGGAATGCATGTCTCCGTTAGAGAGAACTCGCATGCAATACAAAACCTAGGAATTAATATGCTAGGAATTAACCTGGGATAGGTGGGTAGAACCATATTTAACACAAACAATTAGACAACGAGACTAAAAGAAAGAATGTAATGGCAAACATCATAATCTCCTTCAAACAAAACAAATATCCGTTGATTCTTCAGAAACCAATTTCAACAAATAGTACCGTAAAAACTCACGGATATAACACTTTTAGCAACCTCTATTGTCAAAACAATAAACGACGATAGAAGAGGTGAACGTCATCTCCTGGGCCTTGATTTACATTAGTTCACAAGCATCATTCATAACAATAGAATCCAAATAACGTGTAAATTTGATATGCAATAAAATCAATGCCGAGGTTAATGGTGTAGGAGGACAATAGCTGGAAAGGTCAACAGTGTTGTAAAAATCAATTTACAACCAAGGTACACGTCAACATTTTCTGTTGAAATAGCAGCTTTGGTATAAACCAAAATAAGTAAAAATCTGCCAGAAGCGCCGTTTGAATTAGAACAATCTGTTTTTAATATTCCGGTCCCCATTGATATACTGCTAGGCGCAGACCATTACAGTCAAATTCATAAACCCCAAATGATCAAAAGAAATCAGAAAGAATCAGGTGCTCAGCTTATAGCATTTTAACGGGTCATTTTGGGAAGAATATCAGCACCGATTTGAAAAACTTTATCCACCAAGTAAACTCACAAAGCAAGAGATACAATGTGAAGAATTTTTGTTCCAAATTCACATCCTTTCCAGAAGGATCCAACAACAGACTTAGGAGATTCAAAACAAATGACAGTAGCAAGACTTCTTCATGTCGAGAAAAGATTTTCCAGGAATCCAATACACAAACAGCATTTTTGCGAGAATATCAACTTACCCATATGGAACTGAGGAAGAGTCAGAACATGCATATTACCTCCCACAACATGAGGTAATGACGGAAGACAGCACAACAACAAAACTATGAGTCGTTCTGGATGCTCAGCCAAAACAACATCAGGTGCATCAGGGGCCCCTATTCCTGTATACGATAGGACATAACATCATTTGACAGGACATAATATCGTTCTTAATAAGATGGCGAAAACACGAATTTTTTTCAAGGCTGACATAGAAAAAACTTTCTGTCAGACTTCAATCAAACACAATGATAGAAAGTATTAACGCTTGCTATGGAGAGAGTCACCAAAACAAGAAATCAAAACGTTTAAACTTAAAACAGTTACATATGGGATCAGAGCAGCGACATATTTAGCTACTAAAGTTTTGTGTCAACTGGCAAATGATGAAAAAGAAAATTTAACCAGAGGCTTCAACAATTACGTTAAGGAACTTTAACATAGATGATCTTATATCAACAACGGATACATTAAGTTAGGTAGTGGAAGTTCAAGCACTGCTCATACAACTTCTAAAAGCAGAAGGATTTCATCTAAGGAAACGGGCCAGTAACAACAAAGAATTAATAATACATGTACCTTAAAGTTATCGAGAAGGTGGATTGTGTCCCATGAATACTATACCTCACAGATAACAAGGAAAGCACGACCTCCGTGGTTTTAGCGATGCGGGCATTCGCCGCAGCAGTATAATTTAAAACAAATGTACAAGGTACACAGTAGTTTATCTAATAACGGCAAAAACCAAATTCACTCACATCAAAAATAGAATTTCGTTGCTAAGACTGAGTTATGTGGTGCCCTACTAGTAAAACTATTAAAAACATCCTAATAAGCACTAAAGTTGTAAGACGCAGATATTTACGCATGGACAGATTCGATGATCACACTTAGGTGGATAAAATTAAATCCTATCAAAAACAAAACCTTTATAACAAATCGGATATCTGAAGCTCAGTCGCTCATGCCATCAAGTCAGTTGAATCCAGTAACAGCCCTGCAGATTTAGCCTCACGTGGAATGAATGCCCGACAATTGCGAATCAATCAACTTTGGTGGGAAGGACCGAGTTGGTTAAAAGACAATAATTATACGCTAACACTTTAACCCACTGAAAAAGCAGCAAACAAAGAACTAAAACTATGCTTACTCACCAACATGGCGTTCAAATGCACAGTTCTTAGCTATTAATTTTTTTTTGAACCTGAAATCGTATAGCAATTACGATGGCTCAGTCACGTATAATTACATGCTTAGGTCCAGTGGTAATCGACAATTCGTTGTTTGAGCTATACGTCTACCAATCATGATAGTAAAGTAATTTAATATCTCTAAGGACTCTGACGTAAGACTACCTTTAGCTTAGAATATAGTTTTTTTACGAACTAAATTTTTAAAATAATTATTTGGCGTAACTGCAACGTAATCAATAAATGTCGAAACTGAAATTCTTATACCACTTCAAATCGTCTCTCTAAATAAAATTTCCAAAGAAAATAAACCAAAATCCATACAATATACGTCATTCGATTTAATCTACTATGTTGTTATGTACTTATAGCTTATCAAATTATTATATTCCAACGATTTGTTATTGCCTTGACAAAAAAAAAATCAAAATACGAAAAAACTTAAAGTTGTAGGACTTCTGTGTAGACAACAAATATTTTTACTGACGAAAATAAATGTGACAGCGCTTGTACAAAAGTTCAAGAATTTGAGTTGAATCATCAACCAGCTGCATTGGTCTTTCGTCCTTCTGAATCAGATTCTTGAATTTGTGATTGAAGATGAGGAGACATTTGACCTAAATCTAAACTGTTTTCTATTTGTATGCTCTAATCTAAATATTTATCGGCGTTCTAACAACCAATTAGTAAACGAGCTAATTATCTATGATTAACGTTTTTATTTATTTATATATATTTTCAGTTTAATCGCTCCGCTCGAATTTTGTGTCGAAAGTCGTCCATATTTTACAATACACGATAGTGAATTTAAAGAATTTACACAACGGCATCAAGGTCCACCGGCTATTATACTCGGTGTAACTAATCCATTTTTTGCCAAAACGTTGCAGCATTGGCCGCACACGATACGTCTTCAAGACAATAGTATTACAAATAGTTTTAATGGAAGTACACCAAAACTGAAAAAAGTCAAAGGTACCACGTCAAAACTATTGCTGGATAAAGAGCCCGGCGTGTATACACAATATAAACCATTTTTATCGAAAGATAAAGCGGTTATAAAAAAAATTATGCTCGGTGTGAAAACAAAACGTCCTATTGCCGTACAATCGGCATTGTTGCGACGCCATCTCCTCGAATTGACACAAAGTTTTATGATCCCATTGGAACGGTATATGGGGTCGTTGATGCCACTCCAAAAGGATATATCGCCGTTTAAGGCGGCACCGAAACCGAGACAATTTAAACAAGATGATTTTTTATCAACACTCGAAAATTCGGGACCACAACTTACGTCGACGCTTAAAGGTGATTGGGAAGGACTATATAAAAAATTCTTTAGATCACCAAATTTTCGGGGATGGTATGAAAATCGATATCACGAACTATCCATGAAATTGCAGACACTACAACTCGAAGCACTATCCGACGCGGTATGTTAATTTTTACAGAAATAATGATTTTATTTTAACGAAGATACATATTTTTTAGGATCTTAAAAAATGGGTACAAGGACGTCACGAAATCGAAATTGTCGACATGATATTAAAATTACGACAAAAATTAAAGTTTTGTAACGATTATGATGATGCGATACCGAATAGTGATGGTCTGCCGCCAGCAGCATCAAGCGCTTCCACATTGAATGGGCTGCGTAAAGAGACGAAGGAACAATTATTGCAGCATCTCGAAGATATGAAATTGCTGCTGCCCGAAGATTTAAAAAATATTTTAAACAATAGCAATTCTATAGCGACAGCAGCAACATGATATATTTTTTAAAAATGATTTTTTAACGTAATTTTATGTTTTATGTAATATAATTTTCTATTTTTATTTTTTTGTTAAATATATAACTAAAATTTAATTATGTAACAAAATTTTCTTTATAGTTTTTCTCATTTTAGTTTATTTTTTTATAAATATGTATGTATCTTGTATATAGTGTACATTTGATTATGTTGTAATTTTTTATAAAAGAAAAAAGGAAATATGTTTTTTTTTTTTTTTAATTTACAATTTTTGAGTTTTTATTTTTAATAGAAAGAGGAATAAATGAAAATTGGAACTGGAATATGTTATTTCAATAACAGTCATCTCTGGTGAGTACATTAAATAACTTGTGATTTGTAAATGATCAAATTTCCGATTTGCCGAATGTTCGGGAAGTACCACATTCGAATTCCGAAAGGGGTGGGAAGAAAAAGGATGTTTCATGATTTGATTACGATGAACCCAACTATGACTGCATGTGGAGAGCAAATTGGAAGATCCGAACAATGTTTCACGCCATTAGCTGTATCTAGAGGTTTGGAGGTCATGAGGTTTTTAAAGTGTGCAATCCTTAAAAAACGGGCATGTTTGAAATTTTCACTCATCTATTTTATTTATTGGAGATGATAATCTTGATTATTGTTACAAAATTTCTGTTCATTTGTTCACAGAACTCCTTACTTCCGACAGCTAAAAGATGCAGAATTTTGCGGTCGTGCATAATCTCACATTAGCTCACAAATTCTTTCCTTATAAAAATATCCCCTAATTCTTCGAAAAGAAACCACCAACATCTTGACAGGTCGGTTCGTTTTGCTGAGAGATAGTTTTACAATCGCACGATCTTACGAAAGCGAAAAGCGCGAAATGGATTTGTAAACGAACAAATGTGAAAGCCTGAAGTTCTTCAGGTCTAGACGATAAATTCCCAAAAACCGGGTGCGGAAGTGCCCAACGAAGATGGAGTCTACTTAGAACAGAAACTAACCAAATATATTATGTAGGGATCGAAACAGATGCCGGTTTTTGTTACTACGCAACGGCTGGAGCTGATCATAGCACAGATGGCTATTAAAAACTGAGTATCTAGCACAGAAAATTAACAAACGATTTATCTGAAGAAATTAATGATGAGTAGCAGTATTTACCATAGCAATAGAATTTGTTGTACGAAATTTTATTTTTTTTCACTGCTTGGACAGTTCCTCCATATTCTGATTTCATGGAGCATGCCTCTTTGTAAATTTCTCTGACCAAATAAAATAAAGCTTTAACTATCTAGATGTAATTTAGAATGAAACTGTTCCTGATAAACAATAGCATCTTAGTCTTGAGCGTAATGAAATAACTTGGATAGTCTGCACTTGCAACGCCACTTAACATGACTTGAAGCGCAAACTTTGCCAAGACATTTTCTAAGAAAATGTCCACTGAGATGTTGGCCGCGGCTAAATACTCCCGCTACCTCAGCAGGATCGGGTGGGATGTGTGCCAACACAAACAGTTTTGATTGAATCAGTTGACTCAAATGGACAAGGGGTAAGTTAAAATCGAACCTCCAATCCAAGAGAAGAAGATGTGATCGCCTTTAATGGCTCACATCATGGTGGGAGGAAATAAATACCAATAAAAAATAAAAATAAGACAACAAAAAAAAATTAAAAATTTATAAATAAAAACATTCGTAATGCCGCAGCTCACCTAGAGGTTGTCCGCCAACCGCCTCGGTGGTTAACACCAAAACTCACGGTCTACACGAAAACTCTTCTGACTTTTAAGAAACGTCCTACCAAAAAAACTTATTGGAAAAAAAATTAAATTTGTGGTGGGGACGCCGGACACGTCATATACCTCTAAGAATTATTGAGTTAGGTCAGTTAAAAGAAAATTATGCTAAAATTGCACAAAATAAAAATCAACAAGTATACTACACTCATCGTACTTGTTGTTTGACAATTATTTTGTGTTAAAAAAAGTTTTAGTTTCCTATTGCACGTGATTTTTTTATTTTTTTGAAATGTTGCATTATTACAAAACAAATGCAATTTAGTTTGGTAGTAAAATTACCGTCTAGTCATTTTGACATTGATCATAATGCAATTTGTCTTAAACTAGTCCGATTAGAATCATTTTGAACCTTCCAGCGGAAAAAAAGAAGAAATGTGAATGATCCGTGACCGCGACCAACGAGAGTAATACCAGCTTCCAACAGTGACAACAATAGAACAGTTATTTTGCTATACCCACTATCGAGTTCGCTTGACCCTTTGGGGGCACCCGCATGCTTCGTAAAGTATTTTTTTACACGTTTGACATCCTTAGAATCCCACGACAGTGTCATTTCTACCTGCCGTAGGAGGCGACTACACGAAGGTTGCGGATCGCTGGGCTGACTATCCTCATCCCTAAAAAAAATCAACAAAAAATAACTTAAAATCTCTAAAATCAGAGCACGATTTGAAAATAATGATTGGTGACCTTAATCCTAGTTGGTAAAAATCAGACTAACTTTTGTGAAAATATTGGACATACTCGCCTAAAACGTAACGAAGTCATATTGGACATTTTCTATTTGCTAAGGGATGGTCTCGGGTCATCCAAGATGTGTTCTCATATCGGCTACCGAATTCGTATAGGCATTGATCATCAATTAGTTCCTGCAAAGCGACGATGGCAGTTTTCTTACAAGTCAGTGATCACAGAAAAACTAACCTTACGTTTTAACTGTAAAGGTCTGATAAAACCAATCAACGTATATGCTCTTAATGAGAACTCTCTTACGAGGTGTTATAAAACTTAGGTTATGGTGAAAACTAGACCAAAAATGATTGGGTTGATGAAGAGTTCCGTCTTGCAGTCAATAGAATATAGTCTATTCGGAAATGTTGGATGCAACTCAAAGTCAACTCTTGGTGTAAACGCAATCATCGTCAATTTGATTTTTGTTGACTTTTCATGGCTATCTTGTTTTGACAATTTCTTACTTACTTCCGTTCCGTCATATGTAAAAGTTGTATTGCATAATTTTGTTACTAAAAATAAATATTCTAAAATCATCAAGTGTTTCAATTAACTAAAAGAGTTAGATTGATTACACTCTAACAGGAAGCGCAAATACGGTTTAACAATCGCACGCAATAACAAAGTTCTTGCCAGGAGCTATAAGCAAATTTGTAAATTTAAAAAGTTTAAAAAATGCAAGGCTGAAGTCTTAAGTATACTACAACCCAGCAATGAGCGCAGTTCACGTAACTAATTTAAAGGATCTTTAGACCTAGGTGTATTGCCATTCGGGACCATGATCAAAACATACGTGTTAACATCGATGTAGTACTTGATACTTGGAAGGACCACTTCTCTTATTTACGAAAGTTACCAAAGTCAGAAAGCGAAGATGTGCATAGCCAGAGAAACTATACTACGAGGAACTTTCACTAGCCATATATGCAGAGAATGCATTAATTCCGAGCTCTTCATATTCTGAGGGGGCACTTTGTCTTTGTGGAGCTATTTTCAAACTTATTTGATTAGTGTGGCAAAGCAAAGTTGTATGCCCGATCCATGAAAAATGGTCTCGTTATGCCCTATCTTTAGTATATAAAGACGATCGCTAAAAATGCGAAAACTTTAGCGAAAAGGAAATTTTAGGTGACTACCAAAAAGGTCCGAATCGATCAGTCACTGATCAAGTTGATCACGAAACATCTCGTGAAGTCCATTACGTGCTCCTGGATTTCAAGCAGACATATAATTCCATTCATTTGGTTAGCTTCTGGTTTGCTTGGTTTTAGATGTGAGAATACCTCAAAAATATGTGCGTTTATATAAAATGGCAGTAATACAGCCACAATGTTGTCTCAAAGTTGAGGACAAGCTATCAGGAGTTTTTACAGTTAGTTCCGGTGTACGACAATGAGGTGCTCTGACGACGATATTCTTTAATCTCATATTAGAGTTTATCTTTCGTAAAAGTGAAACACCTCGGGACAACATCTTATATCGTCAGTTCAAATAGGCCCTGGTATATGCAGATGTTATCTGTATAATTGGACAGCATCGCACGTTGCTGTTTCGATTGCGGTTTTCTTTGATTACACCAAGTACATTTTATGGTCAACTGTCTACTATTAAAGGAATGATTCCGCTCTCCTTATCGATAGCCTGACTCTTTTCTAGTGGGTCGGATTCTAAAGCCTTTTTCAACTGTTCGGTCCTCTCTTTAGCATAATAAGTTCGTTTACTGGTTAATGATTATCTGAATTTCGAGTAACTTTCGGTTGATTTCGTATTTTGTTGGAGCACTCTCGATATTTTGGTTGACAGATTTTATGTAAAATTTATAAAGTTGGAACCTTTGAGACATTCCACTCGCCTTGAATCAATAGATTCACAATTCTATGCTAGTAAGTTACATTACTTATGGAATGGCTTCTTCGAAAAGCTACTTACTGTTTTTACAGATACCACACGTCAACGTACCCAAACATAAGGCATAAGCACCAGGATGAATCTCCATTATTCTTCCAGGCTACTAGGAATTTGGATGTGGATATTCTAAAATAAGTACTGCATCCCCTACTAAGATTACATTTAGTTAGCCTTCGGTTAGGGCATTGTAATCACGACCTGCAGCTGCAATAGTCGACTTTACTCTCAGAAAACCGACTTTTAAAGACCTTCTTAACTTACTTCTTAGGTTCGTGATACTCAATCTTCAATCTCGTCTACATTTTAGATTACATCAAGTTTGATAGGATAGCCTTTGCTCTTGCCACCATCCTTCATTTAATTGTAACCAACACAAACCGGTCTAACATACCTAATTGACCTTTAACAAATGGTCGATATGTCATGTATCCAAAACTTCCTCGCTAAATTAAAGCCATCATTACAATAGTAATTTATTGACTTCTTTTAAGTCGTTGCAAAGTTTGATCTACCTGTTACTCACATCAATTTCTCTGGCTTCTGACAGTAAGAATGAACTCACTTGTAGTCGGTGGATTTTACAGACTAAACTAAAAAACTGAATCCATTCACGGTAGGATTCCACCTTATTCTAAACGCTTTGATTTGTTGTATCGTCAATTAAGGATTAAAATGTTACTTCATTCTCCTATTTAGTTCCTGCCATTAAATGGACCACACACGATTTGTCACCAAAACGCCCAGTAAGATTTTTGTCTTTGATAACAAGCCTGTTACTTGTGTTGGATAGATGTCTTACGTAACATGTCTTGCATTGTCCTTAATATATGGCTAAAGCCACGTCCAACCTAATAAACCGCCCTTAGGTATTCACATAATATAGTTTGTCAACACACCCAAATAGACGTGTTACAATAACGTCCACCAGGCCGGACATTGAAGCCACTATGTTCCAAATATATGGCATTATCTTGGAGTTGATTCTTGTTGCATATACGTTTGCTAGACGTTTACATATCAGCTTGAATGGCAGCCCCAGCTACAGGATCTTTATTTTACAGCGCAGACTGCAGACGCAGTGCCGCACATTAAAGTTTTAAATGATAATTGCTTAATCAGTTGATTAGTATCAAGTAGTATGAAAAGCGATAAGTAATTTTTCGACTTGCCTGTAATCCGAGTGAACCAACGTGGCTGAAAGTTTAAGTGCTCAAAACCAATTACCATCACAAGCCAATTGTGATATTCAGTTCCAATTTTTGAATGCACGCATCCATTATGAATGTGACCAGTAATGCTTCGATTATTACTGCAAGACAGCATATTTGTCGTCTTAGTAGGTGTCACCACGTACCAGCGAGTGGCATTTTCGGTCGGAAGCTCTTATATGTTTTGCAAAGTACTTAAAATGAGCATGCTATTCTTAACATTCCTCCTTAGTATCGCTTATTTATCGTAAAATAATAAAATGGATACTGTCAAACTTTCACGTTCATCGGCAAGTGGTTTAGGACTGTTTCACGAAACTCAATGACCAAAAAATTGCAGGCCATGTGTCCCAAGGCTATTCGTTGCTTTACAGTGAAGAAGACCTCGGGAACCAAGGTATTTAATTGCGTTGATGATCCAAAGTAAAAAACGCGGGTTTAAAGCAGTCGAATTTTAGCCATACCGAACCGCGCCTTCAGAATGGCGACTTTAATGCCAGAGTTATCAGACCACGTTGTGTGAAAATGTAGGTACGTACTTCCAACACGAACTCTAACGACTCAATTAGCCCTCACCAACAAAATCCGAAATTTGATATAAATGGCTAATATCGTTTACGAAGTAAAACGACGAATGCACTTGCCCCGTCACGTTCTGCAAATCGATCCAAATCGTATGGTGCTACCTATATGGAGACTATAGGGTCGCCATTTGGTGTATAGTCCGAACGTGTATAAATTAAAAACTAACGGTAAATTTAATAATAATGTAAATAATTTAATAAAATAATTCGACTTTATTGGATAAATAACAAATTTAGTTAGCTTATGCTTTTAAAGTCGCCACAACAATATTTTGTCCATTTTGCAGCTGTTCCTGTTGTCGCTGTTTCTTATAGGCCCGTTTCAATGCTTTTTGTTCCATTTCCTCGCAATGTTCACTAAACATAAGTTTTAGTATCGGATTCAATATATGCAGATGTCCTAGATCACTTATTGTTACTTCCATATTGTCGAATGAAATTCCAATATTTTTATCGAGTTCACTATCGAGCCGCGGTAATTTAGCATATCGTTGACTAAAATGTGTCAATAGTACGTATTTTGCATTCATTTTAATTCCCTGTTCGATCGCTTGATTTAATGTGCTATGCATTTTTAGACTACCCTCGTACGCCAAATCATTTTCCATTGTGGCTTCATGTATTAAAATTGTTGAGTTCATACCGAGCGTGACTAATTCGGGACACGGCATTGTGTCACCGCTGTACACAATTTTTACTGGTTTATCGTCGTGCGTTTGATTTAATACGAGTGATACGCCAAATGAGTGTGGACAATGTTTAACTAAACATGTTTCAATTTGTTTAATACCCAGCTGACTGATGGCCGGGGTACTTAATGGTTCATCCAGCAGATTAGCATTACTTATTAGTTCATAATCGTTTGATATTTGCTCTATTTGTCTATCGTAGAAATATAACCAGGACGATATTTGTTTTGGCGCCAAGAGTATTAGTTTTTCAGCAGCATCACCAATCACCGATCTCCTCATTTGAAGTAGGCCAATCAAGCCAATATGATGATCAGCGTGTAAATGTGATATATAGATCATCTTTAATTTTTTGAAAATATTTCGCGCCTCTTGCAATCCATAAAATCGAATAATTTGTCCTGTTGTTCCTTCACCACAATCCAAAATAATGCTCGATTCTCGATTTGGATGGATCAGTATCGAACTAACATTTCGCGTTTTATTCGGAATACACGATCCCGTTCCTAAAAATATTATTTTTGGATATTCCGATACTCGGTCCTCTTCATTTGGGTACAACCGATTTATTTCAGTTTTTAATGTCTCCAATGATTCGGGGAAATCGGGAATATTAATAGTTTCATGAATATATTCGTCGATCGCTAATTTTTGTTCTATCGAACGATCGAGACCGTGATTAGGTCGCAAATGGAAACATGACATGGATGTTATATCCGTTAATTTATTATCTTGGCATTCGACACCACTATCCATTTCCTCGTCATTCTTATTTACATCGAGTTTTAATCGTTTGCTATAGTTTTGGGTACAATCCTCGATTGGCGACTCTCTAAAAATAAAATTTAGCGGTTTAGACTCGTGTTAATATCAACTGAATTTTAGACTTACTTTAATATTGGAAAAACATATTTGTTCAGCTGATTTAATTGCACTTGGATGCGATGTGCCGCAATATAGCCGGAAAAATTGTTCGTCTCATTTATTGCCAAATGAGTTGTGTGCTTTGGGAATTTATTTATGAATTTTGTATAAACGTCCGTCTTCATAATATGTTGTGGTGTAAAGTGTAACACTGCAGTCATGTTAGACATTTCGTCGCCTTCAATGTAGTCCGCATAATGGTCGTATTTAGATTCAAATTCTTCTAAATATGCTTCTGACGGAATATCAAGCACTATAATCACTGGACCAGGATCGTCTTTAGCTTTACAATCCCTAGCTTTCACTACAGTACCATTTTCTAGAGTGATGTCTAATCCGTTTTTTAGTTGGCCTAGCAGAGGACCAGGGGGAACACCGTTCTCAACACACTTTTCTAAATTTAGTTGTCCAGGTTTTGGTTTTAATTTACAAATATACGACATTACAGTTGATTCACAACTAGCCGCAATATTTGAGTCAAAATATAGGGATGAATTTGATTGTGATGTTGCTAATTTACCATCTGTTTCATGAGCGAAATAATCGGTGCAGTCGTCTAGCGGTGGTGTCCGCCTATTTTCTGTTTCCGCCTCTGTACTATTTAGACTTTCGTCTGCATTTAATTTTCGTGAAATCGGAACATAATATACCGTCATCACTGAGTCCTCGTAGAATTCCTTTTCTTGACACACGGGTGCATCGACCTTTAAATCTTTTAATATTACAAATCGTTTCATAGCCTTAAATATTTCCCCTATTTTTGGTGGACCATGAAGTGATAAATTTGGTACACCAGCATCCTGTATTGTTAAACATAAGCCTGGCAAGCCTCCAGTCCTGCCCCAACAATTTCTTGTTAAAAATATATGTTCCAATCGCGCCAACTTTGTTTTATGTTCGTGCGCTAATCGTTGTGTACCTTCACCACAATTGAATAAATACCTTTGTTGGTCTGTAAACAGGAATACACTAGACGGCGAGCCTGGAGCTCCCGAACCCAAAATTTGTAGATTCACTGTACCCGGCACATATTTATTATTTTTTTCTTTTATTTTAATTCTCTGCTTCTGCGCTTCTTGCACATGTTTCGTGTCTCGAGGCATATTAATTAGGAGTCGATTTAATCGTTGATTTTTAAAATTTTTTGTTGAATAAAATTTAAACGACGATAATAGTGGAACTTTACACTTTGTAATGATTAATAAGACTAAATTTATTTTAAATGATTTCAACATTTATATATTATTAAAGGTAATCTAATCAGCTAACGGTACTATAATGTAATTGAATTTTAAAATTTTTATTTATAATTTCGACTGGAATTTCGTATTTTGTTGCAACATGTTTGACGTTTACAATGCACACACGTTTTTACACATATGACAGATTTGACATTTCTGAGTTTTTTAATTCGCTGAGTGTACTTTTGCTGAATAAGATTACTTTCTCTATTTGTCGACAGATGTCTCGAGAAAAAAATTTTTTTTACCAAAAGGATATTTATTTTATGAATTTTTCTCAATTCACGCTAATTACATTATTGTTTAAGTTAGATCCTTATTACATTTAAATAATTATAGTATGTGTGGTCTTTAAAATTAAAAATTTTGTAAATTCAATATTTTGGATCACGCGCTTTATTTAAACTCTAGTAAATCGAAAATCTTTTGTGCACGCAGCAGCATTCATCAATTTCCTCAAGTTGATGGGATCACAGAATTTATGAAAAGAAAATGATTGAATTTATATAAGCAAGTTGTCTAATTTGATTTTTTCTCTTTTTTTGATTCCTTCTTTTCTTTTTTAGCCTTGGCTTCCAGCGCTTCTTTTTCGGCTATTCCCTCGGGATGATCCTCGTATGCGAATAGTTGTTTCAGTTCACCGCGCACAAGTGCAACTGCTAGTGGTGTGCCAATACATGTTGGTACTAAGTACAAGAGAGCCGGTTGAGCATGCTTGAATACGTGCATTACACCAATGGTAAGTAGGAGTCCAGCGAAGTATGCAATAAACGTGGCGTAGAAATATACTTTAGTCTTGCGTTTAAGGCTGTTATCGAATCGAAGTAAAAGTGCAATAAAGATCCCTGGAATGACAATATCACCGAGTCCTAACATAGCAAAATTAGATGCATGTAATCCATTTTCTAGTAAATCTTGTGGAAATACTAGTTTAATTGGGGCCTCAAAACTTTTGGCAACTGTAACCATGACATTAGTTCCAAACACCCAAAATATATCGTAGAAGAAAAGTCCTCCCAGTAAAATACATCCAGTCACAACATTGTTTAAATGTAGTAGAGCTACCCCGTTTACAGCAAACGCCAAACCGAACAGATTGTTGGCAATCCAGTGTTTCTTCAATAGATACCATACACCGATACCGGTTGATAAAATCAAGCACACAACATCGTGGCTTGTAAATTTATAATTTATAAAATATTTCTTCTTATTGCCCTCGCCTTGTTGGAAGACGATTTGATACGGTATTTTTGGAATCGCCGTTGGCACCAAACTGGAAACGATCGGGCTCAATAAATACGAAAGGGCGATAACACCCAATATGAAGAAATATATCGTCAATAAATAGTTGATTAAATCTTTCGAAAATATTTTGAATACTATGTAGAGTGCGAAAAGGGTGAACGATGCAATAATTGGGAAGGTCATAGCATCTTTTTGTGTCATACGATCTGGTTTTTCACCCGAATCCTGAAATACAGATAAGACAATAAAATTTTAACAACAACAAAAATCTCGATGACACGTAATCTCAACGAGAAATCTCGCAGACAATTTCATTTTGCAATTATTACCTTCTGTTCTTGATGGTGGCGTACACTGCGGAATGAACCAAAGAATATTGGAAGCATAGCCATTATTACAAGACTACCATATGCTACAACCATACCTTCGGGTGTCGATGGTGTTCGCTCAATTTTTGTGCCATTTGTGTTTTCGATCGGATCAGCCCGAGTTATATTTTCAACAACTTCTTTCAGTGTCCTCACCACATTTTGTAGGATATCACTCATTTTAAAATACTAATATTCACAAAATTTCACTTGTTTCACGTTTGAAAATTATAATTGCAGGGAAATAAATGAAAATACAATAATAACAAAAGCTGACGACGAGTGCGGTGTTTAGTGACACGCACACAGAATGTAATAAAATGTCAATTTATCGGCGAATAGTTAGCTGGGAAAATTGTTGATAGTGATAGGTAGCAGGTCGAACGGTATGGTGAACAGAGGTGTGAACCATATAAAATATGTATTTTTAAATCGTAAGTTTCCGAAACAGATCGTTTTTGTTCGCAAGTGACAGTATTTTTGAATGAGATGACAATTGGTGTATTTTATAACGTAATCATTGTAAAACGTACAATTATGATTTATTATAATTATAGTAAAATTATTTATTTATTAATATTATGTAATATATGTTCTACAATATTTTTATTTTATTATGTAATGTTCAACACCTTAACGGCTCTTTTCTCTTTACTGATTAAAATGGTTTATAATTTTAGAGAACTGAAATGATATGAAAAGTAATTATTTTATCGATATTATCGAAGTTCTGCAGCAAGTGATGCTTGCCTAACTTCCGTGGTGTTGTTATTAGTTTTTGGCAGGCCCATTTTGCATTGGAAGATTGGCTTTTTAAGCAATCAGCCATTACTGTTTTTTATGGTAATGACTCAAAGTAATAACTAAGCCATTGCTTCCACTATAGTCCTTTTGAATTCCTCCTAAAGGTAATTTGCCTGGTGGTAGGGTATCATTCTTCACAAGAATTACCTCCTATTTTGATACATTAGCTTGTGTTTTAGTCCAT
This sequence comes from Tipula confusa, assembly GCA_963556175.1. Taxonomy (NCBI): domain Eukaryota; kingdom Metazoa; phylum Arthropoda; class Insecta; order Diptera; family Tipulidae; genus Tipula; species Tipula confusa. The sequence continues at coordinate 95,938,720 of OY744475.1, forward strand.
ATTTGCTACTTTTTTGTAGTAATAATACATATTCATCGGTTACTTACATTTTCCAATTCTCTTGAGATATTTTTTGCAGAAGCTTGCAACTTAGTAAATGGTTGATATATTCGTTTAAAATGCTTAAAACGCTGTGGATGCGAACTCAGGGATGCTTGCAAATGTTGTTTGAGGGATTTAACTGTAGAATCCCAAAGTCACCCATATCTGGAGCTCTTTGTGGTATATAATGCCATTGTGTACCATCTTTTGCAAGCACTTCTGCCCACTTTTCCGATAATTGTTTTGTAGCAAGTGTGTGTTCATTCCGCATGAGTTTTTAAGCTCCTAAGAAATTGGAATCACAGTCACTATAAAGGTCCGTGCAAAACCCTCGGCCTGCTGTAAAGCACTTGAATGGTGCCATTGAAACTCCCGATGACACGTCGCTTACTACAATTAAGAGCCACGTTAAGTAACTCTTATAAAAGAGCATTATTGGATGTTGAGGTGATTGCTTTAGTTAATGATGAATTTAATGAGAGCTTGCTGCTTTAGTCAATGATAAACAGTGCTCTAAGATACATAACATACAAGTTTCTTGATTAATCGTGGCAATTAGTGCGTTATTTCAATTTTCTTTTGTGAGGCTTCTTCAATATTTTGCTTGTATAGACGCATTCTGCTTATGCTTAATCCATCAGGTTTGGTCTTTCCACCAAAGATGGTGATTTTTCAGTCGGAAATTGGATTCAAAAGCTTAAGAGACAATTTGGTTAGGTTTTGATTCCAAATCGAAAGCATACAGATGTTTCGTGTCAACAAAGTTGAAGATCGTCATTCCCGAGATGTTAAATTCACAAATAATACTACGACAAAATACCACCAACTGTCAAAAAAGACTCTCAATCAAGGCAACAGAGCTATTGAGAAGAGCAAGAAAGGGTCTTATATTTTCGTTGATCTCGACAATCATGAACCTAAAGCTCTGTGTGAGAAGGCTTTCCTACGGTGCCAATCAATGAAAATCCAATTGTATTTACGCCATGAAGGAGGAGTATGAACGCCTAATTAAGAATAATACATGAAAACTGGTGGAAAAAAATTTGATACAAATGGATCTATAAGTTAACAACTAACGCAAATGGAGACAGATGCAGAGATATAAAGTTAGGCTTGCAACCAAAAAATGTGTAGTGGACTACGATCAAGTGTTTCCACCTTTTGCAAGACATGCAACATTTTGAATTTTGCTATCGGCAAGCGAAAAAAAGGAAATTTATCATTTTGATGAAAAAAACGCATTCCTGAATAGCAACATGCAGGAAGAGATTTATATGCGCCAGCCCCTGGATTTATCGCAGATGTAATTCTTACAGACGGCAGGACTGTGTAGTTTTACCATCGATTTAAGCTTGCAAAGAAGCGAATTGGATTCAGCGCATATTATATGATCTTGGCTGGAAAGAAAGTCAAACAGCACAAATTTTCTAGGACAAACAAACCATAATTAAAATGAGGCTATCCCAATTTACAACGCAAAAGTATTGCCTTTAAATATTTTAGCCAATATACTTTATTCGGCAAATCTAGTATCTAGCTAGGATTCAATCTATCAATTATCCATTAATCTGGAAATCAAATGATTATATAAGCAAATACTTGACCTGGTAATATCGAGCCTAATTCCGTATGTTGTTCCATGAACAGTTTTATGTTTAGCCAGTTTAGCTCAACGCTCGATTTCGATGTTCTGGTTTCATTAGCTCCTAGACCATATATTTTTCTATAAATATTGGACCTTAATAACTGAAGTCATTGGAATGTTTGGTCTGTGATTAGAATAAACTGTGAGCTTTGCTCGATCAAGGCTCTTAATGTAATTTAGCTCTGAACAAGGTTGTCTTAACTACTACCTTTAGGCCTTTTTGTCCATCAAAATGTACAAATGTACTTTAAAGATTCAGCTGCAGTTCAGTGCGGTCTGGAGAAACATCTGCTGGCGTTTAACGACATTACCTGGCCCGTTTCTTCTCCAATGGAGCGGGGCAGCAGTATGTGTTTCGTAGCTCTATCTAATGTCTGTATGTTATACGCCATTCTCAAGACGTTGGCATAGATTTGATGTTCTCTCGAAGAATAATCACAATCTCCTCTGGCTTGAGATACTACACCGTATACATTTTTTGTAATAGAATGGAAATAATTTCAATATTTTCATTCTGCACTGTCTTTTTAATTTTATTTCTTTGTGCCTGGTTTACCAACACATTTTATTTTGGCTCGACCTTCCACAGCGGCTTCGTCGTTCTCTGCTGTTTCATCGATTTTATCGGTTGGCTTGGCAATGCATCGTTACATAAAAACCGGTAAACTACCGGTTAATTATTTATCATAGTTCGAATCCCTGGTTTAATCGATATATTTATAGAACCAAACGCACTCATTTTAATTGTCAAAAATAATTTTGATCAAATTCCAGTTTTCTAGTGGCCGAGCTGAAAATATACCAAAATAGATTTTCCGCAAAATTTATATTTAAGAAAAAATTAAAAATTAATAAAATTAAATGACTTTTAAAGAAGATCTTGTGTTACTGTTGAAACCCTATTACTGGGTCAATATACTTTTAAGTTTATCTTATCTAATCGCTAAACGTGCGCCGTTCGTGTGCGATTATATTAATTTGTCCAGTGATCAATCAACATGTGAACTCGATTCTAGAGAGACTGAAATATATTTTCTACTGATCATTGTTGTTATGCTGAGAACACGTAAAACTGGGAGTGTCACCATGATCAATTATTTAACCTCGTCTTTTATTTATACAAAATGTGCAAATTTAATTCTATGGTTCTACAGTGACACACGATTTGGAATAATTTTCCTAGTGGTCTTCATTTTAGTCGCCCTTGTATTGCCCGAGCCAACATACATCGGTCCAGAACATATTTTATATTTTAGATCGTCGCAAGCACTTGAAGAAGAACTCGAACGTGATACCCGTGTTATTTGGGTCATTGTGTTCTATACGGTATGGAATCCAGCTTGTGTTAATTTTGCGCCAATATTTTCGAAAATCTCGTTGGACTATAATCTGGATAATTTAAAATTCGGTAAAATCGATGTAGGACGCAATCCAGAAGCTGGAAAAAAATATCATGTATCTGACAGTATGCTCAGTCGTCAACTACCAAGTGTGATACTATTTAAGAACGCTAAAGAATATTGTCGTCGACCAACTGCGGACAGCAAAGGGAAATTAGTGAAATTTTTCTTCTCCGAGGACAATGTAAAAGCGGCACTCGATCTAAATAATTTCTTCAAGGAGTGCAAAGAACATCCCATCAAGACTGTCAAATCCATCCAAGACAAAAAAACTAAATAAATTATTTATTATTTTAGCTTAAGACCAAAAAATGTATTTAAAACTAATAGGAAATATATAGAAATATGCTTTTAGTAATTTAACATATTAATTTTTCATTATTACGTTGGTGTTAATTGAAAAAATTATATTTTGATTGAAATTAATTAGAGCATAAAACCGTGTTTTCGAATTATTTCCCCGTATTTTTGTCGGTCGAAATAAATACAATGTACAAAACGAACGCATATAATTTCCCAAATAAACCTGGGAAATTATTGCGGTCGCCATCTTGGATAAAAATATTAATGTCGAGTATACTTCCTGCAAGTTCTTTCTTTTTGACATCAACATGGCTGATCAGGTATGTTTGAAAAATTGCGTTGAAACAATGTTTAAAAAGAACGCTGAAAACCTTAAATAAAATGTAAAGTCATAGAATAAAATTCAAAAGTAATATCTAATGTTTAAGTATATTATAAAAAATTTATATCTTAATTTATTGTGTGGATTTAATAAATTTGTGAAAAAAAACTTGGCCAAAAAATTGTAATGATGTTTCCACGTGTTGTATGTTTTAGTGTTGAAAAATTAATATTTTCGATAAATGGTGTACTATTGTGATGATAAATTCATGACGGTCTGCTGAATCGATACATGACGAATTCATTTATGCTAAACCCAGAAACTCTGAATATACATCAAGAAAAATCAATTTTCCAACCTAACAACACCTAAAATGGGGTACACCGGAAAACGTCAGACATTTTATGCGCTTAGTTTTATTTCATCGAATTTAAATATGTAATGTAAAAAATTTTATCATAAATATTTATAGACCGAGCGTGCATTTCAAAAACAGCCTACTGTTTTTTTAAACCGCAAAAAACTTTTATCCGGAAAAAAGAAATCTCTACGCCATCATCGTGAAGTTGGCTTGGGGTTTAAAACACCACGAGAGGTAATTATCATTTCGTATTATATTAATGTTAGCGATTTTGTAATTACAGAACGAACGTGCCTTCCAAAAACAAGCTGGAATTAATTTAGCTAGAAAAGTTATCACCGGTAAAGCTAAACGACGTGATTGTCGTTTATATAGAGATGTTGGTCTAGGATTTAAAACTCCTCGTGAGGTATTTTAAGTAATTCGATTATTGTAAAGCAAAAAAAATTGGGATCTAATTCATTAACAAAATTGGGGGCAATATTTGTAGATATGTCGCTTATATGTATATTATATCGTTATTATAAAATCATTTCGTGCTTAGATAGAATTAACATTAATCACAATAACATAAATGGTATCTGGTATTCTATATTTCTCGTTGCATATTTTCATTATACGTATAATTTTTCAGCATTTGGGGTCAATGGTGTAAATAAATTTGGGATTAGCATGTTCTCAAATATCTTTTTCTAATTTACTATATTTGTTTTTTAACCTATCAACAACATAGGCAATCGATGGATCGTATATTGACAAAAAATGTCCATTTACCGGTAATGTAGCAATCCGTGGACGTATTCTTACCGGAGTTGTACAAAAACTAAAAATGCAACGTACCATTGTAATTCGTCGGGATTATCTTCATTATGTACGGAAATATAATCGTTTCGAAAAGAGACACAGAAATATTAGTGTACATTTATCACCAGCGTTCAGGTATGGTATTAAAGAAAATTCGGCAAATTAACTTTTGTTAATATGTTTTATCTTTCTATATTTTAGAGATGTTGAACATGGCGATGTTGTCACAGTAGGTGAATGCAGACCACTTTCCAAAACAGTACGTTTCAATGTGCTCAAAGTAACAAAGGGAGCCGGAGCAAAGAAAACTTTTAAGAAGTTTTAAGTTTATACAATAAAATTCAAATGAAAATTTATTTAAACCGTGTTTCATCTCTTGGCGTAACATTTAAAATGATATTCTAATTAAACTGTCCAATTGTTCCACTAAACATCGAACTATGTGCTATTTAAACTGGCGCCTACATATTTTAATGTATTTGTGATTGGTTCATAGTGAGATTTAATTTATTATTGATGATGGCATTTCTTGCACTCTGCCGCAATAACGTCAACTTAAACTGCATCAAAACAACTAAATATGTGGCCATAAATGAGATATTCGATGTTATCAGTTGACGGTTGATAGTGGCATAACCATCTAAATTCATGGTCGGAGGATTTTTATCGATCGCAACCAAAAACATTTCCACCTCCTTTTGTGTAGCATTATTTACCACCGTGAGATTAACGTTCAGCAAGCGTTCCTGAAATTCAAGTCCGACTTTACACGATGCATGATACGCCTCATTACAAATTATGAATAGTAACGACATACAATAAAATACGATAACAAATAGGCCAACTTCTTTGTAAGTCGCCCCATGATCGATAATTTCACTTAACGATCCGTATGTGGCAATGATGGTTGTGAAAAATATAACCAAACAATAAATTCCATACATGTTCGAGTACGCTTTGCCCAATTGTTGCATCATGTGACTTAAATCGACCCACAGCTGACGATATTCGGTGATTTTTTTAGCCGGATTTTCCTTTTCCAATGTTAAACGTAATTGATTGGCCAATGCCTTGCTAGCGGTTCCAAATGCGGTACAATTTATATACCACAAGCTACAAAATCCATTCAACATCGCTAGTATATGATAGTAGGCGAATGTGTGCCAAAATTTAAAATCCGGTTGCAAGTAGTATTGCGAAAGTATAATGACAAAGCTGAGGGTCCACGAAAAAATACTTAATGCCCATGTTAACGGATATAAATTTGGAAATACAATTGGTGTACCGGTTACTTTAAGAAATTGTAGTTGATAGTGAGTCCACATATTTTTAAATTTGGCTACTTCCAAACCGTTGCGCCATGATGCGACCGGAAGTAAAAAATGTGGTGCCAAAATGCTTATGAATATAACGTTATAAATTACTTCGTCGAAACGTTTGTCCGAATTCGAAATGAATTTTGCAATGCGTTCATTTCCAACTGGAAAATTTGAAAGAAAATCAACGTCGTATACGAAAATGTTAATGTTGTGTTTTACTTACCGAGCACCACGATTATAGTTTCGCAGCCATAAATGAAATAGGCCCAATAAAATGCACTTGAACACCATTTAAATGTGGTCCTAGGTTTTTGGGAACCTGGGGGACTTCGCATAATCGGCATAACTCCCATAATTTGAAAAAGTACCAATAAACTTTTGGTCGTCTGATAGAACGAATCATGTTTATCGAGTAAATCGACATTAAGTTCAACGGGACTGGGCCGCGTATATAAGTGCGAAGGTGATGACAAATTTTCTGTTAATATAGAAATTTAATTAAAGTTTAAGAATTACATAAATTAAGATTTTAGTGCATTACGATTCAGTTCAGCCATTTTCCCCTTTAAACGTAGTTCATCTTCCATAATTTGCCGTTGGTTTGGATTCAAAACCTTCTCGTACATATCATCCATCTCAACGTGGATATTTTTGGTCATGATTGCGTCTGATGTGTTACGTTCGCCGCTATTAACTGGCAAAATATCGATGAGACAATTTTCTTTTTATCACCTTCGTATTTATGTACATAAAGTTCTTAAAGAGGTAATTAAAGGAAAATGAATAATTAATCGTTAAGACAGTTAATGACCATCAATAACGAGACCAATGTATAAAATAATAATATTCGACTGTTAAAGGCCATTGCTGGCCTGTATTGAATCAACAATCTGGTAACATTGGATTCGATGCTGCGCTGAACACTGCGTATTGTGCTAGACAATATGAAGACGAAGCCAAACTGAGGGTCTAGTTTGAGGAATACAAATCCCCCCGGCGACGGGTGCCACTATCAATAATTAATACTATTATAAAACTATTGTCGAATATAAAACAGTAATTGAAAAAGTTTTTTTATGTCTTTTGTTGTGTACTTCCCGAGCGGAATAAGAAAATAATTGGTTAATCGATATATTGGCGAATTGAACTTTAAATTTGTTCATAAATTTTCGAAACTATTATTCAGGTTACGTACTCTGATACACATCTACTTCGAGTAAAAGTTTTTCGATTTTTGTTCGTTTTGTTCAACTGTTTTAGGGCATAATTTATAGTTATCTTTAGGTGTATATAGTGGTTCTGTGTAAGGTAGTTAATCGATTAGGTGCACACAATAAAATTGTTTCAAATTTTTTTAAGGATTAAATTTAATTGGATTTTTGGCAAATTATTTTTTTACGATTTGCTGATAAGCAGAAGATCGGCATGAAGAACAAAAATATGAGCTCGAACTGGTTTTATTTTATTGCCGCTAAGACGATACGAAGGCTTATGGTAGGAGACGACCAAACGGTGACAAAAAAGCAGCCATTACTACGTGAAGCCCTCATCAAATTTGAAAACAGAAAAATCAGAAATGGTAGTTCGAAGGGGTGCTTCTAAGGATACATCTTAGGAATGAATGCCTTTAGGCTGAAATTTAATATCTGTTGGTCCGGACCAGGGTGGAAACCTTTATGCTTCAAGGTAAAATATAAAGAGTTTTTCAACTATGGTTAATCCCTTCTAAATACTTTGTAAAACAAATCAGGTCAGGTGTACGTATTAAGACAAGCGTAAAATCATCACCTTGGCTTTGATCAGTGCGGGTTATAAAAATTGTTGAACACTTTAATCCAGTCGTCACGTTTATGGCACATAATTACCGCCTTAAATTTCCGGTGAAAGTGTTACACAGTTCCGCCACCAGACTTGAATCGTATCAATTTATCTGAACCGCATATACTATGGTGAGCTAATCCATGAACATTGCCTAAATTCTTTAGATATATATAGTCGTTTATTACCCATTGGTTTGACCAGAAATTCACTTAGTTCGTTAACCCCCGTTGCGCCTTAGCGACTGACTCGTAATCCATCGAGGTTGGTAATGTAATTAGTTTGACAAGCGATAAGGAGTAGTCTACCACATTCTCCACCCCTAAAATATGCCGTATTTGAGTTGTGAACTGTGAAATAAAGTCCAGTTGTTCGGTCAAGGGCTTGCTTTTGTTAGGTTTTGTCTGAAGGCGTAAATCAATGGCTTGTGGTCAGTACAACGAAAAAAACTTCATCCTTTCAGTAGATGGTGGAAATGCTTAACTGCTGAGTACGCTGCCAATAGCTCCAAAAATGCCCGCATCAATGGTTGCCACGTATCGTTTACTCTTTGTTGTATTACTGTTCCCAACGCGTTGCCTGATGCATGAAACATACCGGCCAACATGGCATCTATTGCTGGATGTACTAATACTAATGTATAATGTAGATTTGCTCAACTGTTTTTTTTTTTTTTTTTTATAAATGTTCAGAGCACTTAGGATATATATATGTATGTATATCCTTTATATGAAAGTTTTAGCAACAAACACACAGCACTACTGCAAAAGGTAAAAGGAAGGATTAGGAGGGAAAAAGGTAAGAAAGGAATAAAAGGAATAAAGGTTTTCAGTCTTCTAGTTGTTTACTTTTGATATTAAGTTTGAATCTCTGTAAATTGTATTCCAAGGGAAACGTCTCGTCGTTCAGTTTATTCCACATTCGCGTACTCCTAACAAAAAATGAATTTTTAAATTTATTGGTCTTCGCGAATTTAATTTCCAGATTGTATCGGTGTACCAGGCGTCTTAAGTTACGTGCAGGCTTTGACAAACCAGGCATAAATTCATAAAGTTCCGATGAACAATGACCATGAAAGTACTTGTAAAACACGCATAAGGCTCCCACATTACGCCTATGGGAAAGAGAATCAAGATCAGATAATAATTTTACGTCTTCAATCATTCGAGATGCTCGGTTTTGGACCCGATCGAGTGCAGTTAAATGAGTTTTCGGTGCTCCAGCCCAAATATGAGAATTATACTCCAACCTGGGTCTTATGTAGGTCTTATATATTGTAAGTATTTCGGATGGATTAAAGTAAAACTTACATCGTCGTAGAAATCCAAGACATTTGGCTGCACCAATCGCTGCTTTGTTTATTTGTTCAGCCCAAGATATTCTCTTTGAAATAGTTAAACCGAGAATCTCAAATGTGTCAGACGTAGCCAAGCTGGAATCACCAGTCAGAAAAGACGGTGAATAACCATCAGTTCGGCCAGAAAAAACACAGGTTTGAAATTTGTTGGGATTAAATTCAACTCTGTTGGCTTCACCCCATTTAAGAATGACATTGAGATCTCGCGTAAGGCGGTCATTCATAGCCATTCTTTCTGCGAGAACATCGTTTCGCGATGAAGAAGAAGGTAAACTGTAAGAGGTGGAAAGTGAGCTGTCATCAGCATAGGAGTATATTGGATTGAGAGTTGCTGATAGAAGATCATTGATGAAAATTAGAAAAAGGGTTGGAGAAAGGACGGATCCCTGAGGAACACCAGCGTTTATAAGATGTTGATCGGAAGTCACACCATCCACCACCACTTGGATTTTGCGACAAAAAAGAAAATTCTCAATCCATAAAATTAACGAACCGTGAAGGCCAACTGCCCTCAATTTACACAGCAAACCCTTGTGCCACGCACGATCAAATGCTTTTGAGATATCGAGAGCAATGACTTGAGATTCACCAGATTGATGAATGCTTCTGTTCCATTGTTCAGTAACAACATTAATTAAATCACCTGCTGAACGCCCTCCGCGAAATCCATACTGACGATCAGAAATTAGATGATTAGCTTCCAAATATTTCATCAGCTGGAAGTTGATTATGGTCTCAAGTACTTTAGAAAGCACCGAGACGATAGCGATTGGGCGATAATTTGAAGGGTCCGATTTACTGCCCTTTTTTGGCACAGGATGTATGTTAGCAGTCTTCCAGATGGAAGGGAAAATGCCAGAAGACATAGATCGGTGAAACAGATATGATAGTGGCTTAGACAAGGATTTACAGCAATATTTGAGGACAATTGGGGGAATACAATCCGGACCGGCTGACTTGTTGGTGTTAATGCTTGCAAGGACTTTAGCGACAACTCTGGATCTAAATATAATGCGGCGCATCGATGAACTGGCTAGAGAGATAATCGGGGGTATTAAGTTAGAATCAGGTAAATTAGAGTTTGCTGCAAATTTTCGGGCAAAGAGATTGGATTTTTCTTGAGCTGTAGAAAAGATACAATCCCCATCTTTCAGAGGTGGTATTGATGATTTCCTACTGTTCAAAAAGTTTTCCTCTACTTTGCGGGCAAAGGACCAAAAGGTCCGATTGCTATTGCCCTGGTTTAAGACCTGTCGCAACTCTTCTCGAACTTTTTTTTGGTAATTTCTTTTAGCTTGGGACACTGTTTGAGTTGCCAGATTTCTAGCCGCCTTAAATATAGCTAAATTTTCATTTGACGGGTTCTTAACATATTTGCGGTGAGAGGCTTCTTTATTGGCGGTTGTTGTTCTACAGTCATGATTATACCAAGGATTGTCAGATTTTTTTTTATTTGACTTAGAGAGACTGGAAGGAATGAACTGTTCCATTCCCGTGAGAATGACAGTCGAAACCACAATGGCTGCCTTGTCAATATTACCGAAGGCAAAACAAGAGTACCATTCGAACTCTTGAAAGAACTTGTTCAATCCTTCCCAGTCCGCATTTTTATAGTGCCATAATCGACGTTTAGGCGCAACATTCATTTGGCATGACCATGACATTGGAAATTCCGCTGTAATAAGCCGATGGTCCGAGTTTCCAAAAGGAGAACTGACGGACAAGAGCATACACAACCAAATTATAATATGCATATATCAAAAGTTGGTATATATTTCTCGCTTCATTCAATAGGCTTTTTAGTGGACTTTTGATAACCTTTCAGAAAATCATTCAACATTGCTTGGTCCTGTGCGGCTTTATTGATTAAGATTCAAGACTTTTTCGGCTGATAGTAATACCACATGTATTTGATTAGGTAGTCGTTGCAACCACATATGTTACAGCAAAGTTACCGCAGAGTTTCTGCAAATATCGTTAATCTGACGATTGTTGTCAAGATTTTGAGAACCTCGTTTGTTATTCACATTTTCAGTCATTTTTTTTCTAGTTTCTATCATAACAGTATGGTCGGAGCTGTGCAGAGACCATTTTATGATCACTGGCTCCGGATATGGTCTAGTAAAATTATGTTGATACCATCAATTGTTTATCGGCAATATAATTACACATTACGAATAAAACTGCAAGCTACGCCGACCACTTTAAGTGAAAAGCTCGTTTTAACCATTATTTTATGTTAAAATTAAACTCTACACTCAAAACACGCATTGTCGATTAAATTTTAATTCGCCTAAATTTATGTATTTACCAAAAATTATTCACTAAATAAATCTACTATGCTAGCATAGTAAACCAATAGTCTAGAAACCAATAAGAATTGTACGATAATGACGCATGCAGTGACACCTACAGTAGAGTAGATATATTTATAAAGTACAAATCAGAATTTGCAAGCGTGCTGAATTTATGATTTATTGCGGGAATATGTCATCTGAATTCAGAAGCGTTTTGACTTGTTGCGTGATAAGATGTATATTTAATGTGTAAAATTAAAATGTGTAATTCAATTAGTGTTTATTGTTTTATAATAAATGAAGTTAATGTTAAAATAATTGATAATTTTTGTGAACGAAGTATATTATTGTTATACCGAATTATGTATTGGATTTTCGAATAATGAACCATGATTGAAAGGCAAATTGGTAAAACGTAATTGTGATTTTATTTTAGATTTAGATCCATATCCAGTATTTTACAAGGTAAGATCAATTTATTTATTATATGTATAAAGACGTTTTAGAAATCATATATGATTATATACAGCCTTTGGTCTGTCAGAAAATATATATTTGGAATAATTCTCCTAGTTATTACGCAGTTCAATGTTATAATTTGGTTGTGTATGCTCTTGTCAATGAAACCAGAGACATTTTGAATTGTATGCATTGTGTGAATGCTTTCAAACAAACAAGTGTTGAAGTGGCATTACATCCAATTCCTGAAAGATGGACAAGATGAAGATATCTTGATTTACAAAGTCATTGACCTGAGTAAATGTTCTAGTCGAACAAAATATAAAAACCTTTTTTCACCTTTAAAGATACAACGGACAAAAGAGCCAAACCTAAAATGCCAAACCTATACTTTCTCTAAATATAATCTAGAGATAATCTAAATCATGGTCCATACATAAAATCGTATTACTCGGTAACCTTTCAGGAATAATAATAGTCGCAACACCGACCCTTGAGGAGCCCCTGCTGTAACGAAAAGTTTCTCACTTAGATGATGATAAACACGCACTACCTGGGTACGAATAGTAAGGTAAAGCCATAGCATTAAAGCTTCTTTAGAAGAGTCACTTCGCCTACGCTATCATAAGCTTAAGTTATGTGAATGATAAGAATAGAGGACTTAAATACTGGATCAAGGCTCCCATTAATCTGTTCAAAAACTGATAAAATTGCTTGTTCTGTATTCTTATTTTTCATAAATCCAAAAGTGGAAACAGAAAATAAGTTTTTTTTTAGAAAATTAACCATTCCACTTTTCATATCTTTTTCAAAAACTTTGGAGAAAACGGAGAGAAACGATATATTAGTGGGTAGATATTTAGACATGACCCATTATTTATATTTTTAAATTAGGATAACTACAGATCCTTTAAGATTACTCCTTAATTCCCCTGATGCATGGATAAATCTAAACTGATGGACGGAAAAATATTTTCTTAGTCTGACTTATTTTCAAATTTACAATATCACAAAGTTTTTAACTGTACCTACCTAACTAACCTATTGTTGGTTGAGTGTGTTTTTGCAAGTTTGTAAGTGGTCGGATATCCAAGGACAGCTTAACCGTTTTTCTGGCTTTTGCAATAGTTTTTGTGCACACATTGAGGCCATCCAGGATATTTAGAAAAAGAGCAAAAGCTTTAGCGATGGATCTGAATTGTCACGTTGTGTTAAGTTTTTAACTCCATGAAATTTTTATAGGGCGCCTGTGAAATTATTATCCCGGATCATGATTTACATTAATATTTAGATTTTGTTTCTGTGCTGTTACAGACATTTTATACTCCGCTACATTTTGGGTAGGTTAGCTTGCTGATACACTTATCGCTATGTTGAGCATAATCTTTGTATTTATAACATCGTGTTAATGCGATTGTCTCTACTAGATGTCATCTATCAAAATTGATATTGAACTTTTTAGCCTCTATTTCTTATAGGAAGAGGCATTGAAGTTGAACGATGGTATCGACTTTATGTGTATGGCACATATGCAATACATATGCAGAGACGGGAGTACAAACAACATTCAATTTGCACTACCGGAATGTGGAATTCTCCGACAAATAATTCCTTCATCAGTGTACAAAGTTCGGTTAGTTGTTGATGGATTTCATTGATGAAAAACCGTCTAAGTTCGTTAAATTCATTGTTTGCACCAACGAAATTTATTGCTTTTTCGAAAAACAAGTTAGCAGCGCGCTCTTCTACCGATGAAACGACGGCGAGAACTAATAAATTACTGCGATAAAAGATCAAATTACCCCTTCCAAATGATTGAAACGCAGGCAATGAATTAATTACAAATAACGTTATTTCTGAGTCTGTCCCGAGATTTACGCGATCAAATGTAAACTCGATTAATGATTTGACTTTTTGATACAGTTGAGCCAGTAATAAAGATGCACACAATTTGAGTCTAGGCTCTATTTGCTTTTTTAATGGGGTTAATATCGATTTGGGACAAAGAAGCTTCATTTCGTTATTTGTTAAATTGGTTCTGATGTAGATGTAGCAACCATACGCAGTCTCCGATGCGTCGCCGAACCCATAAAGTTCTATTGAATTGACATTTGTATGGCAAAAAGGTATTTTATTACAAATCAAATCCGCCCTTGATTAATAATAAGCAAATTTGCCTTCAGTTAATAACCATCCGTTGTCTTGTTTTACTATCTAACTATCTAACTATTTTTATATTTTCTAGCGCCTTATAAATTTTGGAAAACTTATCCACAAACAATTGCGGCGAAGAAAATGATGTATATACATTTTGTGCGGCTTTCGTTTTTATAAAAATCTTAAAATTCTTTCCATGCTCTTTCATAATTATCTGCGTATTTGTCCTTGTACAAATTTAACCGCTGTTCCATGTTGTATGGTCACATTGACAATAGACTGACGCGGAACCCTAAGTAACTCTTCAACTCAGAATCTACAGACACAAACAAAGATAAACTCACAAACCGCATTCAAACAGGAATAAACTCCTCCTCACTACCAATCACCAACCAAAACAGCTCCAACAGCGCTCCTATACAGTGCAGTGAAAGATTCAGTAAAGATGACCGTTCAGCTAAAGAACAAGACCTCAAATGGAACTCCATAGTTCTGCAAACCTCCAAAAATTAAGACATTCCCACTCACACTCTTAAAAACCGTTCATGAGAAAGCGGTAAGTATACCAAACTGCTGATAAAAGGTCAACAAAACAAACAAATACTAGTTTCCTGACTTAGATCGCAGAAATAGACTCATGAAGCCGATATAAAGAAGCTGAAACATTCTAATAATTTGCGTGAACTGATCCTATGGAGGATGTATTAGTTCTGCAAATTTTACAATCAATTACGAATTTGTGAACATCAACGGGCATTTTAGCCTAATCATAATACCGTCGCAAAACTTCTAAATTTTTTGTATCCCTAACTGTGGTGAATTTGGTGGTGAATTTGCCCTTCTCATCAAAAAAGGAATGAGAGAATGTGGAACATATATCTTCCAGGAAGGGATATCAGTTAAAGTATCAGTAGCAGGGTCGCCATTAGTGACTTGAAGGTTTGGCTTGTAAGTTTTTAAAAGAATCTGAAGAATCTAACTAACTTCCATCCTGTCGTGATTATGCGTCCGGTACAATATTATCCTTGTCCTTCCGGTATTCAATATTGAAATTAAATTCTTAAAGTTTTAGACTCCATCGAGCGAGGCACCCAGAAAGCTCGGTATAATGCTGTAGTTGCGCTGCGCTGCACGTAGACTGTAAGAAATAAAGGAAAAATGTTGTTCCTCACCACTGGGAGGCTCTTTAAAGAGTAGAGCTTCCACGCCAGTTGTCACACTGAATGAGCATCACACTGAATGAAAAGTTCTTGAGTATAATCTGGATTATAAACAAGAGTTGAGAAAAGGTATGATTTACATTTTTCGGAAGCTTACTGTGCCATAACGTCCACTCAAACTTGCGATTTTTTTCAATAAGTTGGTTACTGGAGTCGCCAGTTCTTAAAATCGATAAATAAATCACCGATACCATTTCGCCATGCCGAGAAATCTTCTAAGAACAGTTTTAGGAACTGTAGATAGGAGGTAATGGCAGATACTTAAGAGGAATCTAACTTGAGTACAACATCTCCAAAGGTCCAACTATATAGCCAATGTTCTTGCGTCTAAGCACAATCAAACCTAGCTATATGCTTTGTGAACTACAGCAATCGGAGATCACCAGGAGCTACAGCTTTCTTCTAAGACACTTATAAATTTGCCCGATTCAGCTCTTTGCCTATGTCGTATTCATCAATATGAGTTACAGCATAATATCGATGCTTGATAGGTTTGGCATTGCCAATATCAACGACGTGTTTTATCAATTGCGTTTGACCCGGACCATATGTTTAGTGAACGATGGGAACTTGACCTACATTGTCTCTAACGGTTCACTAGTGCAATCCGTAGATTTTGTCACCTAGTTTTGAAAAACTGTAGTTTGATTTGTTTTTAGCATCAGATCAAAACAAGCACCGCACATATTTTAGTTTTTTTGATGTGTTCACGCACTGGGAGTAATTGACCTCGAAATATTCACTCCCTCCTTTGAGTTGCCCCAAAACAACCAACAATCCGGGCCAAATTTCTTTATTTATCCCTGCGTGCCACATCCGAAACAAAATGTTTGTGCATTATTCTTTGGTTAGATAATAAAATAATAGAATTTTAAAATAATGCCAAGTTTGTCCACAGTGCCTTATGTAATTTCCACTGGAAGGTTGAATAAATAGAATCTATCTGAAAACGCATTTGAGATTAAATGTTGTTTAGAGTTGGACTATAGCACAATAGAACAGTTGGGATTTTGTACAACTTCAAGTTCTTGGACGTATTTAAGTGTTTCACAGCACATTTCTGAAATCAATCTATTACGTTATTAGACTGACAGACTGGGAACTTAAATTACCGTAAATTTGGATAATGTTCCAATACTAGTTTGCATCGGTACCTTTGAGAAAGTAACTCAAATCATTAGCAACCAACCTGCTGCAGTTTGTCATGCGGAATGATGTTCTAACATTCTAATATATTTCTTTTCTGGGATCTCAGTATGTGCGTGCCGTCAAATGATATGGTAAATTTTGTCAGGTTTTGCTGGATTGGACGGAACGGTTGTGGTTAAAATTTAGACATGTAAATGGTCCCGGTTTATTCTCCGATTTTGTAGTAATACGTTTACATACTTTACATTTGATTGTTTGGGTTTCAGGATATTTGATTTTTCGTTTGTGCGTTTTTTCGATTCTAGAAAAGTTAGAGAATCTTCAGATTATTCTTCATCGGACTGTTTGCTATAGTATTGATATTACTCGATGTACCCGCATTCTGAAAAATCATAGCTTTCAACTGTGTGATATAATCATTAAAATAATATTAGTCTTCATTACACTTAATTGAAAAGTTATTCAGCTTTTGAGTATTCAACACTATTCAGTAGTCCTTGTATATGGAGAAGTCGAAAATGAAGAGGTTCCAAATCTTTTGAAACCATTTTTTCTTTTGATTTTCCACAAAATTGTGAATTTCAGAATAAAGTTCACGAAATTTCTATAAAATTTTCATAACTTCGAGCATTGTATGTTTTGTGCCGAATTAGATGATCTGTTGTGAATACAGGATGTATGATTTATGTTTTTGGATGTATTTTTTTCCACGCTCGAAACTTTAAAAAATAACACAACCAAAATATATACGTACGTAATCATACGTAATAATGACGAGATTAAAACCAATTCGCCATGGGAAGCAATATAATTTTTGATTATTTCTTTGGTAAATATTACACTGCATGACATAATTTTTATTTTTATATCGCTTGAATTTTTGTTTTTAATCTTACACTGTATATGCCCTGAATATGGTAGGTAGTTGCTTCCCTCTCAAGATATTATGCATTAAAAACAAATTATGAGAAAACAAAATGCAACTATGTATGTATAATTATGTATTATAGAATTATATATAGATCATGTCGGACTGTAAAGATTAAACAACAAACGAAAATGCAGCCATCTTTTGGAAAGTGGTATTTTTTACACGTATCAATGCCCTAGTGCATTGATTATGTCACTAGATGTCAGCCAAAGTGTCTAAAATATAAATAATATATTTATGATTGTCGTGTGCAAATAATTCAAATTGTACATAAATACACCAAACACAAACAACATTCCTGTTGAAACTATCTCGAACAACAACAAATTAAAAATAAGAAAAAAATCATGGCCGACTATTATTTTATTCAAACAATCCGTTGCTTTAAAATATTACTTTTTTTGGTTAGTGTTTTTTCTTTCTTATTTTGAGCTATTTTGTAATTATTTTTGATTTGTAATATTTTGTTTTTCGTTTGAAACAAAATGTTTTTAAGAACAATATAAAAAACATCTCTTAAGAATGTTTGGTACTAAATACTTTGATCGTGCTGCCCCTTTCGGAAAATATAGCATACTACATACTTTGATCGTGCTGCCTCTTGTGGATAACATGGTATACTAAATACTTTGATCATTGCGCCTCTTTCGGAGAACATGATCTATAGATGATATAAAGAGAATGAGAATGGCACAAAATAGAATGAGATATTTTGTGTCTATAAAATTATTAATTGAATTGATTATGAAATTTTTCCCCTTTGCTAAAGAATTAAATTTTTTATGATATGGGAAAGAAGTATGAAATGATATAATAAACAAAAAAATCAGAGGAATTTAGTTCTCAATTACTCAAATCGTGTATCATGAATATTATGGTTATCTAATAAGGAAGCAATTTTAGATTTGCTTTTCGTATTTTGTTATAGTTTTTGGTGTACGTTATTATAATTAATAAATTTCAAAATAGATCATGTCGGACTGTCAAGATTATACCACAAACGAAAATGCTGCTATCTTTTGGAAAGTGGTATGTTTTACACGTATGCCCTAGTGCATTGATTATGCCACTAGATGTCAGTTAAACTGTCAAAAAACATGAATAATATATTTTATGGTAAATAATTCTAATTGTATAAAAACACACTAAACAACGAACATAATTTCTGTTGGAATTATCTCGTACAACAACAAATTTAAAACAAGAAATAAATCATGGCCGATTATCATTTTCATTCTGAAAATGATAATCGGCCATGATTTATTTCTTTGATGCTTTAAATTATTATACTTTTTTATGTTAAATTTAATGTTTTTTTTCTCTGTTATTTTGAGCTATTTTGTTGATTTGTAATATTTTATGTTTTATGTTTGGTACTATATACTTTGATCGTGCTGCCTCTTCCGAAGAATATGGTATACTAAATACTTTGATCGTGGCGCCTCTTTCGGAAAACATGATCTATAAAAAGCGTTTAGCTATAGCTATAGCACTATAGCTATTTTTTTGGGAATGTTACAACCGAAAAAACATGCATTTCATTCCGTTTGGATTAATTTAAATATAACTTTTTGTCGGTTTTTTATTAAAATAAGGGGAAATTATTCATTTTAATTCTTATTCCAGTGCCCAATAAAATATGCTATATTATTTAGATCCTAAGCATAATATTCCAACGAATGACATTTTACCGTAAACCGTTAACTACCACATAATCCTAGAACCATATAATTGTTTTTACCATAAGAACTGTGCTTATAAAATGTCCTTTTGCTTCTTAATTCTCCCTGGTTATAAAGAGGTGGTTTATGATCAGCTACAATTATTTCATCATTTCATTTTTGAAAAAGCTATCATCATTCGTATGCCATTCAATTAATTTCGAATGACTTTTGTCACTACCAAATTATAACAAGAGCCCTTTAGGACACCAAATCAATATTCATTAATAACAGAAAAGCCAAATAATTATGTTAAAATTTACAACCGAACATATTTAAAAACATAATAACATTATTTTAAATACAGGATGGGGGATACATTAATCTGAATACAAATCACAATTGTACAGTGACCAGATGTTCTGGCTTTAAAATTATATATATGCTTTATTGTCAAGTTTGTTGTGTTTACTTTAATCTTTTTCAAGTGTTACTATGTAATTTTTGTCCAGTGTTCTACTTCTAAACACTGGACAAAAATTAAAAAAATACAAAATTATGCTATCATACTCAAGCTTTTTACTATTATCTTTATCAAGTCGATTTGGATTACCAAACATAAGTAAAGGCTATCAGTAAATGTTCTTTAATGTAGATAGTACTCTCCTCATGTCAGAGATCAGCCCTCTACGATTTAGTCTAAGCAAAGGAGACTATAGTTTACTCTTTAGTTCATTAGGATCCAATTTTATTATTGGTGGCGCCCCAAAACAAGCGAGGAGATAATTCTGAACACTTACATTCATTACTTTTAGCATAAAGATCATTACTTTTAGCATAAAGATACTTGTTAAGGACAACTTGCCGAAACTTACAAATTAGTATTGAAATTAGGGAACTAGTTAAAGAGAAGCTAAAGGCACGAAAAACGCGGCAAAGAACAGTCGCCCCGGACAGCAAATTGAGAAATCCTCAAATTTCTTTGCAACAAAACTATCACTAAATATTTAAGTAGTCTTACTGAACATAAGGACACTGATTATTCTCTTTGAAAGGCCACAAATAGATTAAAAAGTACCAAAATGGGCTGCAAGTGACAAGCAAAAAAGTGACAAGCGAAAACAAACAACCTGTATCATTACTGGAATTAAAAGATTAGGCGATTTACAAGGTAGTGTGCTGGGTCCTATATTATACATCCTATGTATATACCTGAGATTTGCCTAATACAAAAGTTACTAGAACAGTGACGTTTGCAGACGATACAGCTATCCAGGCAACTAAAACAGTATACCAGAAGCAACAACCAAATATCAAAAAGCAATAAACAAAGTGAGTTACCTATTGAACAGAGAAATGGCGCATTAGCCTAAACGAAGATAAATCGGTTTATGTAAACTTCACAAACCAGAAAGTTAACTGGACTCTAGTAGAGCTAATTGAAGACCAGTTCCATAAAAATGGTCAGCATCATTCAAATAAAGGTATGTAAATACTTCGGCATGACCATAACCTTAGATGGAATGATAAAAAATGAGTATCTTTACAGGGACTTAACCGTGGAAAATGTCAGCAAAGAGTTACAAAATCATGTAAACAAAAACCATTCAGTGAATATTTCAGCACCAAAATTTGGACATACATCGTTTAATGGATACCATCAATGCAGTCAGAAGACTCTAAAGGCAGACATCTTAAGAACTGGGCAATCAATATAAAATATAAGAAAAAAAAAAATTACGAGACAGGACACCATCAGTACTGTATGGTTATAGATACGGAAAAAATCAAAGATGTGTTCATAAATAGGTGTTCAAAGAATATTCATGTGCTTCTGGACACTTGTCTTTCCGAACACAATAACAAACATCGTACTACACAAAAAGACGATGCGGTTAGAGTGAAAGATAGAGCATATGAATGGAAATCAGTTTATTTCGAATTGTTTTGGGGATAACAACTCAAAACAGAAAGTAAAAATAAAATTATTTAATTTTAAAACTGACTTAATTATAATATCATACAAATGTCATGTGCATCGTATAATTTAAAAGTAAACCGGGACTTAAAAAAAAATAAATTGTAGTGACTGTGGTAAATTATTTCATTGTTTGTGTTTGTCTTTTAAAGACACCGATATTGAATTTATGAAAATTGAAAAAATTTTGTGGAAATGCAAAGTGTGTATGAAGAAATCTAAAACAAATTGATTGCTGGATAATTGTCCCGCCGCTCCAAATAAAACTCATCAAAATATCTCATTAGACAAAATTTATAAAGAGCTGCAAGAAATCAAACATAATCATCATGAAGATAATGCTAATATTAAAACAAGTCTGACCATAGCCTTGAAATTGCAATTGCTAAAATAAAAGAGCTGAGAATATTGCATTAAAGTCTACTGTCTCTACAATGGAATCGAAAACCGAACCGAATACCTCGAGCAGTTATTACTCCAGAACTGTATTGAAATACATGGAGTACCCACACAGAATGGTGAAGATCTATAGAAGGTTCTGCTATTTGGTTATTGTTATAGAAAAAATAATAAAACTACATCTTAAAGAAAAACAAAAGAACGTGTACTCCCTACTACGTAAAGGATAAGCAGGATTAAGAGTATTTTCCACTATGAAACATATTTTATATGCACTAAAAACGTGAGATAAAAATATAAATTTAACTTTTGTACGAGTGAGACGGACAACTTTTGCTGCACGCTGTGCATACAAAATTATTTTGTATTTTTTTCGTTCTGTCGCCATAATTATGGCAGCAAAACGAAAAAATATAAAATTGGAATACTTTTTATGGTTGAAAATTGCTGCAAAACAATACATGCACATAAAAATTGTGTCTGGACGAGAAAATATTTCTCGCACACACACATAAAATTTTTGTTTATTTTTTTTATAGCTAAATTCATTTTATTTTAATTTTCAGTGTGCTAACAACTAAAATTTTGAGGTTAAAAAATTAAATAAAATTTTTATATTATTGAAATATTTTGATAATAGTGTCGTAATAGATTTAAAAAAAATTATAAAATATTATCGGATCATTTTTTCGTATTTAAAAATAAATAATCATTAAAATAGACAATCTCATAAAAAAAAATAACACAATTTATTTTGGAGATGTGTACATAAATTTGTGATTTTTTTAGGTTATTTAAGGAAGGCGTCAACATTCATAAACTATAAAAATTAGCTATAAAAAAAAAAAACAAAAAAAAACTGTTGTCTTCGTCACTCAAGTGTAATTTATCACTATCTTTCCTGTTTTGGTTTTGCTGCAGATTTTAATGTTTGGCTGCAGAAAAAATTTGGTTTCATCGTGGAAAAACACCATTAATTATACGAATATAGATTTTTCTGCTGATCACCAAATTTACAGCAACGAAAGTCTTTGTCTATCAAAACGTAAGTTACTGTACGATAGTAAGAATTTCAAAAACATGTATAAGTTCAAATAAATATGGACGAGAAACGGAGCAATGTTTTTGCGGAAAACGGACGGAGAACAATTAATCAAAATTTCAAGTAAACGTGACCTTGGCAATATTATAAGTGACCTTAAATAACAAAAAGAAAATATTTATTATATAAATATTTATTAATGAGTAAAGTAAACAATAAAGGTCAAGGTCACTCAAATCATAAGAATCATAATAATTGTAACTTTATAAGTCTAGATAATTGTTCTTATTTTCGTTTTAGCATCTTACACCTGAATATACGTAGCGTACATACTAATTATGATAGCTTAGTTCTGCAATGTAATACCAAAATTTATCTTTATCTCGGAAAATTAGATTTCA
Organism: Tipula confusa; assembly: GCA_963556175.1. Classification (NCBI taxonomy): domain Eukaryota; kingdom Metazoa; phylum Arthropoda; class Insecta; order Diptera; family Tipulidae; genus Tipula; species Tipula confusa. The sequence continues at coordinate 95,961,785 of OY744475.1, forward strand.
AATCAAGAATTAAAAATTTATGTAATACCAGGATTTATCCTTTACGGAAATTGTAATCATAACTATCGTGCCGGTGGGGTTGCGGTTTATGTTGCTAACAGTTTGGATGTAAAAGTTAGCACTAACTTCAGTTTCGTGACCCCGCTGATGTTTTATTGTTAGAGTTGAATTTAAATAATTATAAAATGTTGATATTATGTGTTTACAGACTGCAATCATACAGCATAAATAAGTTTTTGATTGAATATATGCAACTTTTGGATTCACTTAAATACAAAAACCTTTTAATCTTATGACCTTAATATTGATATTCTTCGAATCATGGTCTAAGTTTAGACGTAAATGTTCGAACTAGAACTTTCGGAAGCTTTAGTACATGGATTGACCACGTATTTTACAGGATTAATTCTAACGCCATTATATCGTCATTTGTGAGAGTTTTGAGAATTACTGATCATTGTGCTATTTTCATTTCGTTAAAAGATAATTCAAAGTTTATAAAAAAACCTATACCGGTAATTCCTTCTCCACAAATTTGAATTAAATTTGATCTGCTGAACACTTTGCTGCTAAACGAATCGTGGAACTCAGTTTTAAATGTTCCCATAGTTACTAAAGCCTTTGATAATTTTTTTATAATTTTAGGACAACATGTAGCTCAAAGTACAGTTCCAAGTGTATTACCTAACAAAATTACGAAGCTTAAACCATGGTTAAACAAATATCTTCTTTCACAAATTAATACAAAAAATCGGTTACGTCAAAAATGGTTGAAGGCAATCTAAATAATCGTATGAACAAATCACGTTATTTTAGTTATACCAATAAATTAAAAAAAACCTAGCAAAATTTCAACGCACTCGTGGCAATGGCAAAAAACAATGGTCTTTGGTTAATGAAATTTTAAACAAAGATACTTCTCATAATGTAATTACATAAATAATAAGTGAATTCAATAATTGATCAACATTTGAACAGCAAACATTAAAATTTTTATATTATTGTGAAAAAATAAAATTAACGTAAAGTGCAGTGTAAACAAAAACAATTTTCAATATTATCATAAATTTCAAAACAATTGAACTAAAAAGTGTAAAAGTGCAGTGTTAACAAAAATTGTGAACATTATAAAATGCTAATGACTTAGTTTTAAAGGCATTTTTATTAAAATGTCTGAGTTTGCTAAAAATTCAAAAACTCAGCGAACTCCGCCAGGTAGTTCGTTTCATGCACACAATTTGATTGTGATTTAAAATCAATAGAAATGTCGTCTAAAATGTCAAAAAATAATTCACCGTCATCGCCAAAAAAAAAGAAATCGCAACTTCTGTCGGAATCGGAACCATCTAACGATTCTAGTATTCCAAATGTCCTGCGGCCTTCCTTATCTTTATGCTTGGATATGAAGACGGATGGACAACAGCTAGCAAAAGGGGTAGAGGCACGAGTCCTCTATCACCTAACAATAGGCGCAAGCAAATGAAAATCAACGACTATTGGTTAGCTCAACCTACACCGTGCCTTTATCGACACGGTTTAATTGTTTGCCCGAGGAGAAAGAAAACACCACCACTAAAAATAATATTAGCGCCTCCAATATTTGTCTCTGGCGTAAAAGTAATCAATCCTTTGACTGTCTTGTTAAAGGAATATACTAAAGATAAATTTCACCTAAAAGTAATTGGAACTAGCCAGGTTAAAATTCTGGTAAAAGATGCTGAGGCATACCCGGCCATCATTAAAGCAATAGCGGAACAAAACACCGAATTCCATTCGTTCCAACAAAAGGAGAACAAAACCTAGCAGGTGGTCATACGAAACTTAGATCCGTCTATTAACACTGACGAATTAAAAAGTGAGGTAATTGGTTTGGGCCACGACGTTGTTAATATCTGCAACATGAGGCAAAGTGGTACGAAAGAACCACTCCCACTCTTTAAAGTCGAGCTACGAATGAATGAAACTAATAAAGACATACATTTGATCAGTAGATTGATGCACTCAGTTGTGCAGATCGAAAAACCACATGTGAAGTGAGAAGTAGTGCAATGCACTACTTGTCAAAGGTACGGGCATACTAAAATGTACTGCAATCATCGACCAAGATGTGTGAAATGTACAGGGGAACATCTCACAAATGATAGTGACAAGAAAAAGAGGGGTAGAGAGGTCAAATGCATGCTCTGTAACGGTAGTCGGCCAGCCAACGATAGAGGTTTACTAAGAGGTACAAAAACAGGTTCCACCCCCCCCCCCCCTAATAGAAAAAAGAGTGGAAAAGTCGCAGTCATCCAATCCGAATCCATCTTATCAGCTTGTTAGTGGCACAACATATGCGCAGAAACTCAAAGATTCAATTAAAAATCAAACTTCGGATAGAAATCATACGAAAGAAAATCAGCCAACGGAAAATTCAATAACTCATAACCAACAACCTGAGCAGTATTCCACACAATGGTTGGAAAATATTATGGAAAAATTAATGATCAAAATGGATACCATCCTGTACCTTCTACCGACCATTGTCTCCAAATCATTCAATGTCCAGAACCCTTAAATTAGTAATCTGGAATGCCAATGGCTTGTTCAACATGGACAAGAAGTAAAAAGTTTTTTGATAGATAAAGAAATTGATGTCATGCTAATATCCGAAACGTATAACACCAGCAGAAGTTTTCTCAAAATACCAAGATACACCATTTATGACACAAACCATCCTGATGTCATGGTGGCACTGCAGTTATAATCAAAAACATAATTAAACACCATGAAATAAAAAAGTATGAGAAGGAGCATCTACAATCAACTACTGTGGTAATAGAAGATTGGCTAGGTTTTATAACAATTTCGGCCATGTATTGCCCACCAAAACATGCAATAAAAATGGACCAATTTGATCATTTTTATACATCTTTGAGTAATCGCTTTATAGCAGGGGGTGATTATAACGCAAAACATCAAGAGTAGGGATCAAGATTGGCTACAACAAGAGGCCGACCGTTACTTAAATCAATTTAAAAAAATAAGCTTATTCATGTGTCAACCTGTGAACCTATCTACTGGCCTAGTGATAGAAGAAAGATTCCAGACGTCATTAATTTCTGCGTCACTAAAGGAATCGCAAGTAATTACATTAAAGCGACGCCATGTTTAAACTAATCATCCGACCACTGTTTTAATCACTCTGGCTAGAAAGATAAGGAACTTGCAGAAACAACCGATGTTAAGCAACAAAATAACAGACTGGAACCAATTCAGATGTAAGGTAACAGAGAATCTAAACACAAAAATTAAATTAAAGACGGAATGTGATATAGATCAAGCAGTGGAACATCTCAATGAATGTATTCAGTTGGCAGCTTGGAAGTCCACAATAGTAAAAAATGAGAAAGAAAAGAATGGAGAATGTTCAAATCTTGTCAAGAAAATGATTAAGAATAAAAGAAAATTAAGACAACAATGGCAACGATATAGGACAATCACGAAGTATTTTATTTTTGAAGTAAAAATTGTGATACAGAGAGAGTTAAATCCTAAAAAGGCGCCAGGATATGATATTATCACAGGAAAGGTTTGGCAAGAGCTACCAGATAAAGGTATTCGATTTCTTACCTACTTATTCAACGCAGTACTTAGAACTGGATACTTCCCAATACAATGGAAGATTTCACAAATAATACTGATACCAAAACCAGACAAGCCTCTAGAGGAAGTAACATCGTAAAGACCTATAAGCTTGCTACCAATAATGTCTAAGCTATTCGAAAAACTACTACTTAAGCGCTTAAAGCCTATATTGCTGGAAAAGAATCTGATTCCTGACCATTAGTTTGGATTTAGGCCAGAGCATTCAACAATTGAACAAGTCCATAGAATAGTTCAAGTAATTCAAGAAGCTCTGGAAGAAAAAAGACATTGTTCTTCTGTATTCATCAACATAGCGCAAGCTTTTGATAAGGTGTGGCATGTGGGATTACAATACAAAATAAAGCAATGCTTACCTCATGACTTCTTTAGAATATTAACATCATCAGGATGTTTATACAAATGTCCGTCCAATTAAATCTGGTATACCACAGGGTAGCGTGTTTGTTCCGATATTATATCTGCTATACACTGCAGATTTACGTACAGGTAAACAAGTAACTGTCGCAACATTTACAGACGACACGGCAGTGCTCTCATCACACGAAGACCCCATTAAAGCGACAGAAGTTTTGCAGGAGAATATTAACAGTATTCAAGTATGGATGAAAAAATAGATAAGTGATCTACTGATCAAGTTGGAATAAGTAGCGCTATTTTAAAACGATGCAAATTTAATATTGTAGATATATTATGTTCATTATTTAACAGTAGTGCATCTGAAGGAATTTTTCCTGAATCATTAGAGGTTGCTACTGTTGTTCCACTATTGAAGAAGGGAAATCGTTTATAACTGAAAATTATCGCCCTATTTCACTACTAGAAGTAATTTTGAAAAAATTATTAAAACGCGCATTGTTGATTTTTTGGACAAACATAATCATTTTAGCTTTTGTTAGTTTAATCCACTTATCACTACATTATCAAGGTCTTAATAAAAATAATAAAGTAGCAGCCATTTTGTTGACATACGTAAAACATTTGAAATGGTTGATCATCAGGTTCTACTTTATAAATTATGGCATATCGAGCTTAGAGGTTCTATGTATAATTGGTTTTGGTCCTTTATTACTAATCGTTCCCAAAAAGTACGAATTGAATCGTCTTTAAGAGAATCCGTATATCTAGAAGCAAGTGTTCCACAGGGATCCGTGTTGGGTCCTATTTTGTTCTTAATTTACATTAATTCAGTTTTCAAACTAAATTATAAAGGAAAACAACTTTACAACTGTTGATAGCATTAGTCATGACTTTGACATTCTTAGTAAATGGCTGGTTAAATAAGTTGTAAATTAGGCCCAAGACGAAAGTAGTTCTATTTAAGATGAGCATAAAGTGCTCATTTGAAAACGATATTATTTTTCATGGCTGTGACTGCCTTCGTACTGCCACTTGTACATCCAATTGTATGGTTATTGAATCTGTTAGAGACATTAAATATCTGGGACTAAATGTGGATTGTCGCTTCGACTAGAAGTAACATATTGCAGCCTTTAAAAACAGGTAACACTGGTCGTTCAGAAAAATGTACCAGGTACGAGATCATTGTTCACTTCATGTATACTTAAAAAAATTTATTACGCTTTAAATGAATCGAGATTACGATATGGTATTTGTTGTTGGAGTGGTGCTCCAACAAACCACTTTTGTTTCATGCACTTAATGATAAGAATTATCATTCATGGCCTCTGTTTCAAATTAGTAAAATTTTACCGTTAAAACATCTTTATTTTTTTAAAGTGTTAGATGTATATTTCGATATAAGTAGTAATCCTAACCTAAGCACGCATAATTTAAGAAACAACTCCGTCCTAATTAAACTAGTTCTAAAATTTTTTAAAACCCGTTTTTTCAACTATTTTCTTGTAACTCCTACAATATTCAGCAACCACCCTAATCAGTGTCATGATATTCTATTTAAGAAAAAATTTATGAATTCTTTAAAGATTTTGCTATTTTTTTTGTATTTTATCAATCAACGTAATTTTAATTTTATTTTTAATTTTATTTCTGATTTAAAAGATCTTTCTATGTAATTTTTATATTTTACTTGTATTCCCCACAAATCAACCTAATTTAATAATTTTAATTATTTAAAGAAATGTCTACAACTGACTTTTATGCCCACAAGGCATTTCCTTAAATTATATTACTGTATGTATTATAGTTACAACAAATGTAAGTTGAAATATTTTTATAAATAAAAAAAAAAAAAAAAAAAAAAATGAAAAATAAAAAAAAAAAATAAAAAATAAAAAATAAAAAATAAAAAAAAAAAATAAAAAAAAAAAATAAAAGCTGTCAATTTGCAGATAAAGATAACTACTTGTTATCTATTTCTCTATTATTTTAAAAAATCTGGCCACTTTCCACTGTTCAAATAAAAATAAATCTATAAACAAAATCATGAACTTCATCATCACTCCGAGAATTAAAATGAATTTTTCACATTTTCTTGTTGTTGGAAAATTCGAAAATTTTATTTTATTATTTCCGTTTCGGTGTAATATTTAAAGTATTTTGAAACTAAAAAAAAAAAATCTGAAAATTTGGTACATACATATTTTGTTCAGTCGTCGTTGTACATATAGCTAGTCGTTCGCTCCTCGATGATACTTGTTGTTGATGGTATATTGTTATCAAATAAAAATTGGATTACAACAGATAATGGAAAATTAATGTTGTATCGGTCGAGTTTTTTATTTTTTTTTTCAACAAAAATGTATATTACGTAGAATACAACATGCCTGCGTTTTAGTACATACTCTGCATGTATATAGATGTATGTTGGTGCGGTATGTCGGTTATTATAATTGAACGAAACACATAAAATAGTTTTAAAACGCTTTTTGTGATAAATTCATTTGGTGTTCACATATTTATTAAAACCGAAAAGATGCAACCATTGTAGCCACCCAACCGAAAACATGAATATTGTTGATAACAACAATATACGCTATCGCTATAGCGAAAAGCGCGATATATGTTCATACATTAATTTGATGCAAAAACTACTTCTAATAACATCGAATTGTAATGTTCACATAACCAGATATTGCTTACACACAAGATACAAATGCACGGATAAAGCAATGATTATAATGCGATGAACGATTCATAGGATAAAATATTTAGATTTCGGTTTTATGCAGCTAGATAAAATTTATATTTGGCATAATCCATATTTTAACCCCTTCTACAAATTGTAAAATAAGATGTAATAGAGAAGAAAGATTTGCTTGACAAAGTATTTTGACGATATATTAAAAAAGCAGTTGTCTCAAAAATCATAAAAAAAAAACAAAGAAACGTAATACCAAAAACCAAATAATATAAAGAGACGTCGCAACCCATATATAAAAAAATATCCAAAATTGACGGGTTACAATCGTCGTTGCGGGTGCTAATCTAAAATAAATAAAATACAATGATACATATACATACTTACATGTCAGTATTAATTTCTTTTTACACATATTTTATTCTTTTTCATATAATCAAAACCAACACTATTGTATATTATACAAGCCATGAAGCTTGGCTAAGTAAAACATATTATGACTACTATTTGGCTATGTGTTAGAGAATTTGACTACAGTAAAAATCGAAACAAAAAATTATATTTCGCATTGACCATGCTCCTCTAAATTCAAAATACATAACATTTCTACAAAAAAAAAACGAAACAAAAATTATATTTTGCACTGTTCATTCTGCTCTAAATTCATAGTATATAGTATAGTATATAATGAAGTAAATAATAATAACAATACTTCTCTCTCTCGTTAAATAATAAATTTGTTTTTTGCTTTGTCATAAAGAGCGCAACATACTGTTGTCCATCATTCGTATTCATTTTTTATTTACATCAAAGCATATAATAAAAGTATATAAAAATTATACTACGTCACAACACTTATACTTAGGTATAGTAGTCACTTTTTGGCATAAGTATCGCAACTTCATGGCTTGTATATACATTTGTGTTGGTTTTGGTAAAAGACATAAACAATTAAATCAAATAATGCGCATGCGTTTACAATTTTTTTTATTTTTTTTTTATATGGAATTTTGATAGTTACTAATACATCTAAAGTATATATTTTCACTAATACATTTTAAAAATACATGATAATATGTGTCAACGAAAGTTACAAGACGGCTTGTAGCAAAAACGTCTCTATAGAAAGACCAACTATTCAAAAATTTAAAAGGACAAAGCGCCTCTTTGATGTAGTATTGGTTGTGTACAGATATAGCGTAAAACAAAAACAAAAAAATATATTTACTAACACTCATATAGTTAGTTTTTTTTATGTTAGTTTTGCTTTGTTATTTGTTCTGGTACCAATACTACTTTATTGAGGCGAATATATAGTAGTATTAGTGTACGAAAAAATGAGTTGGTCTTTCTATAGAGACGTTTTTGCTTGTAGTAAAGAGGGTTTTGATTTTTACCAAAACCAACACGAATGTATTACAAGCCTGATTGTTGCATCGAGTACGCAGATACTCTCTCACATTTGTCCATCTAAATTTGATTGTGTTGGTGCGAAAATAGCATAGGAATTGTTTGTTTTTTTTTTAACTAAAATTTTATACTGTACCGATTACCAATACTTTCAAGTATAGATGGACTTGAAAATGAAAAAATATTGGTGACAATCGGGCTTGTATACTATAGGAAGTTTTGCTTTTTACACATATTTTATTCTTTTTCATATAATGCATACTAAAACCGTCTACACTCTTCTATAGCAATAAAACAACAACACAAACATACATTTTATTTATATTTGGTCGAGTTTTTGTCTTTTTATTTTCGGTTTTGATGATCAAGCATAGACAACTGATCAAGTATAAATTCAACAACGTTTTCTATATTTTTCATTTTTTATTATTGTAAGTACATAGCTAAATAAGGAATTTTATCTGGTTTTGTGAATGGTTCAAAGTTTTGTTGCGTGCTTTAATGTTAATCACAACCTTCGATTTCACCACAATAATTACTTCAAAAAGTTGTAATTTTAGCTGATTTTCTCTTATCACAACCCCCGGACTGATTGAGTTGAGTTGAGTGACGAAAATAGAAATATTTTTTAATATATAAAAGAGAAAATATTAAAGATCTAAATGTTTTTCGGAATTCGGCCCAATGATTAGAGATTTCTGATCAGGCCAGAAAACGTTTAAAAACTCCAGTCAGTTCCGGACAACTTGAAAATTTATTTTCAAACTGAGCCTATATCATTTCAAATTAACCTATACAATATCAGCATTATAGTAACATCAAATCATGATACAGTATTCTCTGTAATATTTTCACTTAGAGATAAAAAACAACTCCACAGGCCCTATACCGGCCCTATAACGTTACACTTGTGAATTGCAAAATCTGAGATTTTATAAATGTCAAGTTCATACTGTTCAAATCAGACGTAAGAATAAAGAATGATTTGAGGCAATACCACACAATATTGCAAGTGCGCATACAAATAGACGAATACAAACCTACTTTGGAATTTGATGAAAGGGCTGACGTAACCTTAAAGTGGCTTTGTTTTTTACATAATTATTTCTTGGTTTTTGGGCAAACCGATATACCACGCAGCATTATGTTTTATTCACTATAATTTGGATGCATCCTTTATAGACACAAAAAACTGGTTACGTGGTACAACTGTACAAAGTACAATAATACAATTTTACATTTGTATGTGGATATGGCCTTGAGTTTTCTAATTGTTTAGCAGGAGCACTAATAACACTTGTTGGTACAATATTAAATATTATTTTAGCAGTTTCAAAGTAGGCTGATAAATCGCCAATGGACTAGATTTGTTCGATGACAGTTTTATCTGATCTATATACTCTTCCATGGATGTTAAATTGGAATGTATAATACCAGGAAGTATTAAGGCACTTTTGTGAGGATTTTTATCATGAAGTACTCTGCTATTTAAATTGTCAAAAGGCCTGTCTATTTTCTCAAAGAAACTAGCTGTTGAAAGAGCAAACTGTTTTACATTTGCAGAATATTTGCCAAAGTCAACCCTTGTTTTGATAGCAACTACTACTGACCTGCCTGATAAAAACCTGCGTAGCTAATTTGACACGCATTTTTTCAAACGTGTTTGGGAATATATGCCGTGCAGTTAATTTTGAGCATAACATACTTGTCGTATAAGGCGACTAAACGAAGTTTAGATTACAGGGCTAACTATCCGTATCCTTAAAACAACATTAAAGTTGACTGCATTAAATCTGAGCTCTTCATATTCGGAAGAGATACTTTGTGGAATTATTTTTTCGATCTAATTTGATTAGTATGGCAGATGCGAATACTTTTTTCGTCCCGATTCTTTTCTAGTCCCGATACCTTTTAATAACAAAAAAAGTTAAACACCCCAGGAAAACTTCTTATACCGTCAGTCAAACCAAGTGTTGGCATAAGTAGATGATATTTGTTGAATTAAATTTAATGGCAACAGTGTAAAAAAACCACTGTATCCACTTGGACTACTCCTAGCTTCCGTTGTCAAAGTCAACGAGACTTAAACAAAATATATGATTATAGGTTTAAGAAACCAAGATGCAATTGATTTTAGCAGTGAACAACGTGCGCTGTATGCCTTACGCCCACTACTAAAGTCGAAACCATTTTTCCTAAATTATAATGGTCGTTTAACAATTTTTTAGGAATGGTTTTATTAATAGCTTATGTTTTTCAATTGAGCTTAGATCCTAACATTTTTCCAAACTTTTAGGTTTTTGGCTATATTGAAGCTATCTGAGCTTCTAACAAAATGTTTTTTGACAAACGAAAATCAAACAAAAAATACTTATGGGATATCGTCGTTATGATGCTGTGCATGATTTTACAGCACACATTAGCTGTATTTTTGGATAAAATGCGATCCAAATCAGATCACGAATTACACATTAAGCCAAGATTCAAATTGAACTACTTTAGTTTTTGTGTCGGTTTTGTATCGTTTCTTGGTACATGACCTGATCTGGATCAGATCAGTTAGTTTGACTTCTGGATGTCTTACGAGAGTGTGTCCATGTTTCCAATTGGATATTTGAATGACGAAATAATGTGATATCCACAATAAGATCGTGAGCATTCGCAAAGTACATATTTTTTCCCCTATTATCGGTCGTTAGATCATGTCGAGAGAACGGACCTATGCTTTCACATAAGTCAGTCTGATTTTGGCCAGCTCTAGCATTAAAGCACCAGTCACTGTTGTACGTGCGACTGCACGTTTTACGTACCAACCTTCAGCTGCATGCCATCCCACGACAAGTCCAGGATGCCTTAATGGAGTTATAAAGACAATATGCTCGTTTAGAAGATTTTACGGGTATGGAAGTGCCAACGAACCATAGGGACTAATTATTAATTAATATTAATATTTTACTACTTATTAATATTATCATAACGTTGGGAAATCTGTGTTTTAGGATTTCGCCGTTGCGATGTTGCACACGGTTTTACAGCACGCATTATGCACATTTCACTGTTAAAACATTAAAACATTTTCAATTCGAAAATATTTACAAAATTACAACTTTTTGAAGTAATTATTGTGATGAAATCGAAGGTTGTGATTAACATTAAAGCACGCAACAAAACTTTGAACCATTGACAAAACCAGATAAAATTCCTTATTTAGCTATGTGCTTACAATAATAAAAAATGAAAAATATAGAAAACGTTGTTGAATTTATACTTGATCATCAAAACCGAAAATAAAAAGACAAAAACTCGACCAAATATAAATAAAATGTATGTTTGTGTTGTTGTTTTATTGCTATAGAAGAGTGTAGACGGTTTTGGTAGTATGCATTATATGAAAAAGAATAAAATATGTTTAAAAAGCAAAACTTCCTATAGTATACAAGCCCGATTGTCACCAATATTTTTTCATTTTCTTGTCCATCTATACTTGAAAGTATTGGTAATCGGTACAGTATAAAATTTTAGTTAAAAAAAAACAAACAATTCCTATGCTATTTTCGCACCAACACAATCAAATTTAGATGGACAAATGTGAGAGAGTATCTGCGTACTCGATGCAACAATCAGGCTTGTAATACATTCGTGTTGGTTTTGGTAAAAAGCAAAATCCTCTTTACTACAAGCCGTCTTGTAACTTTCGTTGACACATATTATCATGTATTTTTAAAATGTATTAGTGAAAATCAAAACCCTCTTTACTACAAGCCGTATTGTTTGCATACTCATGCTATACAAAAATATATACTTTGATTGTATTGTAAGTAGAAAATCGTGTCGGGATATGAGCGAATATTGTGTAAAAGAAATAAACAATAAACTCAAATAATGCGCATGCGTTTACAATTTTTTTTATTAATTTTATATGGAGTTTTGATAGTTACTAATACATCTAAAGTATATATTTTCACTAATACATTTTAAAAATACATGATGATGTGTGTCAACGAAAGTTACAAGACGGCTTGTAGTAAAGAGGGTTTTGGTAAAAAGAAATGAATACTGAAATGAAAGTATGTATATGTATCATTGTATTTTATTTATTTTAGATTAGCACCCGCAACGACGATTGTAACCCGTCAATTTTGGATATTTTTTTATATATGGGTTGCGACGTCTCTTTATATTATTTGGTTTTTGCTAATATGATACAGTACTGACTATAATTTTATTACGCATTCCCGTGTTCGTTCGTTATTTTATTTTCAGTTTCCTCAATAATCGTAGAGTAATAAAGGGGAAATACCGAAAAATAAAATGAAATAATTTTAATCCTTTTTTTAGTGTTTAGTTTTACAAATGCATGATTTTGGTAAAAGAAATAATGTATGAAAATTAATAAAAGAAATTTGAAATAGTATCGGGAAAACTCATGCGCCCCATTTTGTGTGGCGCCCTTAGGCAATTGCCTACCTTTCCCTGTTAATAAATGCGACCCTGCATGGATACAATAGACTTCTAATCGGATCTAAATAGCTTCACTACTTAATATATACAGCAAAGTTTTTGACGCTAAATATTGCTCTAAATGCAAAACAATGAATTTTCCCCTTAAACGCTCATCAGCACATTGTAAGATGGGCATTTCGTAATGCCCGTCAGCTGTTCTTATTTATTTTCCAGCAAGCCTATGGAAACTCAATTCATCGGATTACCCCTTGGTTTACTTTGCGATGCCTGGGAATAAAAAATATGTGCCTTTATGTAAAATGACAGTAATGCCGTTACAATGTTATGTCAAAGTTAAAAACGAGCTATCAGACATTTTTGCAGTAAGCTCTGGTGTACGGCAATGAAATGCTCTGTCTCTAAACAAGCTGAAGTTAACGTGTTGATCAGACCCATTGTAATGTGAGAGTCGGACTCAAGCAGATGATTATGAAAGATATATCAAACCAAGTGCGACGACCTCGACATTTACCAAATTATGTTCAACCACGAGATCAGAAATTCAATGAATATTTCTGATGCTGTTCATAAAGTAAAAGGAAAGCGAGTTCGCTAGCTCGGTCACGTTCTGCCAATCGGCCCTAAGCGGATGGTGTAGTGAACTCCGAGAAGAAATTGCTATTTAGTGGAAATACCTTAGCCTGTATCAATACTATTTGAGTTTTGTAAAACTACATTAAGATGTCACAATAAAAAATTGAAGTTACTAATAGTTTTGAAATATTTTTTGCTATATAGATTTAGATGAATGAGGGTTTGGAATATAGAGAACAGTATGTAAATGATATACCGGGCTCGTATAGCAGAGGGTATATGAATGATAATTTTTTACTTTCAGGTGATAAATTTCCAAATTCAAATATTTTTGATCATTGCGCAAATATGAAAACGGTCAAATAGCGCAAGCCGAACATGAAAACTGGAATCTACACGCAAATTTGAATATATGTTGTCAGAGATAAAAATTATGTAGACGCACTGACACTGATCAATAAAACAATTTAAATTTGTATGTCAACTATTAGCTCACGCATTTATTTGGTTAACATATATAGAAACTTCAATATTATATGATTGGTGATGTTCGTCGTTAGCGCGATAAGAGATAAATATTTTTATAAATTTTATCAGTAAAAATACGAACGCATGGTTTATATAGTTTTGTCGGAAATTCTCAAAGTGATACGCATGTTTCGTAAACAAAATGTGGCGTATCGAACTTATATGTTATTCGAATAAATAATTTGTGTGCAGTTTAGTTTTTGCTACCTAAAACTATGTGACATATTATATTCGAACATACATATTAATATCTTGGTGATGTGCAAGTGTTAGACAATAGTTTGTGATATTAAAAATAATACAATTATTAATAACAAATTACCAAAAAGCCAAAAAAACTACATAAAAAACACAACACGCATCTAATCTAAATACGCGCTTTGTTGTCCTAAATATAAAATAATTTATCTAAATAATTTTTGATTTACGGATATCTAAAAATAATTTGCAATTTATCATATTACATATTTATAATATGTCCATATATTGGCTATGTTAACAAATTGGTTTATCAACTACTGTTGTAACGCACTTGATTTTGTAATTTTATTCTACGAAAAAAGTTGATTTGCACACGTGTAAGTAGCCCTTTCGTAAACAATTTGTAGCTGTCAAAACTATAAAAAATATTCACATTTTCGTACTTTATCGTTTATACCGCCCCTTGCTGTAGATAATTATCGATCATTTCAAATTAAAGTGCATCAAGTGCTTTTATCGACCCAAGGTCAGGTCATTGATGTTTTGTTCTAGACATGTTCTAGATTTAATGTTAATCATTTCAATCTTATCTCGAAAGTTACCGGTACGTACTTATACGTTCTACGTTCTAAAGACAATAGAACCGGCTATTTTAAATTTGGGATCGAGAGTCATGCCAAAGTGTTTAGCTGTGCATATAACGGGTTTTCCAATAAGAGATTTCATTCTGATATTAAAAAAAAACGAGTATTTTACGAGATCAGCCAAATAGCCGCAACGGCTACGTTTGCAGCTCCATATCCTTTTCATTAAATTTTCCATGACCAATTCGCTCATTTTCGGCTGTATGTCCTCGATAACTTCACGAATCCATTTTTAAGGTCTTGAATCGATTGTGGAGCATTTGCATAGACCTTATCTTTCACGTGGCCCCAAAGAAAAAGTCTAAAGGTGTTAAATCACAAGATCTCGGTGGCCAATTGTGATCACCTCTTCGGAGAAATAACACGGTCTGGAAACTTTTCTTGCCAAATTGCGATTGTTTCGTTGCTTGTGCGGCACGTAGCGCCGTATTGCTGAAAATAAGCGCCATCCACATCAATATCTTCCAATTCCGGGCATTTTATCGTAACAGTTGCACCAGCCTCATTTTCGAAAAAGTAAGGCCCAATCACACCGCCAGCCTAAAAACAGTACCAAATAGTGACACGTTGAGAATCATTTTCTTGGATTTTCTCCCAAATGCGACAATTTTGCTTACTGACGTAGCCTCCGAGGTGAAAATGGGCCTCATCACTGAAGATGATTTTTGCGATGAAAATCCGGATCGTTTTGATGCATTTGAAAGACCCAATCAGTGAAGATACGACATTTATGGGGATCGACCAATTATAGCTCAAAATTTTCCACCAGTTTCACTATTGCCGGCCGAGAAGGTGCTTTACGACGACCAAAAAGTACTTTAGTTTTGCGAATTGTGACTGCAAAATTTTCACAATCTTTGTAGTAAATTTTAACAATTTCAATGCGTTTTTGAAGCGACTATCCTACCATTTTAGGTGTACTTTTTACTTGTCAAATGTCAAAAGATTACAGCTTCAAAACTTACAACTGGCCAGATAGCAGGCTGTTCAAAATGAAACTTTTTATTGGGTAACCCTTTATAACCTGCGTTAATGATTTCTTTTCGTAGTCTTTAATGATAGGTAAAATAATTATGAGAGGATTTCGACATCATTGAGAGCAAGCCTGAATGATTTTTTATTTTAGGTAGTTTATGATTACTTCCATTACCATCCATTAGAGGGCGATGTATTTCAACCGAAAGGTCGCATTGATAATGTGTAATAGCTGACGAAATCCTTTATCAGGTCGAGATTTAATAATTTAAATCTCTGCCTGATAAAGGGTTTTCCACCTGGTCCTTTTTTTTAAATTTAGGCTACTTATTCAGGTCGTAGGTGAAACTTATCTAACTTGTGAATTATTATTATATTATCGTTGGTAATTTTGCCTTGGTTGTGGTTGAAAGGCGATCAAGATGATCGTCAAACAGATTAGCCTTTTCTTTGGGGCTTCTTGTGATTTGGATCCATCTACTTTGATGTTTTTGTAAATTGATTCTTGTGAGGGTAACTTTGCGTTTTACCTCATAATTATTGTAGTTGATTAGCAATCTCACAGATTTGATAATTAGTCAGATGTTTGTCCCATGCAATTTATATATTTAGCACATATCTACCTATGTAAATACCTGGTCCATATATATATGCGGCCTAAAGATTTTAACATGGATCCCAACCGCAATGACTTTGTTTCTGCAATTATGTGGCATCCGCCCTGAAACTTCCTTCCTTACATATTTTCTGCCATGCCTTTAGAGTTCGAGGGTGAGTTCTGGCAACTGTTTCTTCCCTTGCAACCTCCGCACTCAACTAAGGGATTTCTCGGTGCTCCAAAGCAAGAAGATCAATTGGAATTGCTCCGGCAAAAACACAAGCTACCCTTAATGCACCACGACGCTAGGTCAATACCATACGTGTTTGGAATATCTGTATCTCCATGGCATCAGCCCATATCTTTGCTCCGTAGAGCAGGATTGAGTGCACCATTGACATATGGAATCTTCGTCTACTAGAGCAAAGACCACCCCGTTAGTCATCAGTCTACTAAGTGATACTGTTATCGCAGCCCCCAAAAGGAGAGGTTGGTATTATAATGACGGCGGTTGACGTCATTATTTTAATTATTCAGAATTTTTGATGTTGGTGTGCGAAGCAAAGCTCAGTTTCGATCTGATGAGGAATCGTAAATAATTTTGTTAAAAATTATTTGTCATCTCATCAGGCCATGGCGACCGAGTGCTATGTGTAATAGCTACTTTACGCTCTATATATATTTATGTACAGTGTACATGTAGCGTTAGCGAATTATATGAAAATTGCACGAAATATCTGAATAATTTTAATTGTGTGTGTAGCGATGGTCGCTACAGTATCTAGGGTTACCTGGATTCCGTTTTTCTTTATTATTCCCCGTCTAGTAAGCATGTAAATTTCCGTTTTTGCAATACCCAATTGCAGCTCGTATTCAGCCATCCAAGTTTTAACACTACTCATAACTTGGTTAAGTTCTAGCGGTGTTCACAATGGTGATATCGCCAGCATAACCTTCTCTTCCATGTCCTTCGACGTGACATCGAGGAGTCATAAGCCCCACTGGAGAAGTAACGTCAAGACGCTATCAATATCAACTTTGGTTGCATTCTCCTGCATAGCTGGTGAAATGCAAAGAAAACTATAGATTCCAAAAGCTTGGACAGTTATGCCATTCTCGATGTATTCTAACCGTATGAGGTACGGGTTCTCACACGCTGAGTATATAACCGTCATTCAACTGAAATGTAATGTAATTGTGGTTCCTACTTGTGCAGTCCTCAATTATTTGCGAATCCAGAAAAAAAAACGCTAGCCGTACCGATACCATCGTTATATCCGGAGTGGAATCTATCGTGGATCCCTCATTTAAAATTTGAAAGTCCAGTGTTGAAGCCATTTCCATTATGAGTTTACATCTGGTAACAAATACCTCGACTTCTTACCCAGACGTAGTCTCTACCGGAAGCATGGTCATCAATGCGGATGCTACGAGTGACGAACACTCATGACGAACACTGCAATAGGTCCGAGAATCAATGCAGTATAGCTTTATGTCCTGACCTCATCCTTAATTTGCTGCGATCAGGGTCCGTACATCTTGCTCTCGTGTGGCTATACCTCAGGTCGTTGTAGCACCGTGAGATTTCAACCGTCTTTCTGACATGGGCATAAACCCAGCCAATTTTAAGTCGATTATGCAGAAGTACAAAAACTAAGGAACAAGCTGATGTAATTTTCCGATTCCTTTGATCAAGTCAATCATCATCGCCTTACTACAAAGTTGGAGAAATTGTGAGTTCACCTTCACGTTTTTTTTGACAATATGAAAATTGTTGTACCGGTGACTTGCGCATCGTACAGTCGTCTATTACAGCGTGACCTGAACAATTTTCACAGTATTATCATTCTCCTTAGCATAACGTTTTAGTTGCTCGTATAGATTGTTCAGTTTTGTAATTGTTTGCCCATTGCAATACAAACTTCTAGTATACAAGCTAACGTTATTAGTCCCAAATGGTATGTGAACACTAATAAACCATGAAGATCATTACAAAACAAAACAGAAAAATAACGGTACATTTGCATTGTATTAAATTGAAGTTATTTTAAAAAATAATAATAGTTAATATTTACCGAAAATTTTAATATTGGCGAGTGTATAATAAAAGCTGTAATTTAATTTCAAAACTGAAAATTAAAAAGTGTGCACTTTTTTTTAACCACCAGATAACTAGATCATATTGAATTTAAGTTTAGTTCAACTATTTCACACTACGAGACACCTGTCAAATTTTAAGCGTTTACTTAAGAGTTTATTTCTTCTTGGTGATTATGTGCGCATTTTTCGCTTGGTAGCTTATAGACTTTTGTTACTGGCCGTTTAATTATTGCGTTTGATCTGATCAGTTTAACTGTGATGATACGAACTAAACCATTTCGTCGACCTATAATGGCCAACCATAAAGTGGGCTGGTGTACATCGCAGTCGCTCGTTACCCTATTAATATTGGATTTGGGGGTTTTGTGGGGGTTAAGTCATGAAACAAATCGCTTCAATGCTGCTATAAAAGCTTCTGTTGATAATGTTGTCACAACCTCGACAAGTACGGCCTTGGTTTCAAGGCACACGAACAAACATACATAAACTTTAGTTGTTGGTGGCCCACGACGATTTTAAATCCCAACTTTAAATGGCCCACATTATAATGAATCCCTGAATTGGCAAATTCGTGTTTATATTGCACTCGACATGCTGGAAGATCCACTCATAAGTTGGTGTTCATTTCCAGGACTGTCTCGAAAATATTTTATACACTTGTGGACAACTAACCTCAACTAACCCATTTTTCCACTTCAGTATCTTGTATTTCCGACGTAATAACGATAAACAAAAGTCAGCACCAGCGTGATTGTATAATTGGTGATTATCACTGATTATTGTGGCACAATCAGCTAGGTTTTCTTCGGACGTGACATGTTTCCAATGATCTCACTTGTAATGAGACAATATATACGATGTCCTATTGGCAACGAAGGTCTTCCATCATTTTGGTAGTGATGACAGCCAACTTAGCACAATTCTTTAATCGGTGATGGTCTGAATTCTTGAATCGGTGATGGTCCATATAGAATCGTAAAAACCACATAGTTCAATTTTGTCTGTTGTATTGTACCTCGGTATTTTAATAATTTGACAGCCATGAGTCAAATTTAGTTTGTGGTGGTAGCGAGTCACCCCATGTAATTGGCTCTAGCCAAAGACGTTGGAATATTATTTTAATTTTGATCGCTAAAGACGGTAACCAGCCTAATGCGGCCAATTAAGAGAAATTCTTAGCGGTCTCGGGCATATCCAGTAGTGCTGCCAAGTGTGAATGAAATGGAGCAAATGTTTCAGCAATTTTTGGCTAATCGGTGATAGTAGTGCCGAGAATTGCCGAATGCGTTTTATTGAGTTTGGAGCTGGGAATTTCGTAATGGCATTAGTTCGTTCTTGAGAAGGGAGAATACTATTAGGAGTTATATTATTGTTGAGGAAATTAAGAATGCTTCATCCGAAAATACATTCCAAGCTCCTGATGTTAATATCAAACTCATAATTTTTAGAAGAGTTGTTTTAAATGAAGTTTGTGCTATTCCTCTGTTCTAGATGCCCCCAGTATGTCGTTTATGTAGCGGGATACGAAATCTAAGTTTTGTACAATTTCGCTAAGAAAGCTCTGGGACGATTGAGCATCATTTAGAGACCAAATGACATTCGGGTAAGTTCGAATAGGTAGTGGTTTCTGTTTTGTGAACGTCTTCAGGTGCGATGGGAATTAAATGATATAGGCTCTGATCAGATCAATTTTCGAGTGAATTGTACAACCATGGAATTGCATGGATACGTTTTGGATGTGAGCATTTGGATAACGATCGGGTGTTGTGACCGTGTTTAATCTTCGATAATCCCTACATGGTCTCCAATTTAGATCTTTTTTTCACCATGAGTAGTGGATTATGTCTGTTAATGCAACTTTGTGACTAGGCTTGCCACCTTTGGAAAATGCCAGAGGAGGACAGTTAAACTTTTTCTTTAAACACTGCTAGCGACAAAAACATCTATTTTTGTCGACGTTAAAAACGTGGTTCAAAACTTTTCATAAAAATAAACTTAATAAAACTTTTCATAAATTAAAAATCTACCCTCGGTCCCTCGTAATAGTTCCATGTCACTCTCGTTATAGTTCCTTTGTTTTTGGTGTTTACAATCGAACGCCTCTTTAACCGCAGCGCGAGTAATAATTTGGTTTTCAATATACTCATCGGGTTATAGGTCAAAACTAAATATTGTTGCGAATTTCCAGTAGTTGAATTTGTTATGTTGTTTAATGCCCATTACAATTGATTAATTTCGAAATCCCATTTGTTGTCTTCTTCGCATATAGTAGCTCTCAGCATAGGTAGTATATTGTGTGGTTATATTTTCTTTCAATTGGCCTTTCGCTCATGCTTTATATCATTGTCTTCACAAAAGCTTTGGAACAACTTACACATATAAGGAAATGAAGCTAATTGTCCATGCTAAAAAATTTTCTGGAGCATCTTTATTACCTTCTAAACTTTACCTATCCTATATAGTCGTGATTTAGTTAGGCGAATCTAAACTTGATCATTCTAGAAATGACTCATTTATGCGCCCTGCGTAAGTCTTACAAATAAGTTGGCGTTTATCCGCCAAATAATCGAGGTGTATCGGGCGTTATTCTGCAATCTGAGGTGGTCGTTTCAACGTAATAAATATTTCCCTAAGATCCTCGTACAATAGGTACATACCATCAAGCTTATCATGTTTCCCATTAGTAATTTTATAAAATGACATGTAAACTGGTCGGATGTACCGTTCTTCCGTACCGTTTGTATTCCGACTCAGCACCACCACATGCTTCATTTGTACTCCTGGCCGGTATTTCATGACAAAATCGTAATCTGCAAATTTTAGACGCCATATGAACAACTTTGTAATGACGCACAATCGGTTATCATCGTGACGAAGACTAAGGCTTGCAATTCGTATGAATGGTTCTTTAGTTCACATTGGGTGGTCTGTCTGTTTAAATAGGCCACAGGTTGTCTTTTTCATTCTAATTTGCATTCTAATGCAAATTGATTTGCAACAAAACTCCACCTAATCCTTTATCCTTGATCAAGCATCGGTAACCACTTCATGTTCTAAATTAAGGTAATATATTGGTAACGTTTTGCGATTCACTAATTTAGCAAATAAACGCGTTATCGAGATTCCAAAGTTTTGCAACAATATTAAAGTTTTTCATAAACTGTAGTCGCATCTGAGTTCTGTTCTCCAGCTGTAGAAAATTTACATCGACATCTGTTCTTCATCTTCCGTGTCTACCTCGCGATCCTGACACTTCATGTCCTAAAAATTATACCTTTCGTTTGAAGAAATTGCTATTTTTGAGTTTAAGCAACATACTATGACACATTATTACATCTAACAACCGCTCAACTCCCTCTGCGATCGTCTTACGTGTCTTACCGAAAACGGTTATGGGTATTGAATCTGGAGTATTCTGGATCATCGCTACCTGTGGTAATATCCTGATAATCAATCTAAAACGGTGAAATAATTAGCCCCGACTAAACGTTGAAGTAGATAATTTCCCATAATCGCTAAAGAGAATAGGTCTTTCACCATTATAGCGTTTACTCGTCGACATTCTTTCCTCTCCTGTTTTCTTTTTATAATTATTAGTTTTCTTTTAACATAACCATTCGACCATTTTTACTCGTTCACGTTCACCACTGTAGTCCTTCTCTTTGTTATTTACATTTCAGGGTCGTACTCTACAAAATCTGATATTTATTTTTGTGGTTGAGGACATTTTTGTGTTTGTGGAGGATGAAGGAAATTTCTTACGAAAAGAGGACTGTCCTCCACAAAGGAGGACGGCTGGCAAGCCTATTTGTGACGTACTGGACCTTTTCCTCGTAGTCGTGCTACCGGTAAATAAGTCTGCTTAGAAAATAAGCGCCAATAATTGTACGATTACAGGTGTGAATTTTCAA